>CM038675.1:539194181-539605242 GCA_021605145.1 Aegilops bicornis
ACGGCCGTAGTGCTTCTTCAACCTCTGGTCTTCTTGCCCCAGCCGCCCAAAGCAGCGCCGATCGTGCCGCATGCTCCTGCCTCCCTGATACGTCTCCGTCGTATCTCCTTTTCCAAACACTTTTGCCCTTGTTTTGGACTCTAACTTGCATGATTTGAATGGAACTAACCCGGACTGACGTTGTTTTCAGTAGAACTGCCATGGTGTTGTTTTTTGTGCAGAAAATAAAGATTCTCGGAATGTCCTGAAACTCCATGGAACACCTTAGAAAAAGCAATAAAAAATCCACGCCAAAGATGAAGACCAGGGGCCCACACGCTGCTCACGAGGGTGGGGCGCGCCTCCCCACAGGCGCGCCTTCTCGTGGGCCCTGGAGACCCTCCGACGCCAACTCCAACTCCATCTATTGGCTTTCGGGGAGAAAAAAATAAGAGAGAAAGTTTCATCGCGTTTTACGATACGGAGCTGCCGCCAAGCCCTAATCTCTCTCAGGAGGGCTGATCTGGAGTCCGTTCGGGGCTCCGGAGAAAGGGGATTCATCGCCGTCGTCATCATCAACCATCCTCCATCACCAATTTCATGATGCTCACCGCCGCAAGGCCAAGAATTCCATCGTAGAAGCTTGCCGGGCGGTGATGGGTTGGACGAGATTTATCATGTAATCGAGTTAGTTTTGTTAGGGTTTGATCCCTAGTATCCATTATGTTCTGAGATTGATGTTGCTATGACTTTGCTATGCTTAATGCTTGTCACTATGGCCGGAGTGCCATGATTTTAGATCTGAACCTATTATGTTTTCATGAATATATGTGTGTTCTAAATCCTATCTTGCAAGTCTATAGTCACCTACTATGTGTTATGATCCGCAACCTCAAGTGACAATAATCGGGACCACTCGGTGATGACCATAGTTTGAGGAGTTCATGTATTCACTATGTGCTAATGCTTTGTTCCGGTTCTCTATTAAAAGGAGGCCTTAATATCCCTTAGTTTCAATAGGACCCGCTGCCACGGGAGGGTAGGACAAAAGATGTCATGCAAGTTCTTTTCCATAAGCACGTATGACTATATATGGAATACATGCCTACATTATATTGATGAACTGGAGCTAGTTCTGTGTCACTCTATGTTATGACTGTTACATGATGAACCACATCCCATAATTATCCATCATTGATCCGGTGCCTACGAAGTTTTCCATATACTTTGGTTTACGATATTTACTTTTTTCGTTGCTACTGTTACAATCACTACAAAATACCAAAACATTACTTTTCTTTGTCTTTACTTTTGTTACCAAGTTATCACCACTATCATATTACTTTGCTACTAAACACTTTGCTGCAGATACTAAGTTTCCAGGTGTGGTTGAATTGACAACTAAGCTGCTAATACTTGAGAATATTCTTTGGCTCCCCTTGTGTCGAATCAATAAATTTGGGTTGAATACTCTACCCTCGAAAACTTTTGCGATCCCCTATACTTGTGGGTTATCAAGACCTTTTTTTGGCACCGTTGCCGGGGAACATAGCTCTATTCTTTGAGTCACTTGGGATTTATATCTGCTGGACACTATGAAGAACTTGAAAGACGCTAAGACAACAATTTATCCCTCAACTACAAGGGGAGGTAAGGAACTGCCATCTAGCTCGCACTTGATTCACCTTACGTTATGAGTAAGCTAGCGACACCTAAACCTCGCTTACGCTATTCGTTCCGATATGTCGCATGTTATTGATGATGCCACTACGCTATGCATGATACTTATGATGAAACTACTTCTATGCTTGATACTATCGTGCCTCTTGGTGAATTTCTAGATGAACAAATTTCTAAGTTTAGAGAAAGAGAAATTATTGAAACTGAACACGATGATGTTAGCGATGATGAAAATAGGCCTGCTATTCCTGAGGGTTACCTTTTTAATGCTGAATTTACTGAAGCTATTCTTGCTTGCCAGGATAGTCTTCAACGTAATAGGTTGCTAGTTAAATGGAGTAAAGAATCTTTTAGAGGTAGGATGAGACCCGACCCTGCTTTTTCTACTTCACCTATTTGTGTTCCTGATCAGGATTATTATGATTTTTCTGTTGATCCAGATATAATTACTTTGGTTGAATCTGATCCTTTTTATGGCTATGAATCTGAAACTGTTGTGGCACATCTTCGTAAGTTAGATGATATAGCTTCTCTGTTTGCTAATAATGAGAGATCGCACTACCTTTATTTACTCAAAATATTTCCGTTCTCATTAAAGGGTGATGCTAAGATATGGTTTAATTCTCTTGATCCTGGTTGTGTGCAAAGTCCCCAGGATATGGTTTATTACTTCTCGCTAAATATTTCCTGCTCATAAGAAACAAGCTGCTTTGAGGGATATATATATAATTTTGTGCAAATTGAAGAAGAGAGTCTCCCACAAGCTTGGGGAGGCTTCTCAAGTTACTTAATGCTTTGCCCGACCATCCTCTTAAGAAACACGGAAATACTTGATATCTTTTATAATGGACTAACCGATGCTTCCGGAGATTACCTAGATAGTTGTGTTGGTTTTCTTTTTTAGGGAAAGAACACGGATGAAGCTGAAATTCTATTGAATAATATGTTGACAAATGAAAATAATTGGGCACCTCCCCGAGCCAACTCCCGAGCCAGCTCTGAGCCAATTATCGAGCCTATTCCTAAACCAACTCAAGAAGAGAGGTGTTCTATTTCTCAGTCGAAGATATGCAAGAGGCAAAGAAATCTATGAAAAAAAGGTATTAAAGCTGAAGATGTTAAGAATTTACCTCCTATTGAAGAAATACATGGTCTTAATTCACCGCTTTGTTGAAGAAGTATATGATCTCAATTACTTATTTCTTGAAGAACCTCCGATATCCCGGCCACGGTGTAAAGGTAAATTCTCTCTACGATATGATAAAATCAAGTCCCTCCTACTAAAATTGCTAGTCAGTGCTTGGATGAGTTTGATGACTTTATGTTTAAGCAAGATGACTTTAATGCTTATTTTGGTAGACAACTAAAAAATGGGTAATACCTTTATGATTAAGCGCTTGAGTGATTATATAGCCAATATTAGAGGTGAACTTAAACTTGTTAGCAAACATGCTTCTATGGTTACCACTCAAGTAGAACAAGTACTTAAAGCTCAAAAAGAAGTGCTTAATGAAATGAATAGTAAGAAAAATGATTATGTTAGAGTGGCTACTAGAACTGGTAGAATGACTCAGAACCTTTGTATCACGAAGGCCACCCTAAGAGAATCGAGCAAGATTCTCAGAGAAATAATATTGAAATGCCTAGTTCTTCTAAAAGGAAGAAAAAGAAAAATGATAGAACTGTGCAAACTTCTAGTGAACCTATTGCTGAACCACCTGATAATCCAAATGATATCTCTATGTCTGATGTTGAAACACAATCTGGTAATGAACATGAACCTAGTAAAAATGTTAATGATGATGTTCATGATGATGCTCAACCTAGTAATGATAATGATGTAGAAGTTGAACCTGCTGTTGATCTTGATAACCCACAATCAAAGAATCAACGTTATGATAAAAGAGACTTCGTTGCTAAGAAACAAGGTAAAGAAGAGAACCATGGGTTCACAAACCCATGCCTTTTCCTCCCAAACCATCCAAGAAAAAGGATGATGAGGATTTTGAGCGCTTTGCTGAAATGATTAGACCCATCTTTTTGCATATGCAATTAACTGATGTGCTCAAAACAAATCCTTATGCTAAATATATGAAAGATATTGTTACAAATAAAATAAAGATACCGGAAGCTGAAATTTCTACCATGCTTGCTAATTATACTTTTAAGGGTGGAATACCAAAGAAAGTTGGAGATCCAGAGTACCTACTATACCATGCTCCATTAAAAGAAATTATGTTAAAACTGCTTTATGTGATCTTGGAGCCGGTGTTAGTGTTATGCCTCTCTCTTTATATCGTAGACTTGACTTGAATAAGTTGACACCCATCTGAAATATCTTTGCAAATGGCTGATAAATCAAGCTGCTGTGCACTGCCGGTATTTGTGAGGATGTTACTGTTGTGGTTGCAAACGTTACAATTCTAACGGACTTTGTTATTCTTGATATTCGAGGATGATAGTATGTCTATTATTCTTGGAAGACCTTTCCTTAATACTGCAGGGGCTATTATTGATTGCAACAAACGCAATGTCACTTTTCATGTTAATGGTAATGAGCACACGGTACACTTTCCGAGGAAACAACCTCAAGTTTATAGTATCAACTCTATTGGAAAAATTCCATCAATTATATTTGGAGGTTTTGAATTTCCTCTTCCTCTTGTCAAGAAGAAATATGATATACTTATTATTGGGGATGTCCATATCCTCATTGAGTTAACATAGTGTTATTCGAAATTTCTCCGGTTCCATGATTATCGGAATGAGTTTGTTAACAAGACTTGATCAACCTTGTTAGTGGATTCTTTTTGATGAGCATGAGATGGATGAAACTAGAAGCACAACCTTCTGTACCCTCTTTATATTTTCTGTTACTTAGTAGAAATAAAGTAAAATAGTATTTTTCTGTCTTTCTCCCGACTTATCCGTGCAATAAAAAAATTTCCGAAAAATAAAAGTCCTCAGAATGCCATGCCAATTTAATATGATTTTTTCGGGAATATTTGAGGATTTACTGTGCAAAAATCACCACGGGGGGAGCTGCCACCTGGCCACGAGGGTGGAGGCGCACCCTACCCCCACAAGCGCGCCCCCACATCTCGTGGGCCCACGGTGGCCCTCCTCCACTTATTCTTGCACCCATCTTCTTCCTCTGTCTCCACACAAACACAAAAAACCAACTCAAGCACGAAGTTCCGGCCCCGTTCTTTGTGATTTTCGATCTCCTTGCTCAAAGCACTTCTCTAAAACTGCTTGGGAGATTGTTCCTTGGTATGTGACTCCTCCATTGGTCCAATTAGTTTTTGTTCTAGTGCTTTATTCATTGCAAATTTGTGCTGCATAGGTGACCATGTTCTTGAGCTTGCATGTCAACTATATATGGTTCCAAGTAGTTCTAATGCTCTATATAGGCTCTAGGCACTTGTGGGAGTTGTTACTATCAATTTTATTGAAGTTGGTTCACTTTTATTTGAAGTTACTAAAAATTTCAGATTGTTTCAGAAATAATGAAGAAATTTTTGAGGGGCTCGTCGAGCCGAAGCTCTAAGGAAAAACAAAAGGAAGAAGAGCAGAAGCCCAAATTTAATTTGCCTCGCACCGCGGAGGTTCGGCCGTGTGAATGGCCTTCCGATGACTTCTTGAGGAGAGCCGGGATTTATGAGGATTTCTATCTATTGATTGAGAACGCCGGCCTCACCAACTTCCTCCGCGACCAACGTCATCAGTATCTCTTACTCACAAATACTTTTGTGCAGAACTTCTACTTTTTCCCTAAGAAATCACCTCCAACAAAAGAGAGTTCCATTTATATAGCGTTGTTAAGGAGATGACATTAGCTGAATTTTGCGAGGTTTGCAAAATACCTTTTGAGGGCACCTTAGATGAACCACACCGTAATGAAGTGGAAGCTTTTATTAACACTATTCTTTGTGGGAGAAACCAGGAAGGTTTCGATGCAAGAATTACCAAAGATACATTTTCCTGTTTTACGCTACTTTGCCTTATTTTCTAGTCGTTGCTTGATTGGTCACGGAACTGTGGAAACCTTAGCATCCCCGATATTATCATTTTGTTCCATGGTTTATACCGCAATAACTCTGTTAGTATGGGTGGAATTGTTGCTAGACGGTTAAGTCTGAACCGTACTAAGGGCCCCGTCTTTGGAGGCATTTATGCTTCGCGCCTAGCTGAATATTTGAGATACCTATTAGGCATGAGGAGAAAGAAGAAACAACGCTGCCCCGTGCTTATTTAGATTATAAGAGTATGCTAGCACATGATTTTCTTGTTAAGAGTTGTGAAGGGGAGCTCAAATATAAATTGTACTTTGATAAACATCACCCCGAGACTATTACTTTGCCTGCTCCCTCTTTGTTTAACTTGTCTCTGAGGTCCTTATATTGTTCCGTGTAAGGCTGTTCAAGCCTATCGGAATCTGCACCAGCTCCCGAACCGGAGCCACAAGATGAGCCTCCACGAATGTCTGTTTATTCTTGGGATCTGAGGCGGTTGCCGGTCCGATGGCGATCGAGTCCTCTTCATCACATTATGATCCCAACTATTCTTCATCGCAAAGATCTGACCCGGCTACATCTCTGGTATCAGCCAGGTTATCCTGGCAATAGACCAACTTAGGCGAAAGCCTAAGCTTGGGGAGTAAATATTTCTCACCGACATTACATTTATGCTCACACACACTCATTGCTAGATGTCGGTGCTCATACTCTTTCACTTTGTAATATCCATGCTAGTTTATTCTCCTTTTCCTGCTTTCTTCTTGTGTGTTTAATAAACCTTAGAAAAACCAAAAAGATTAGTAGTAGTTTATTTTTCCTACTGTAGTAGTAATAATTAAAAAGAAAACCCAAAAATATTTCATGTTCTTCTTTTGCTTGTAGGGAGCTTTCCCGTGTAAATAGTTTTTATTTCCTTTCTTTTCTTTGGGGGTCAGTAGGAGAATACCATGATTAAATTGTTGAAGTGGCTCTTATATGCATCATTGTTGATTTAACCAAGAGCCCATATTACTTGTCTTCTCTCTTGAGTTGAATGCTTGCGATTCGACTTAGTCCAATGCACGTGCACTCTTATTATTATTTACACCGTTCGATTCGGTAAGCAAGTGAAAGGCAATAATGATGATATATGATGGACTTATTGGGATGAGAAAAGCTGGTATGAACTCGACCTCTCTTGTTTTTGTAAATATGATGATTCATCGTTCTGATTCAGCTATTATGAAGTAAAACATATTTGCAATGACATTTAGAGATTATAGTTGCTTGTGCCATGCTTGATTAGCTATGAGTTATAATGGTTTACCTTGAGTGCCAACATGCTATTAGAATGATTATGATATGGTATGATGGGATGGTATCCTCCTTTAAATGAATTGAGTGACTCGACTTGGCACATGCTCACGCATGTAGTTGAATCAAATCAACATAGCCTTCATGATATTTATGTTCATGGTGGATTATATCCTACTCATGCTTATATTCGGTGTAAATTAATTTTAATGCATGTTACATTGTTAATCGCTCTCTCTCGGTTAATCGCTTCCAGGTCTTTTGCTAGCCTTCACTTGTACTAAGCGGGAATACAGCTTGTGCATCCAAACTCCTTAAACCCCAAAGTTATTCCATATGAGTCCACCATACCTTCCTATATGCGGTATCTACCTGCCGTTCCAAGTAAATTTGTATGTGCCAAACTCCAAACCTTCAAATAAAAATTCTGTTTTGTATGCTCGAGCAGCTCATGTGCAACTAGGGCTGCCTATATCTTCCATGCTAGGTGGGTTATTCTCAAGAGAAGTGGACTCCGCTCCTCATTCACGAGAAAGGGCCGGTAACCGGGATGTCCAGTCCCATGATCCAAAAAGATCAAAGCAAATCAAAATAATTAAACAAAACTCCCCTTGGGACCCGTTGAATGTTGGAGGCACTTTCGTTGTTTCGAGCAAGCCATGGATTGATGCTTGTGGAGGAAGGGAGTATAAACCTTTACCATTACATTGCTTGGGAACCGCCTATAATGCATGTAGTATGGAAGATCTGACCATCTCATAGTTGTTGCGTTGACGGTGAAAGTATGCCGCTCAAAATATAATTTATCTCTATTTCAAAATCGAGCTCTGGCACCTCTACAAATCCCTGCTTCCCTCTGCGAAGGGCCTATCTATTTACTTTTATGTTGAGCCATCACCCTTCTTATTAAAAAAGCACCCGCTGGAGAGCACACTGTCGTTTGCATTCATTATAATTTGTTTATTTTGGGTATGACTTGACTGGATCTCTTTTACCATGAATTACAATGTTTAGTCAGTCCTTGATCTTTAAAGGTGCTCTGCATTTATGTTTTGCGGTCTCAGAAAGGGCTAGCGAGATACCATTTTGTTATACCATGTTATGATTTTTTTATGAAAGTGTTGTCATCCGAGTTTTGCTATTATGGCCCGCTAGCTGATTATGCTATTGATATGAGTAATTGTGAGACCTACGTGTCATTGTGAGCATGGATAGTTTATAATAATTGCTGAGACTTGAATGCTGGCTTTTCTGTTTACAACAACAAGAGCAAACAGAGTTTGTAAAGTTTTTCTTTTCTCTTTCGGTTTGTCATTGAATTGCTTGAGGACAAGCAAGGGTTTAAGCTTGGGGAGTTGATACGTCTCCGTCGTATCTACTTTTCCAAACACTTTTGCCCTTGTTTTGGACTCTAACTTGCATGATTTGAATGGAACTAACCGGATGACACTTTGTTTTCAGCAGAACTGCCATGGTGTTGTTTTTGTGCAGAAAATAAAGATTCTCGGAATGTCACGAAACTCCACGGAACACCTTAGAAAAAATAATAAAAAATCCTCGCCAAAGATGAAGACCAGGGGGGCCACACCCTGCTCACGAGGGTGGGGGGCGCGCCCTCCCTGCCTGGGCGCGCCCCCTACCTCGTGGGTCCCCAGAGACCCTCGGCGCCAACTCCAACTACATATATTGGCTTTAGGGGAGAAAAAATAAGAGAGAAAGTTTCATCGCCTTTTTACGATCACGGAGCCGCCGCCAAGCCCTAATCTCTCTCGGAAGGGCTGATCTGGAGTCTGCTCGGGGCTCGGAGAGGGGATTCATCGCCGTCGTCATCATCAACCATCCTCCATCACCAATTTCATGATGCTCACCGCCAGGCGTGAGTAATTCCATCGTAGGATTTGGGCGGTGATGGGTTGGATGAGATTTATCATGTAATCGAGTTAGTTTTGTTAGGGTTTGATCCCTAGTATCCATTATGTTCTGAGATTGATGTTGCTATGACTTTGCTATGCTTAATGCTTGTCAATAGGGCCCGAGTGCCATGATTTCAGATCTGAACCTATTATGTTTTCATGAATATATGTGTGTTTGTCGGTGTGGAACGACACCTATGGGATCACAAGAATCCCTACTACGGTTGCGGGGCGCGGGGTCGTGAGAAGAGCGGATCGAACAGATAGCACACGGTTTCTTTATCCAGGTGTTCTGGCCCGCGAGGATGCGTAAAACCCTACTCCTGCTTTGGTGGTTTGTTTATCTGTGTTCTTGAGCTAGCAATGGGGCGTGAGGAGCTCCAAAAAGCCGAATCCTCCTCCTGGTCGCCTTGGGCCTCCTTTTATAGGGAAAGGGGTAGCCACAGTGGCACACAGGAGGTGGAAAGGGTACAGTGATGCGGGTTTATCCCTCGCATTACATGACAAGGCGCCTTAAATGCGTCTTGCTTAGGTGTCCCTGCTTTATCGGGGGCGGGGGAGAGTCCTGTCTCGTCCGTCGCCGCTTCCTTCCACGTCGACACGCGCACCGGCCAGCGGTGTCCATGGGTGCCATGTAGGCGGGCAGGTGAGGTGGCGCAGTGGTGGGTCTCCACGAAGATCCGCTTGCCGCCACGTGCAGTGCCCGCCCAACTGGTTGGGTCGGCATTTGCATGCTAACGGTGGTGGAGATTTGACCGGCGTGGGCTCGATGGTGGCCTCACGGTGCTCTTGGCAAGGGCCTCGTCGTAGCCCGGCAAAGCAAGGTTCTTGCGGGGCCCGGCAAGGGTCTTGCCGTGGCGCCTGCTGTCATCCCCAGCAAGGCTCTTGCCGGGGGCCTTGTGGTCCTCCTTGGCTGGGATCCCGCCAAGGGTCAGTAAATCTTCTATCGTGGTGCATCTGATCTTGAATGTCTTCACAAAGATCTGCACACCACCACGGGACGTCTCTCGAATCCTTGCCCCATGGGGGCAGTGGACTCAAGGGTGACTCGCTCCCGTAGGTGTGGAAGCGAGCTGACTGCCACGGCAAGGGTCTTGCCGGGCTTGCTAAAACCGCCTCCCGGCAAGGATCTTGCCGGGAGAGTCCGCTTCGTCCCCTTTGCTCTTTGTGGCCTTGGTCTTGGCGTCGTTCTGCTCCTCTCGAGCTTCGACCTCACCTTGGCTCACCTCCCTTGCCTTGCTCAGTGCGGTGGTGCCCGTGGCTCAGACTGCCCGTGCAGCGATTATAGGGGTACAAAAGTGCAACCCTCTTTTTTGTACACCGACAGAGCCCAGGCCTGGGCCACACGTAAAGCGCAATCGCGTCGTTGGGCTAGGCCCAAAAGCGATGCTGCAGGCAGGCGGGGTGGTTTTATGGCGGTAGGTTTCTTCAGCGTGCTTCCCATGCCTCCTGCGTGCGGCTCAGGCGTGGGAGGCGTGTGTGACATGGGCGGCATGCGTGGGGCTGAGCTACTGCGCGCATGCGTCCTGTCCCTTGATAAAGGGGCGATTCGCGCCTTCCCCATAAACGGAGGGAGGCATGGAGGCGCGGCCCATTTACTGAACGGGGCTGAGGCGTGGTCTTCAAGGTGTCCACTCCCCACGATCACGGGGTGGGGGGAGGTCGCCTCACCCATCGCATGCCCGCCACGTGGTGCTCATGCGCTTGGGGTGGCGAACGGCGGAGGCGGGAAACCGGGCCGTCGCGGGCTGGTCCCAGTTCCCTGCGCCTTCCGTGTCTTGATTGGCTGAGCAGGGCGGCCGAGCCCCACCCGTTCCTTTATAAGGAGGCGGGGAGGGGATGGCGTCCCGCATTCTTTCATCTCCTCCTTCCTTGACCGCTCCCCCCCTCCATCCGCCATGGAGAGAGAATCACAGCTCTTCAGCGGTGATGGCGAGGGTCGCTGCTCGACAACGCGTCCTTCCTTCTCCTGCACTGCGGTGGCATGAGCCAGCCTTGAGGAAGGGGGAGGGCGAGCCGTGCATGCGGGCGAAGTGCTCGGGGAAGAGGAGGGCCGGGCGGCGTGCCGGCCTGCGCCTCCGCCAGTGGTTCCTCCCCGTGGAGGGCCATGTTGGGATGACCCTTGCGAGTTCTTCATCAGGCTACGCCGGCCGCCTCGCCGTCGCCTTCGTCTCCCGGCTCCATTCGCGCGGGAAATGGAGCTGGATCCGCCGGAGTCGTTGTGGCTGCACATGAGGGGCTGTGGGATCAGCGGTATGCGAGTTCGCGTCGACTTCCCAGCCCCTCACGTGATGTATCTTCGTCAGGGATGGAAGACGTCTCAAGCATCCACAGCCTTTGAGGCGGGGCTCACTCTCCATTTCAAGCTAATGGAGGGCGGCCTCCTCTCCGTCAAGGTCTTGGTGCCGGGACCTGGGCAAGGTGCTGCGTGGAGAGCTCTTACGATGGCGAAGACTCCTCCTCGAGCGAGAGTGGCGAGGGAGGGCGGTAGCGGCGGCAACGAGGGTAGCGGGCGGCGGATGTGAGTCGACTAGGTGTCGAGGCGTCGCTCCGTGTGGCACTTGGCGACCCCATCATCCGTGTCGCCCGGCTCCTGAACTTCTCGGGTCGTCTCCTTGGGCCAATTTGGCGTTGAGGCTGCGGAAAAAGGAAGAGGCGGGCGGCAAGGCCGTCAGAAGTCGGGAATCTGGCACCGACACCTTCGACGACATCTTGACGTCCTGCCGCCTCGTCTTTGAGCTCGGCGCTGCCATCACCATCCAGCCTTGGACGGCCACCGAGATGTTCTCTTGGTGTCTTACGCCACCGTAGCTCGCCTAGGCGCCCTTCTGCCCTTTTTGCCTCCTTGACCTGCCTCCTGAGGAGAGGGACAAGAAAGGGGTTACGGGCACCTTATCTCTTTTTAGCTTGTAAGCCTTTGGGCCTTGACTGAATTTAAAACTTGTAATCCCATCATTCATGTTTTTCATCCCCCATGGGCTGTACCTCAGTGGAATGTTTTAATGAAAAAGGGATGCTTGCCGGGGCATTTCTTTGCGGGTAAAACCCATGACAAGGAGTAAATCCTTGATATCTCTAAGATAAACATTTCCTTGCCCGGCAACAGGCCCTCCCGTCTTCCCACTTCGCTCGACCTTTCTCACGCCTTTGGCGGAGGCAGGGATGAGGTGGAGTTGAGCTCCTCGTTTTATCCTTTTGCTGCCGCGACCGACCAAACCTGGCCCTAAGGCAGAGCCCTAGGGCCTAGAGTTTTAGGGGAGTACGGTAGTTTTAGGAAAAGAACGAGGTTTCACATACCTCGATCCATAAGGGAATGCATGATAAGGGATGAAGAACTTATCTGAAGCCGTAGCCCCGGCAACTCTGGTTTTGCCGTGGGTGAATCTTTTTTGCACTTGCAGCCCCGGCAATCTTGGCTTGTCGGGGTCTAGATGCCGGTCTGTCCCTCTTCTCTTTTTCATCCTCAAGTGATCCGCAAGGATATCCGTGAGTCCTGCGAACCAAAGAAGACAAAAGAACGGCAAAGGGGCCTTTACTCGACCTCTAAGCTAGGGTTAGTCGCGCTAAGCACTATCAACCTAACCAAGGACGAGACTCGACCTAGCATGCATGCTATAACTTAGGGCGCCTGGCCTTCATTTATTTATGCTCGTGGTGCTGCGCTGGCTTTGTACAAAGGGTTACATGCATCATCGGCAATGCTTGTAGAAGCGGTGGCTTGCGGGGGCTGCAAGCAGCGCCTTACAGGTAAAACTTGCGAAGATGCTCAATGTTCCAGGAGTTACTCACCGGAGCAGCATCTTCGGTCTCCAGCGGACCACGCGGGCCCGGTGACTCGTATTACCCGGTAAGGCCTTCCCACTTTGGCGTCAACTTGTTGGAATTCTTGGCGATTGAGCGCGGCGAAGGACAAGGTCGCCTTCCTCAAGGCTTCGGGCATGAACCTTGCGGCTATGGTAGCGGCGCAAGGCTTCTTTGGTAGCGTGCTGCTCTCACAGCCGCCCGAAGGCGATCTTCCTCGAGGAGCATTGCGTCATCTTGCGCGATTGCTCTTGCTCAAGCTTCGTCATAAGCGAGCACTCGAGGTGACCCATATATGAGTTCGATGGGGAGAACTGCTATACGCCCCGTATACGAGGGCAAAAGGTGTCGGCGGTGGCTCGATTTACGTCGTTCCCTGATCGACCAAAGAACCGTCGGCAACTCATCAATCCAGCGCCTTCCACTCTTGTGCGGCTTTGTCAAAGGTCTTGGTCCTAATCCTTGCAGTATGACAGATTTGCCCTCTCGGCTTGACCATTGCTTGGCGGGTGAGCAACTAAGCGAAAACAGACTTTGCTTCTTGAGGGTCTTGGGTATATTGCATGAAGGTGCGGCTTGTGAGCGTAATGTGCGTTAGCCGGTGATAACCCGTTGGTACGCCAAAAGCGGCACACTAGTCCACTGAAGAACTTGACGGTTGACCGAGTTGTGACCTTCCTCATCGCCTCCACCTCCGGCCACTTTGTGAACTTGTCGATTGCAACGTTACAAGTACTCAAAGCCCCTACAAAGGCGGGGAAAGGGCCCGATATGTCAAGCCCCACACCGAGAAGGGCGGGAGAGAGGAATGGTTTGAAGGGCTTGAAATTTGGCTGATGAAGCTTCTTTGAATGGGCCGACACGCTTCACACTGGTGACTAGTGTAAATGTCGCATCCTGGAGGGCGGTGGGCCAGAAGAAGCCTTGCCCGAAACGCCTTGCCGGCAAGGGCCCTTGACCCAATGTGGGATCCACATATGCCTCCGTGTATCTCCGCCAATAGCTCCAGTCCTTCCTCTCGAGGGATACACTTCAGTTTCACACCGTTCGGCCTCTTTACGTACGGGAGACGCCATCGACGAACCGGGTACATGGTAGAGCGACGGGCTACTTTTTTCCGCTTCTTCCTGCTCCTCGGGAAGTTCCCTGTTTGGAGGAATCGGACGGTATGTTGTGCCCACGCCGGAGCACAGGGCTCAAAGCAAGGACTAAAAGGCATTTCCTCCGCTATAGGAGCGGCTGTCTCGACGGCAAGAGCTTGACGCTCCGCCGGAGCCAGTCGTCCCGTGGCGGGCTCAGTATCCCTGGCAACATCCTTGCCGGCGGCTCCGGGGAGCTCGGCGGGAAAGTACTTGCCGGGCCTGATTTCCTCCTCTTATTACGCTTTCTGTTGATGGATCAGCGGATGGCTGAGTTAAATTTGAAGCACAAAGGTATCTGGTTCCACAGGTAGCTTGAGGCGGCAGCGTTTTGACAGGTAATCGGCGATATCGTTCTCCGCTCGGGGAAGCGTGTTCAGCTCAGATACCGTCAAACGCTTCTTCCGACTTTCTCACTTCATCGGCGTGAGGCCCTCATCAACGGGCTCTGGTAATCCTTGTTGACTTGCTTGGCGACAAATTGCGAGTTTCCACGACGATGAGTTTCTTGATTCCGAGGTCCGCCTTGCGATCCTAAGACCGGCAAGCAGCCCTTCCGTACTACGCCATGTTGTTGGTTGACACCTCCACAGGGGAAGTGCATCCGGATCACGTGCTTGAGGTGCTCTCCGATGGCGCGACAAAAAGTACGCCAGCCCCGGGCGCCTTGCAAGGAGAAAGCTCCATCAAAGTACATGATCCAATCACAACTTGCCTCTTCTTGGGAGAGCGGTCTCTTGGGCTTCTTAAATTGAGCGTTGCGGTCCATTCTGCAATGAAGTCTGCTAGGACTCGGCTCTGAATCGTCGAAGTACTTTCAAACTTGAGGCCAAAGCTGGATAGCTCCAGTGCCCATCCCACAATTCTTCCCGTTGCATCCGGATTGTGCAATATCCGTTCTTGAGAGGGAAGCGAGTAACGACAGTGATCTCGTGAGCACGGAAGTAGTGGCGCTTGAGTTCCTCGAGGCCATAAGAAGGCGAAGAGTAGTTTACGCAGCCGGAGTACCTTGATCTAGCCCCTGCGGGAGGGAACTTACAAAGTAGACCGGTCTTGCATCATTTTCTTCTTTGGCGGCACTTCAAGCTGGCTGTGTCGTCTGCGCATTGGTGGTGTCGGGCTCTGCGCTGCCATTACCTCGTCTTCAACCTCTCTGCGCCACTAGTGCGGCATTGACCACCTGGTCCGTTGCCGCCGGTATAGCGACAACGGCTCCTGTGGCCTAAGGCGCAACTAGTATTGGCGCGGAGGAGAGGTACTTCTTCAAACCTTGCAATGCTGCTTTGCTTTCCCGGCGTCCACTCCATCGGGCCCGCCTTTTTGAGGATCTTGAAAAGGGAAGGCGCCTTCAGCAGAACTAGAAATGAACCTGCCCATGGCGGCGACAAGAACCAGCAAGCCGGCGCACATCCTTGATCCGCTTGGATGCTTCAATCTGCTCTATAGCTTTGATTTTGTCCGGAGTGGCCTCTATCCCACGCTGTGACACCAAGAACCCGAGAAGCTTGCCGGACGGAATGCCAAAGACGCACTTCTCGGGGTTCAAATTTTGAGATTGATCTTGCATGAGTTTGCAAATGTTTCTTGCAAATCCGGTATGAGGGTTGCCTGTCCTTGGTTTTGACCACTATGTCATCCATATAAGCTTCCATATTTCTATGGAGCTGCGGTTTCAAAACCAATCTGGACCGCCCTTGCAAAGCGTCGAACCAGCACTCTTCAACCCGAAAGGCATCCACATGAAACAATACGCACCGCATGGGGTGATGAATGTTGTTTTCTCTTCGTCTTCTCTTGTCATGAAGATCTGGTGGTAGCGGAGTAGGCGTCGAGGAATGACACGATCACACCTGTAGTGGAGTCAACAATGCAGTCGATGTGCGGCAACGGGAAGGGGTCTTTAGGGCAAGCCTTATTGATATCTGTGTAATCAATACATAGTCTCCACTTCCCATTTGCCTTGCGCACCATGACCGGATCGGCCAACCACGTTGGATGGAGCACTCCTCTTACCAAACCCGCCGCTTCGGTTTAGGATCTCTTTTGTGATGAACTCTTGTCGTTCCAAAGCTTGCTTTACGACCTATACGCTTGGCGGGCGGCGCATGAGGGCAGATAGCAAGGTGGTGCTCAATCACCTCCACAGGAACACGGGGATGTCCGGGAAGCTTGCCATGCAAACACATCGACATTCGCCCTTGAGGAAGGTGACGAGCGCGTCTTCCTATATGTCGTCAAGGGTGGAGCTTATGGTAAAAGCTCCTCCCGTGCAAATCCTCATTGATGTAAACCTTCTTGGTTCCCGGCGGTATGGCCTCGGGCTTCTTGTTTCCGCCGGTGGAGCTCTACAGCACATCCCCTCGGCAGCGGCGCTACACTCCGAAGAGGTGCGCTTGCTGGAGTGGGTGTCCGAGGTCTCACCAGTCTTCTTCTTCTTCTTCCCTCCCGGGATCCCAGCGGCAGGAGCAAGTGCCTTAGTGGCGGCAGCTGCTGCAACTGCTTGCTAGTATAGTTGGTCAGCGCAAATCAGCGCATCTTCCTTGTCGGAGGGGATGGTGATGATCGTCACAGGTCCTGGCATCTTCAGGGTGTTGTAGGCGTAGTGTGACGCCGCCATAAACTTGGCCAGTTGGGCGGCCAAGGATCCGTTGTAGAGGGCAAGGGGATCTTGGCAACATCAAACACGATCCTCTCCGTCCTGTAGTTCAGGTCGCTTCCAAAAGTCACGCAGCGTGACCTTTCCCTTGGATTGGCTTCTTCCGGGTTGACCCCAAACGCGTGCCCGTCTCTTCAAGGTCTCCATCGGGGAATATGTAGTTTCTCGATCACGGCGGGTGAGATCGAGTTCAGACCGGCCCGCCATCGACTAGCATCTTCGTCACCTTGAGGTTGCGTATTGTTGGCGAGACCAACAACGGCAACCACCCGACCGCAGATAGTGCGATCGAGGTGATCCTCGGTGTCAAAAATGATAGGTGTCTTTGGACCACTTGATGACCTTTGGGCATCAAGCAGCTCTGCGCTGTAATCTCGCGCCGCCTATTTAAGCGGCGGTGAGAAGTATACAACGAGGCGCCCGCCCGTCGGCCTTTGCATAACCTCTGGCTTTTACGAAACCCTTGGTCGCCGGATTAAATGTCGTCCTCTTCATGGTCGTTGTCTTACGGCTTTACATCACGGCCTCAGGCGGGCCTCTCTGTTGTTTATCCTTGTCACGCGGCCCGCTTTGGCCGTCGTGCTTCTTCTTGGACCCCTCAAAGACCGTCTGGGCCCTTCTCCTTGTCCCGCCTCTCATACTCAGCCCTCTGCTTCTCAGCGAGGAGCTCAACCTGTCGGCGATCTTGGAGAGCATGGCCTTTGGTGCGATGGATCTTGCGATGTCGCTTGCCGGAGGTTCACGGCTTCTCGGCGGTCGCCAAAGGCTGACAAGCGACACATCCGGCAACTTCCTTGCGGGGTCATCTGCCTTGGTTTTCTTGGTGGAGCCGGCGTCATCAGATCCCTCGACGGCAAGCACAGCTTTACCTTCGCGCTTCCTATTGCGGCACCGGCCTTTCTTTGCCGGGGCGGCAATATCCTCATCTGAGGAGTCGGTTTCCACGCCGGCGTCTTCGCCGGGGTACTTCCTTCCCTCTCCAGCTCGGGCACATCTGTCAGCAAGAACATAGAGTTCTGCTACATCTTTCACCTTGTTCATTGCCAGCTCTTCGCGCATCTTGCGGTTACGCACGTTCTGATGGAACGCGCTGATGATGGCGGCAGGGTGAACATCGGGGATGTTATACTGTACCCGGCTGAACCTCTGAATATACTTGCGGAGACTCTCGCCTCCCTTCTGGGGAATGACGTGCAGGTCGCTTGCTTGGCCATGGGCTTGGTGGCCTCCAGTAAAGGCGCCCACGAACTCATGGCACAAATCCGACGGGAGGAAATAGAGTCTACCGGCAAGTGCATCAACCATGACATGGCGTTGGGTTTAAGAGCCAGCGGAAAAGTAATTCATAAGCACCTTATCGTCCGGGCTCGGCAGCTTGCATCGCGATGGTGTAGATGTTGAGGAACTTCGGACGGGTGGGTCTTGCCAGCGTACTTACGCCCGTCGGGTTTGAAGGTGCGGTGAGTGGGCCACTCGAACTGCCGCAGCTCACGGGTAAAGCCGGACAGCCTACCTCGTAAGGTAGGCCTCTGTGGCTCTCCGGTGCCGGGTGGCTCCAAAGAGGCCCTGCCGCTTGTTCGATTGGTGGCGGCGCTTCCGCGCGGCGCTCGATAGTGGTTCGGCGTCTTCATGTTCTCGTTCGAAGAACTTGGTGCTGGTCATGATGATGAGCCCGCTGGGTCGGACGACGCTATGGAGATTTCGTCGCCCGTATCGTCAGCTGGGACGGGTCAAGGCCGCTGATACCGGGCGAGGAAGAGGCGAAAGTGCACATGGTCGGCGCGCCGGCTTTTCACCCTTAGCGATGCGTGGGACTCCGTCGGAGCGTCGACCCGGGGGCTCCTCCGGACTCGGTTCATCTTTGTTGGGCCCCGCAACAAGGCTTCAGATAGTGGCTCTCCATTCCTCGAGTTTCCCCGTAGTGGGAGGATAATCGTGGAGCAAATCTGTGGCGCCCGAGCTTCTGCTGGCGTTGGTGGCGATGAAACCTGCCGCGAATCGCGACGCAGCCGACCCGACCATGTCGAAGGAGCTCTATCCGCGACCCGCGGTCGGCGTGCCATTTTCACCGGTAGCCTCGGCGGCGAGCGGGCAGGTCTTCTAAATCCGGGAGTGGCGCTCGGGGCTCTTTCATGGCGATGCCCGGGTCCTCGGCGTGATTATGCTGCGTTAAATGCAGCGCCCGCTTGAGAGGAGCGCCGTCGGTGCCCGGCGTGGGAGTCTTGGTAGCCCTGCCGCCTTGGCAAGCGAGGGTGGCGGCGATCTTGGAAGGCCCGCGCGCCACCCGTGGAGGGCCTGGTTCCGTCTTTGATTTGGCGGCGTGCGGCCCGTTACAGCGCGCACGAACATCCCCGCCTCCCAAACTTGTTCTTTGGGGCCGGTGTTGGTGTTACATGAACGGCGCCCGGTCCTTTCTGACGACCGGGCGCTGCTGCGCCAGCGTCGGACGGGATGTCCGGCCTCCGACCAGACTGCCAACCGCCACCGTCATCTTCTTCTTAGGCGCCATGGCGATGACGGCGTCCGAACTAACTGCTAGAGCCGATTTTCACAATCGCGCTTCTACAGTGCGCCAAATATGTCGGTGTGGAACGACACCTATGGGATCACAAGAATCCCTACTACGGTTGCGGGCGGGTCGTGAGAGAAGGCGGATCGAGCAGATAGTACTTGCGGTTTCTTTATCGAGGTTCGGGCCGCGAGGATGCGTAAACCCTACTCCTGCTTTGGTGGTTTGTTTATACGTGTTCTTGAGCTAGCAATGGGGCGTGAGGAGCTCCCAAAAAGCGAATCCTCCTCACAGTAGCCTTGGGCCTCCTTTTATAGGGAAAGGGTAGCCATAGTGGCACGGTGAGGTGGAAAGGAATGCTGATGATCTTGGGTTTATCCTTCAAATTACATGACAAGGCGCCTTAAATGCATTTTGCTTAGGTGTCCTTGCTTTATCGAGGGCGGGGGAGAGTCATGTCTCGATAAAATAAATCGCCCGCTTCCTTCTCAGGTCCAAACGCTGGCATACGGCAAAAAATGGTGCCCAGTGCCATGTAGGCAGGTGGCGGTGAAGTGGCGCGATGGTGGAGTCTCCATGAAGATCCGCTTGCCGCCACGCAGGTGCACCTCGCCTAACCGGTTGGGTCGGCGTGCATGCGAATAGTGGTGGAGATTTGATGGCGTGGGCACGATGGTGGCCCTCACGGGTGCTCTTGGCGAAGGGCCTTCGTCGTAGCCCGGCAAGGGTCTTGCCGGGAGCCCGGCAAGGGGCCTTGCTGGCACTCTGTTGTCATCCCCCTGCAAGGCTCTTGCCGGGGGCCTTGTGGTCCTCCTTGGCTGGGATCCGCCAAGGGTCGTAAATCTTCTATCGTGTGCATCTGATCTTGAATGTCTTCACAAAGATCTGCACACCACCACGGGACGTCTCGAATCCTTGCCCCATGAAGGCAGTGGACTCAAGGGTGACTCGCTCCGTGGTGTGGGGTGAGCTGCCACGGCAAGGGTCTTGCCGGGCTTGCTAAACCGCCTCCCGGCAAGGATCTTGCCGGGAGAGTCCGCTTTCGATCCCTTTTGCTCTTTGTGGTCTTGGTCTTGGCGTAGTTCTGCTCCTCTCGAGCTTCGACCTCACCTTAGCTCACCTCCCTTGCCTTGCTTTCCGGTCGCGGTGGTGCCCGTGGCTCAGACCGGCCTTGCTCACGATTATAGGGGCACAAAAAGTGTACCCCTCTTTTTGTGCAAGCGATGTTGTTCTAGATCCTATCTTGCAAGTCTATTGTGACCTACAATGTGTTATGATACGTCAATCCCTAAGTGAAAATAATCTTGACCACTCCCGGTGATGACCATAGTTTTAGGAGTTAATGTATTCACTATGTGCTAATGCTTTGTTACTGTTCTCTATTAAAAGGATGCCTTAATATCCCATAGTTTCCAATAGGACCCCGCTTGCCACGGGGAGGGTAGGACAAAAGATGTCATGCAAGTTCTTTTCCATAAGCATGTATGACTATATTAGGAATACATGCCTACATTATATTGATGAACTGGAGCTAGTTACATGTCACCCTATGGTATGGTGTTACATGATGAACCACATCCAAAGATAATTATCCATCATTGATCCAGGGTGCCTCTGAGTTTTCCATATCTTTGGTTTACGCTTATTTACTTTTTTGTTGCTACTGTTACGATCACTACAAAATACCAAAAACATTACTTTTGTTGTCTTTACTTTTGTTACCGTTATCACCACTATCATATTACTTTGCTACAAAACACTTTGCTCCAGATACTAAGTTTCCAGGTGTGGTTGAATTGTCAACTCAGCTGCTAATACTTGAGAATATTCTTTGGCTCCCCTTGTGTCGAATCAATAAATTTGGGTTTAATACTCTACCCTCGAAAACTGTTGCGATCCCCTATACTTGTGGGTTATCACTCCGTGGCCATTTGTCTCGCCATGGAGGCCTCTTGTCCCCATACTACTCCCATCAGCTGGCCAGGCCATCCCTCCACTCACCCACTCCCCGCATATTCTGGGCTGGCGACGGCAGAAATTTCACAATCCATAATTCTAACCAAAGGAACTGGTCATGCTCCTCTCCGCGTGGGCATCCACTGCAGCGTCTTCCCCGGCTGCGCATCGTCCCCTTCCTAGGCCTCGCCGTCGTCCACAGCCATTGTGCTCTCGGCGCGGTGTGGTCAATGTGGTCAACGACCGACTTCCATCGGAAGAGTACTTTGTCACGATGAGAGGGCGGCGGTTGGGTCCACGGCGGCCCGCAAGGAAGTGCCTCCTTATTACGCCGCAAAATAATTATTCCTCCACCGACAAAGAAGGACCCACCGGACGGGCCACGGTATTTCATGGAAAAATGTTTCCCCACCGCTTGGGACCCACCGGACGGACCACCGTATTTCACGCGAAAAAACGTTTGCCCCTGATCATTGGGACCCACGGACGGACCACCGTATTTCGCGAAAAAACGTTCCCCGGCATCATTTCCGGACCCACGGAAGTGCCTCCTTATTACGCCGCGTAAAAATGAATACTCCCGCTGGCTGGGACCCACCATGGTGGGAGGCTGACTTGTGGGCATACTATGTCGACGGGGGACGGAGGGCTTTGTCAACTTAGTCAATATGAACGATTCTAGCTCGATGGACCGTGACGATGTCCATCCAACGGCCGTCGTGCTTCTTCAATCTCTCGCTCTTCCTGCTCCAGCCGCTCAAACAAGCGCCGTGGACTGCTCGCCTCCCCTCCTCCTCAGCGGCGGGTCAGGTGCCACAGCAGCCCTCACCACCACCAGAGTACTCCCATCGCTGGCCTAGCCATCCCTCTACTCACCCACACTGTTGTTATTCTCCGGCTGACGGCGGAGCCAGACGGTAAACCCTAAATGACAACGTACTCCCCTCCGTGTGGGGAAACAAGCTGCTGAGTCTTCCCACGCCTCTGCGCGTCGTCCCCTTCCTAGGCCTCGCCGTCGTCCACCGCCTTCTGGTGCTCTCGGCCTTCGGCCTGGTCAACATGGTCAACAACCGACATGCATCTGAAGTGGATCTGTCGTGGAGAGGTCGATAATTTGGGTCCACACCGCACGCATGAGAAATGCCTCCTTATTACGTGCAAAATAATGATTCCTCCACGACGACATCGGGACCCACCGAAAGGGCCTCTCAGTATTTCGCGAAAAATCCGTTTGGACGGCAAATTTCGGACCCACTGCTATATCTTCGCAGCAAGGAAGTGCCTCCTTATTACGCACAAAAAATGAATACTCCTGTTAGGCTGGGACCCAGTATAGTGGCAGGCTGACTTGTGGGCCTACTAAGTTGCTGACGGGACGGAGGGCTTTGTCAACTTAGTCAATATGCATGATTCTAGCTCCGGTGGACCGTCTGATGTCCATCCAACGGCGGTAGTGCTTCTTCAACCTCTGGTCTTCTTGCTCCGGCCGCCCAAACCCCGGTAGCCGGTCGTGCCTCGTGCTCCACGCCTCCCGTGGCTGTCTGCGATCACGGCCGGGCGTCCGCCTACTACTCCTCATTGGCCGCAGGCCATCCTCTACTCACCCACACCCCCTTTTATTCTGCAGCCGACGGCCTCACACCGCAGACGAACGGTGAACCTCGTACTCCTCACGGCGTGGGCATCCGCCGCGTCTTCCCGGCTCCGCGTCGTCCCCTTCCTAGGCCTCATTGTTGTCCACCGCCACTGGTGCTCTCGTGCGGCGTGGGTCAACGTGGTCAAGGAACGGCTTCCATCGGACGTGGGCTTGTACGTGGAGAGGCCGATACCGGGTCCACGGCCGCTGACAAGGAAGTGCCTCCTTATTACGTGCAAAATAATTATTCCTCCACGATAGCGGGGACCCACCGGACGGGCCACCATATTTCGCGAAAAAAACGTTTCATACGATCACTGGGACCCGCCGGCTACATATCTTCGCATCGCAAGGAAGTGCGTCCGCAAAAAACGATTCGCCCCGACTGCTGGGACCCACGGCTACATCTTCGCATAAGGAAGTGCGTCCGGGCAAAAAACAAGCGATTCGCCCCGACATTGCTGGGACCCACGGCTACATCTTATGAGCAAGGAAGTGCACGGCGGTCGGGACCCACCTGGTCGAAGCGTACGTAGCGTTGTCATTCTGGTCGACGTGTACGTACATACTAGTCAATGTAGAGGTGCGCACGTGTCGTAGTAGAGGCACGCACGTAGCATGTACACATACGTACAGCGGCGAGGGTGCAAGAAAGAAAATATGGCCACGTACGTACATACGGGCAGGGTCTCGAACGCCTACTCGCGCATTACGCATTTGGCTGGTCGGAACGGAGAAACAGCGTCGCTGCGTGTTCATGGGGAGCCAACGGCTGGGTCGGAACGGAATGCGTGGTCGTCTTCATCGGGAGGGCTTGGACGGAACAGGCGATGGAAACGAGGCCTGGCGTACCGCACAACGGAGGAAACGGACCTCCAACGTTCGGAACGGGGTCCTGTTGATCGGGAGGGGTGTGGCGTACCGCAAAACGGACGAAACGGACCTCCTACGGTCAAAACAGGGGTCCTGTTGATCGGGAGGGGTGTGGCGTGTTGGGGAACGTAGTAATTTCAAAAAAATTCCTACGCACACACAAGATCATGGTGATGCATAACAACAAGAGGGGGAGTGTATCTTCATACCCTTGAAGATCGCTAAGCATGGAAGCGTTTAACAACGCTTGATTGATGTAGTCGTGACGTCTTCACGATCCGACCGATCCAAGTACCAGACGCATGCGGCACCTCCAGAGTTTTGCACTGCGTTCAGCTCGATGACGTCCTCGCCTTCTCGATCCAAAGGCGGTAGCGAAGTAGTAGATGAGTTCCGGCAGCACGACAGGCGTGGTAGCGGTGTTGGTGAAGAACAATCTCCGCGAGGCTTCGCTAAGCACTACGGAAACTATGATGAGGATAAACTAGAGGGGACGGGGTTGCCGCAAGACACGGCTTGGTGTTTCTTGATGTGTCTTGGGTGCTAGCCTTACCCTCTATTTATATGTTGAGCCTTGGGGTGAAACTTGGAGTAAAAGCCTCCACAAAGTCGGTTTCACCCGAAAGGCAAGAGTCCTTCTCGGACTCGGGGGCGAACGCCGGGGTTCACGGCGTCTGGACCCGACGCCGAGGACCACTGGCGTCTGCCCTGAACTCATAGAAACTTCCTTTTGCGCTTTCCAAAACCTTGTGGCTTTCCCCTTTGGCCCAAATAACGTGTTCTTGTACCCAAACATTTGGAAACATCCGGAACCCCTTAGGTGAATTCGGAACCCTTAGGAGATCAAACACTATTATCCCATATATCAAACTTTATCTAGGACCATTCCGAGTTCCTCGTCATGTACATGATCTAATCCGGGAATCCGAACAAAATAAGGTTACCAACATACATAACAAATATAATAATATATAAATCACAACGAAAGCGTTAAGCGTGCGGACCCTACGGGTTCGAGAACTATGTAGACATGACCAAGACACGTTTCCGGTCAATAACCAATGGCGGGACACGGATGCCCATATTGGCTCCCACATATTCTACGAAGATCTTTATCGGTCAAACCGCATAACAACATACGTTGTTCCCTTTGTCATTGGTATGTTACTTGCCGAGATTGATCGTCAGTATCTCAATACCTAGTTCAATCTCGTTACCGGCAAGTCTCTTTACTCGATTATGTAATGCACCATTCCGTAACTAACTCATTAGTTACATTGCTTGCAAGGCTTATAGTGATGTGCATTAATGAGAGGGCCCAGAGATACCTCTCCGACAATCGGAGTGAAAAATCCTAATCTCGAAATCGCCAACCCAACATGTACCTTTGGAGACACCTGTAGAAATCCTTTATAATCACCCGATTCGTTGTGACGTTTGGTAGCACACAAAGTGTTCCTCCGATGGCAGGAGTTGCATAATCTCATAGTCATAGGAACATGTATAAGTCATGAAGAAAGCAATAGCAACATACTAAACGATCAAGTGCTAAGCTAACGGAATGGGTCAAGTCAATCACATCATTCTTCTAATGATGTGATCCCGTTAATCAAATGACAACACATGTCTATGGTTTAGGAAACATAACCATCTTTGATTAATGAGCTAGTCAAGTAGAGGCATACTAGTGACATTAAGTTTGTCTATACATTCACACATGTATTATGTTTAGGTTAATACAATTATAGCATGAATAATAAACATTTATCATGATATGAGGAAATAAATAATAACTTTATTATTGCCTCTAGGGCATATTTCCTTCAGTCTCCCACTTGCACTAGAGTCAATAATCTAGTTCACATCGCCATGTGATTTAACATCAATATTTATATCTGTATATGATTAATACCCATAGTTCACATCGTCATGTGACCAACACCCAAAGGGTTTACTAGAGTCAATAATCTAGTTCACATCGCTATGTGATTAACACCCAAAGAGTACTTAGGTGTGATCATGTTTTGCTCGTGAGAGAAGCTTAGTCAACGGTCTGCATCACATTCGTGAGCCATATGTATTTTGCAAATATTCTATGTCTACAATGCTCGCATGGAGCTATTCTAGCTAATTGCTCCCACTTTGGGTGATGTATCCAGATTGAGACTTAGAGTCATCTGGATCGATTGTAAAAGCTTGCACCGATGTAACTCTTTACGACGGGCTCTTTTATCATCTCCATAATCGAGAAATATTTCCTTAGTCCTCATTAAGGATATTCTTGACCAATGTCCAGTGATCTACTCCTAGATCACTATTGTATTCCCTTACCAAATTTAGAACAAGGTATACAATAGGTCTGGGGCATAGCATAGCATACTTTATAGAACCTATGACTGAGGCATAGGGAATGAATTTCATTCTCTTTTTCTATTTTACGCGTGGTCGGGATTTGAGTCTTACTCAATTTCACACCTTTGCAACACAGGCAAGAACTCTTTCTTTGTCTGTACCATTTTTGAACTACTTCAAAATCTTGACAAGCTATGTACTTATTGAAAAACTTATCAAGCGTCTTGATCTATCTCAATAGATTTTGATGCTCAATATGTAAGTAGCTTCTTGAGGTCTTTCTTTTAAAGAACTCCTTTCAAATACTCCTTTATGCTTCGAGAAAAATTCTACATCATTTACGATCAACAATATGTTACTCACATATATTTATCGGAAAAGGCGGTAGTGCTCCCACTCACTTTATTGTAAATACAGGCTTCACCGCAAGTCTGTATAAAACTATATGCTTTGATCAACTTATCAAAGCGTATATTCCAACTACGAGATGCTTGCACGGTCCATAGATGGATCATTTGGAGCTTGCACATTTTGTTAGCACCTTTAGGATTGACAAAACCATACGGTTGCATCATATACAACTCTTCTTTAAAAACCATTAAGGAATGCAGTTTTGACATCCATTTGCGGATTTCATAAAATGTGGCAATTGCTAATATGATTCGGACGGATTAAGCATCGCTTCTGATTGAGAAAAATCTCATTGTAGTCAACACCTTGAACTTGTCGAAAACCTTTTGCGACAAGTCGAGCTTTGTAGATAGTAACACTACTATCAAAGATCTGTCTTCCTCTTTGAAGATCCATTTATACAATATGGCTTGCCGATCATAGAGCAACTCCACCAAAATCCACACTTTGTTCTCATACATGGATCCCATCTCAGATTTCATGGCCTCAAGCCATTTTCATGAATCTGGGCTCATCATCGCTTCCTCATAGTTCGTAGGTTTATCATGGTCTAGTAACATGACTTCGAGAATAGGATTACCGTACCACTCAGTGCGGACTGTACTTTGGAAGACCTCACGAGGTTTTTGTAGTAACTTGATCTGAAGTTTCATGATCATCATCATTAGCTTCCTCACTAATTGGTGTAGGAATCACTTTGGAACTGATTTACTGTGATGAACTACTTTCCAATTCGGGAGAAGGTACAAATTACCTTATCAAGCTCTACTTTTCTCCACTCACTTCTTCGAGAGAAACTCCTTCTCTAGAAAGGATCCGAATTAGCAACAAAAATCTTGCCCTCAGATCTGTGATAGAAGGTGTACCCAATAGTCTCTTTTGGGTATCCTATGAAGACACATTTCTCCGATTTGGGTTCGAGCTTATCTGGTTGAAGTTTCTTCACATAAGCATCGCTGCCCCAAACATTCAGAAACGGCAACTTTGGTTTCTTGCCAAACCACAGTTCATAAGGCGTCGTCTCAATGGATTTTGATGGTGCCCTATTTAAATGTGAATGCGGCTGTCTCTAATGCATAACCCCAAAACGATAGTGGTAAACCGATAAGAGACATCATAGATCGCACCATATCTAGTAAAGTACGATTACGACGTTCGGACACACCATTACATTGTGGTGTTCCAGGTGGCGTGAGTTTGAAACTATTTCACATTGTTTCAAATGAAGACCAAACTTCGTAACTCAAATATTCGTCTCCACGATCAGATCGTAGAAACTTTATTTTTCTTATTACGATGATTTTCCACTTCACTCTGAAATTCTTTGAACTTTTCAAATGTTTAGGACTTATGTTTAATCAAGTAGATATTCCCATATCTGCTCAAATCATCTGTGGAAGGTCGAAAATTACGATACCGCCATGAGCCTTAACACTCATCGGATCGCATACATCGGTATGTATTATTTCCAATAAGTCAGTAGCTTCGTTCCATTGTTCCGGGAAGCGGAGTTTTAGTCATCTTGCCCAAAAGGCACGGTTCGCAAGCATCAAATGATTCATAACCAAGTGATTCCAAAAATCATCTTTATGGAGTTTCTTCATGCGCTTTACACCGATATGATCAAACGGCAAAGGTGCCACAAATAAGTTGCACTATCATTATTAACTTTGCATCTTTTTGGCATCAACATTATGAATATGTGTATCACCACGATCGAGATCCAACAAACTATTTTCATTGGGTGTATGACCATTTGAAGGTTTTATTCATGTAAACAGAACAACAATTATTCGCTGACTTTTTAAATGAATAACCATATTGCAATAAACATGATCAAATCATATTCATGCTCAACGCATAACGCCAAATAACATTTATTTAGGTTTAACACTAATCCGAAAGTATAGGAGTGTGCGATGATGATCATATCAATCTTGGAACTACTTCCAACACTCATCGTCACCTCCCCTTCAACTAGTCTCTTGTTTGATACGTAACTCCTGTTTGGTTACTAATCTTACCAACCGAACAAGTATCAAATACTCAGGGGCTACTACAAACACTAGTAAGGCACACATCAATAACCTGTATATCAAATATACCCTTGTTCACTTTGCCATCCTTCTTATCCATCAATATTCAGGGACTTTCTGCTTCCAGTGACCATTTCCTTTGCAGCACTCAGTTTCAGGCTTTGGTCCAGCTTTGGTCTTCTTCACGGGAGTGACAACTTGTTTGCCATTCTACTTGAAGTTTCCCTTTCTTTCCCTTTGCCCTTTTCTTGAAACTAGTGGTCTTGTCAATCATCAACACTTGAAGCTCTGTCTTTATATCTACCTTCCTAGATTTCAACATCGCGAAGAGCTCGGGAATCGTTTCGTCATCCCTTGCATACTATAGTTCATCACGAAGTTCTAGTAACTTAGTGATGGTGACTAGAAAAATTCTGTCAATCACTATCTTATCACGGAAGATTAACTCCCACTTGATTCAAGCGATTAAAGTACCCAGGACAATCTGAGCACATGCTCACGGTTGGCGATTCTCCTCCATCTTTTAGCTATGGAACTTGTTGGAGACTTCATATCTCTCAACTCGGGTATTTGCTTGAAATATTAACTTCAACTCCTGGAACATCTCATATGGTCCATGACGTTCAAAACGTCTTTGAAGTCCCGATTCTAAGCCGTTAAGCATGGTGCACTGAACTATCAAGTAGTCATCACATTGAGCTAGCCAAATGTTCATAACGCCTGCATCTGCTCCTGCAATAGGTCTGTCACCTAGCGGTGCATCAAGGACATAATTCTTACGTGCAAAGCAATGAGGACAATCCTCGGATCAATCGATCCAATCCGCATCGTTGCTACTAACATTTTTCAACACAGTTTTCTCTAGGAACATATCAAAATAAACATATGAAAGCAACAACACGAGCTATTGATCTACAACATAATTTGCAAAATACTACCAGGACTAAGTTCATGATAAATTTAAGTTCAATTAATCATATTACTTAAGAACTCCCACTTAGAGCAGGACATCTCTCTAGTCATCTAAGTGATCACGTGATCCAAATCAACTAAACCATGTCCGACCATCACGTGAGATGGAGTAGTTTTCAATGGTGAACATCACTATGTTGATCATATCTACTATATGATTCACGCCGACCTTTTCGGTCTCCGTGTTCCGAGGCCATATCTGTATATGCTAGGCTGCGTCAAGTTTAACTTTAGTATTCCGCGTGTGCAACTGTTTTTGCACCCGTTGTATTTGAACGTAGAGCCTATCACACCCTATATCATCATGTGGTGTCTCAAAGACGAAGAACTTTACATAGCGATTGCATACTCGGGGAGAACACTTCTTGATAATTTAGTGAGAGATCATCTTAAAATGCTACCGTCAATCAAAGCAAGATAAGATGCATAAAGGATAAACATCACATGCAATCAATATAAGTGATATGATATGGCCATCATCATCTTGTGCTTGTGATCTCCATCTTGGCACCGTCGTGATCACCATCGATCACCGGTAGCGACACCTTGATCTCCATCGTAGCATCGTTGTTGTCTCACCAATCTTATGCTTCTACGACTATCGCTACAGCTTAGTGATAAAGTAAAGCATTACGAAGCGATTGCATTGCATACAATAAAGCGACAACCATATGGCTCTGCCGATTGCCGATAACTCGGTTACAAAACATGATCATCTCATACAATAAAATATAGCATCACGTCTTGACCATATCACATCACAACATGCCCTGCAAAAACAAGTTAGGCGTCCTCTACTTTGTTGTTGCAAATTTTTACGTGGCTGCTACGGGTGAGCAAGAACCGTTCTTACCCTACGCATCAAAACCACAGCGATAGTTTGTCAAGTTGGTGCTGTTTTAACCTTCGCAAGGACCGGGTGTAGCCACACTCGGTTCAACTAAAGTGAGAGAGAGACACCCGCGGTCACCTTTAAGCAACGAGTGCTGCATAGCGGTGAAACCAGGTCTCAAGTAAGCGTGCAGCGTAATGTCGGTCCGGGCCGCTTCATCTCACAATGCCGTGAACCAAAGTATGACATGCTTTGGTAAGCGGTATGACTTATATCGCCCACAACTCACTTGTGTTCTACCGTGCATATGACATCTCGCATAAAACCTAGGCTCGGATGCCACTATTGGGGAGCGTAGTAATTTCAAAAAAATTCCTACGCTGCACCGCAAGATCATGGTGATGCATAACAACGAGAGGGGAGTGTATCTTCATACCCTTGAAGATCGCTAAGCGGAAGCGTTTAACAACGCGGTTGATGTAGTAAATGCGTCTTCACGATCCGACCGATCAAGTACCCGACGCATGGCACCTCCGAGTTACGCACATGTTCCAGCTCGATGGCGTCCTCGCCTTCTCGATCCAGCAAGGCGGGCGAAGTAGTAGATGAGTTCCGGCAACCTGACGGCGTGGTAGCGGTGTTGGTGAAAGAACAATCTCCGCGAGGCTTCGCCTAAGCACTACGGAAACTATAATGAAGGATAAACTACGGGGGCGGGGTTGCGGCTGCGGCTTGGTGTTTCTTGATGTGTCTTGGGTGCTAGCCCTACCCCTCTATTTATATGTTGAGCCTTGGGGTGAAACTTGGAGCAAAAGCCTCCACAAAGTCGGTTTTCACCCGAAGGCAAGAGTCCTTCTCGGACTCGGGCAGTGACGCCAGGGGTTCCCGGCGTGCGGACCCGAGCATGAGGACCACAGGCGTCGGCCTGAACTCATAAAACTTCCTTTATGCTTTCCAAAAACCTTGTGGGCTTTCCCCTTTGGCCCAAATAACGTGTTCTTGTACCCAAACATTTAAGGAAACATCCGGAACCCCTTAGGTGAATTCGGAACCCTTAGGAGATCAAACACTATTATCCCATATATCAAACTTTATCTCGGACCATTAGGAGTTCCTCATCATGTCCATGATCTCATCAGGGACTCAGAACAACATTCGGTTACCAACATACATAACTCATATAATACTATATAAATCAGCGAAGCGTTAAGCGTGCGGACCCTACGGGTTCGAGAACTATGTAGACATGACCAAGACATGTTTTCGGTCAATAACCAATAGCGGGACATGGATGCCCATATTGGCTCCCACATATTCTACGAAGATCTTTATCGGTCAAACTGCATAACAACATGCGTTGTTCCCTTTGTCATTGGTATGTTACTTGCCCGAGATTCGATCGTCGGTATCTCAATACCTAGTTCAATCTGCGTTCACCGGCAAGTCTCTTTACTCGTTATGTAATGCATCATTCCATAACTAACTCATTAGATACATTGCTTGCAAGGCTTATAGTGATGTGCATTACCGGAGGGCCAGAGATACCTCTCCAGGCAATCGGAGTGACAAATCCTAATCTCGAAATCGCCAACCCAACATGTACCTTCCGGAGACACCTGTAGAAATCCTTTATAATCACCCGATTACGTTGTGACGTTTGGTAGCACACAAAGTGTTCCCTCCGATGGCAGAGTTGCATAATCTCATAGTCATAGGAACATATATAAGTCATGAAGAAAGCAATAGCAACATACTAAGCGCATCAAGTGCTAAGCTAACGGAATGGGTCAAGTCAATCACATCATTCTCCTAATGATGTGATCCAGATTAATCAAATGACAACACATGTCTATGGTTTAGGAAACATAACCATCTTTGATTAATGAGCTAGTCAAGTAGAGGCATACTAGTGACATTAAGTTTGTCTATACATTCACACATGTATTATGTTTCGGTTAATACAATTATAGCATGAATAATAAACATTTATCATGATATGAGGAAATAAATAATAACTTTATTATTGCCTCTAGGGCATATTTCCTTCCGGTCTCCCACTCTGCACTAGAGTCAATAATCTAGTTCACATCGCCATGTGATTTAACATCAATATTTATATACGTATATGATTAATACCCATAGTTCACATCGTCATGTGACCAACACCCAAAGGGTTTACTAGAGTCAATAATCTAGTTCACATCGCTATGTGATTAACACCCAAAGAGTACTTAGGTGTGATCATGTTTTGCTCGTGAGAGAAGCTTAGTCAACGGGTCTGTCACATTCAGAGCCATATGTATTTTGCAAATATCTATGTCTACAATGCTCTGCATGGAGCTATTCTAACTAATTGCTCCCACTTTCAATATGTATCCAGATTGAGACTTAGAGTCATCTGGATCGGTGTAAAAGCTTGCACCGATGTAACTCTTCTGACGGGCTCTTTTATCATCTCCATAATCGAAATATTTCCTTAGTCCTCACTAAGGATATTCTTAACCAATGTCCGATGATCTACTCCTAGATCACTATTGTATTCCTTACCAAATTTAGAACAAGGTATACAATAGGTGCGGTACATAGCATAGCATACTTTATAGAACCTATGAGTGAGGCATAGGGAATGACTTTCATTCTCTTTTCTATTTTACTGCGTGGTCGGGATTTGAGTCTTACTCAATTTCACACCTTTGCAACCACAGGCAAGAACTCTTTCTTTATACGTACCATTTTGAACTACTTCAAAATCTTGACAAGGTATGTACTTATTGAAAAACTTATCAAGCGTCTTGATCTATCTCAATAGATTTTGATGCTCAATATGTAAGTAGCTTTACCGAGGTCTTTCTTTTAAAGAACTCCTTTCAAATACTCCTTTATGCTTTCGAGAAAAAATTCTACATCATTTACGATCAACAATATGTTACTCACATATATTTATCGAGAAAAGGCGGTAGTGCTCCCACTCACTTTATTGTAAATACAGGCTTCACATGAAGTCATGTATAAAACTATATGCTTTGATCAACTTATCAAAGCGTATATTCTAACTCTGAGATGCTTGCACGGTCCATAGATGGATTCTTTGGAGCTTGCACATTTTGTTAGGACCTTTAGGATTGACAAAACCTTACAGTTGCATCATATACAACTCTTCTTTAAAAACCATTAAGGAATGCAGTTTTGACATCCATTTTCCAGATTTCATAAAATGTGGCAATTGCTAACATGATTTGGACAGACTTAAGCATCGCTACAGTTGAGAAAATCTCATTGTAGTCAACACCTTGAACTTGTCGAAAACCTTTTTGCGACAAGTCGAGCTTTGTAGATAGTAACACTACTATCCGGCATCATCTTCCCTCTTGAAGATCCATTTATACAATATGGCTTGCCGATCATCAGGCAACTCCACCAAAATCCACACTTTGTTCTCATACATGGATCCCATCTCAGATTTCATGGCCTCAAGCCATTTCGCGGAATCTGGGCTCATCATTGCTTCCTCATAGTTCGTAGGTTTATCATGGTCTAGTAACATGACTTCCAGAATAGGATTACCGTACCACTTTCTGCAGTGCAATTTTGTACTTTGGAAGACCTGAGGTTTTGTAGTAACTTGATCTGAAGTTTCATGATCATCATCATTAGCTTCCTCACTAATTGGTGTAGGAATCACTTTGGAACTGATTTCTGTGATGAACTACTTTCCAATTCGGGAGAAGGTACAAATTACCTTATCAAGCTCTACTTTCCTCCCACTCACTTCTTTCGAGAGAATCTCCTTCTCTAGAAAGGATCCGAATTTAGCAACAAAAATCTTGCCCTCGGATCTGTGGATAGAAGGTGTACCCAATAGTCTCTTTTGGGTATCCTATGAAGACACATTTCTCGATTTGGGTTCGAGCTTATCTGGTTGAAGTTTCTTCACATAAGCATCGTAGCCCCAAACATTCGAAAGCAGCAACTTTGGTTTTCTTGCCAAACCACAGTTCATAAAGGCGTCGTCTCAACGAATTTTGATGGTGCCCTATTTAAATGTGAATGCGACATTTGTCTCTCCTAATGCATAACCCCAAAGCGATAGTAGTAAACCGATAAGAGACATCATAGATCGCACCATATCTAGTAAAGTCACGATTACGATGTTCGGACACACCATTACATTGTGGTGTTCGGTGGCGTGGAGTTGCGAAACTATTTCACATTGTTTCAAATGAAGACCAAACTTCGTAACTCAAATATTCGTCTCCACGATCGAGATCGTAGAAACTTTATTTTTCTGAATTCACGATGATTTTCCACTTCACTCTGAAATTCTTTGAACTTTTCAAATGTTTCAGACTTATGTTTAATCAAGTAGATATTCCCATATCTGCTCAAATCATCTGTGAAGGTCAGAAAATTACGATACACGCCGCGAGCCTTAACACTCATCGGATCGCATACATCGGTATGTATTATTTCCAATAAGTCGATGCTTCGTTCCATTGTTCCGGGGAACGGAGTTTTAGTCATCTTGCCCAAAAGGCATGGTTTGCAAGCATCAAATGATTCATAACCAAGTGATTCCAAAAATCCATCTTTATGGAGTTTCTTCATGCGCTTTACACCGATATGACCGAAAAGGCAGTGCCACAAATAAGTTGCACTATCATTATTAACTTTGCATCTTTTGGCATCAACATTATGAATATGTGTATCACTACGATCGAGATCCAACAAACTATTTTCATTGGGTGTATGACCATTTGAAGGTTTTATTCATGTAAGCAGTAACAACAATTATTCACCGACTTTAAATGAATAACCGTATTTTGATAAACATGATCAAATCATATTCATGCTCAACACAAGCGTAAAATAACATTTATTTAGGTTTAACACTAATCCCGAAAGTATAGGAGTGTGCGATGATGATCATATCAATCTTGGAACTACTTCCAACACTCATCGTCACCTCCCTTCAACTAGTCTCATTTTATTACGTAACTCCTGTTTGAGTTACTAATCTTAGCAACCGAACAAGTATCAAATACTCAGAGCTACTATAAACACTAGTAAGGCACACATCAATAACCTGTATATCAAATATACCCTTGTTCACTTTGCCATCCTTCTTATCCACCAAATATTCAGGGCATTTACGCTTCCGGTGACCATTTCGCTTTCGGCACTGGGTTTCGGGCTTTGGTCCAGCTTTGGTCTTCTTCACGGGAGTGAAAACTTGTTTGCCATTCTACTTGAAGTTTCCCTTTCTTTCCCTTTGCCTTTTCTTGAAACTAGTGGTCTTGTCAATCATCAACACTTGATGCTCTTTCTTGATTTCTACCTTAAATGGATTTCAACATCACGAAGAGCTCGGGAATCGTTTCGTCATCCCTTGCATACTATAGTTCATCACGAAGTTCTAGTAACTTAGTGATGGTGACTAGAGAATTTGTCAATCGCTATCTTATCTGGAAGATTAACTCCCACTTGATTCAAGCGATTGAAGTACCCAGACAATCTGAGCACATGCTCACCAGTTGAGCGATTCTCCTCCATCTTTTAGCTATGGAACTTGTTGGAGACTTCATATCTCTCAACTCGGGTATTTGCTTGAAATATTAACTTCAACTCCTGGAACATCCCATATGGTCCATGAGCGTTCAAAACGTCTTTGAAGTCCCGATTCTAAGCCGATTAAGCATGGTGCAATCGAACTATCAAGTAGTCATCACATTGAGCTAGCCAAATGTTCATAACGTCTGCACATCTGCTTCCTGCAATAGGTGCATCACCTAGCGGTGCATCAAGGACATAATTCTTACAATGCGGCAATGAGGACAATAATCAGATCATGGATCCAATCCTCATCATTGCTACTAACATTTTTCAACACAGTTTTCTCTAGGAACATATCAAAATAAACATATGAAAGCAACAACACGAGCTATTGATCTACAACATAATTTGCAAAATACTACTAGGACTAAGTTCATGATAAATTTAAGTTCAATTAATCATATTACTTAAGAACTCCCACTTAGACAGACATCTCTCTAGTCATCTAAGTGATCACGTGATCCAAATCAACTAAACCATGTCCGATCATCACGTGAGATGGAGTAGTTTTCAATGGTGAACATCACTATGTTGATCATATCTACTATATGATTCACGCCGACCTTCGGTCTCCGTGTTCCGAGGCCATATCTGTATATGCTAGGCTCGTCAAGTTTAACTCGAGTATTCAGCGTGTGCAACTGTTTTGCACCGTTGTATCTGAACGTAGAGCCTATCACACCCTATCATCATGTGGTGTCTCAAGCATGAAGAACTTCTTAGCAATGGTGCATACTCGAGGAGAACACTTCTTGATAATTTAGTGAGAGATCATCTTAAAATGCTACCATCAATCAAAGCAAGATAAGATGCATAAAGGATAAACATCACATGCAATCAATATAAGTGATATGATATGGCCATCGGCATCTTGTGCTTGTGATCTCCATCTTGAAGCTGCCGTCGTGATCACCATCGTCACTGGCGCGACACCTTGATCTCCATCGTAGCATCATTGTCGTCTCGCCAATCTTATGCTTCTACGACTATCGCTACTGCTTAGTGATAAAGTAAAGCATTACAAGGCGATTGCATTGCATACAATAAAGCGACAACCATATGGCTCCTGCCAGTTGCCGATAACTCGGTTACAAAACATGATCATCTCATACAATAAAATATAGCATCACGTCTTGACCATATCACATCACAACATGCCCTGCAAAAAACAAGTTAGACGTCCTCTACTTTGTTGTTGCAAATTTTACGTGGCTGCTACGAAATTTGAGCAAGAACCGTTCTTACCCTACGCATCAAAACCACAGCGATAGTTTGTCAAGTTGGTGCTGTTTTAACCTTTCGCAAGGACCGGTGTAGCCACACTATTCAATCTAAAGTGAGAGAGACAGACACCGCGGTCACCTTTAAGCAACGAGTGCTCATAGCGGTGAAACCAGTCTCAAGTAAGCGTCTGGCGTAATGTCGGTCCGGGCCGCTTCATCTCACAATGTCACCGAACCAAAGTATGACATCTTTGGTAAGCAGTATGACTTGTATCGCCCACAACTCACTTGTGTTCTACTCGTGCATATAACATCTACGCATAAAACCTAGGCTCGGATGCCACTATTGGGGAACGTAGTAATTTCAAAAAAAAATCCTACGCACACGCAAGATCATGGTGATTGTAACATCCCAAATTTTCAGTTTGGCATGTTATACATAGGTCGTCCATGCATATCATATTTTATTGCCTTTTGTTTGCAATCCTCGAAATCCTAAGCAACTCAAGGACCCTCAGAGAGAGTTGGGGATTTTCCGATTTTTCGTATTTGAATTTTATCAAATATTGGAAAACGAGGATTTTTGGTTTTAATTATTTTTCTCTCCGGAAAATATTTCTTATTAAAATAAATGAGGGGAGATAATATGACTTTTCTCCAAATAATTGAAATATCGGAGGAAAAATGTTAAAATCATTATTTTTTTGATTTGATTTTATTTGGAATTTTATTCGCCCTAGAAAAATTTGCATGTTTTAAAAATTGCATTTTAGGGGCCAAGAAAAGTTCATCCTGTTCTAAATATTCCATTTAGACGGAGAAAACTTGTTTTCAATTTTTAGATTTTTATTTATTTTTCTAGGATTTTTCTAAGTTTCATGAACGTTTAAAAAAAACTTCACAGACTCCACTGGGCCGAGGCTCAGCCAGGCCAGCCCGAGCCGCCGCCGCCTTCCCAGCGTCGCCGCCCGTGTCCGATCTGGACACCACTGCGCCAGCCGCCTTTGCCCTCCCAAAGCCGGACTGCCCCCCAACCTATAAATACCACGCCCCTCTAGCCGCCACCACCCCGAGCCCCGAGCCCGAGGCCCCGAGCCCGAGCCCCCGCCGCCTCACGACCCGCCGCCCTCGCCCGCCACGCCGAGTCGCCCGCCTCATGGGACGAACTCGCCGGAGGTAGCCGCCCCGCCGCCCGGTTTTTTTAAAAGAAAACCCCTTCACTTTTTTTTTAGAAAAAAAAAACCTTAGTTCGTTTTTTGTATAGATCGGTTTTATTTGCTTAGCGAGCGTTCGCTCGTTCGTTCGTTCTAACGAACGTGTTCGTCGTTTAGTTTCTACTAACGAACGTTCGTTCGTTTAGCCGTTAAATCGTTTTTTCTTTATCGGATTTATTAGCGATTTTCCTGATCGCGATTTACGATCTAATTTTCGCTCTAGCTTAACTTTTAGCTCGTTTATCGGAATCGAGGCGATTCAGCGCTGGATTTTCATCTCGAAACCCTCTTTTCGAATAGCCAACTCAAACAAGTTTTTGCCTTTGTAAAATTTGACCCTAGTTCAGATTAGTAAACGGATCTTGTTTCTTTCGCCGTTTGAGTTTCGTTGCTCCATTTGGTTTGATTCTTTTTGTGAACCGGAGTTCTTAAGTTGAACTCTCCGGTCAACCTCTTTCAGTTGAAGTTTCGTTTGTGCATCTTTGCTTGTTTACTTATGTATGTATTGTTTGCTTGTGATAGAATTCCCGGAGTGCGAAGCGTGTTACATTACTGAGTCTCTAGGATTCCCGGATCGTCGACCAAGGCAAGTAACACTTTGATCATATCCTTTCATACCCAGTTTTTATGCATTAGATTCAACCCTCACACATTGCATGATTAGGATGTCATTAACTTGTGGGTTGGGAAGTAGTAGTTGAGGTAGAACCTATTGCCCTGTTATTATCAAACCCTTGGGAGTTACTTCTACGTGTTGCTATTATTGCTATGCTATGCTCGTAGACGTGGTTGGGTTTGAGAGTTATCCATGACAGATGTGAGATTGTTAATTAATGGTTAACTTAAGGTGGCAACTTTAATACACATCTGGGTGGATTGAGGCACCTGGGGAACCCAGTGTTGTCTGTTTTTTTTTTTGGAAATCCCGGGGTACCCGTGTGATCTTCCTATGGACCGCCACCTGTGCTCAACGGGAACTGAGATTATTCATGCTAGAAACTTCCGTGTGTAGCCACAAGCTATTATGGGCTCTAGCATAGTTGAGTAAGTTACGTGAAGCTCTTGAAGAGCTAGATCAGTAGGTAGTGGGTTTTGTAGGTTTGGTATGGTCTACCCGGAGTAAAGAGTTAATGTTTACGAAAGATCGTGTCTCGGTCATCCGCTTCTCAAACACCATGTAGTGCGAGAAATCAAGCGAGGCGTCGAAGTCTTGTGGGGAAAAAGTGCGCAAACCTCTGCAGAGTGTACAATCTAATCATGGTTAGCCGTGTCCCCGGTTATGGACAATTCACGAGTATCTAGTACTTGAGTATTCACATGTATCTCATCACTCTAAATTAATATTGCTGGATGTTAACTACTTTAATTGGGATTGAGTTGGGGTTATACCTTCTCAATGATGTTTCAACCACCATGATAGTTAAATTAAAATGTATTCCTTTGTTGTAGGGAAAAATTGGCTTTCCATAAAAATCAGAACTGTAGAGCTTTCCACCAAATAAATATGCATGTAGTAGTAGCATTATTCTGTTATTGCTCTATTGTGTTACATTGCCAGCATATTCCATGTCTTGGCCCGTTCTCGGCTGCAACGTATTATGTTGTAGACTTTTCGACGCAGTAAGGTTCGATAGGGTCGATTGTCAGTGCAGACTCAGCTATCTTAGTTGGAGTTGATGGACTCACTTTATCTCCCAAGCCTTCATTGTTATCGCATTAGATGGCCTTAAGCCATATTATTGTAATAAGTTCTCTTTTGAGACATTCGATGTAATAAGTGTGTGATTGCTACTCTGTTATAAATCCTTCGAGTATCGTGTGTATCGACATCGATCTGTGGATGACACGGAAACACGAGACTTGACCGTCTGAGGTCGGGTCGCTACAAGATGGTATCGAGCACACACCGAAAGTGTAGGACACGACCACTAAGATAAACCATAGGTCACTCTTCTCTACTCATTTCGACTCCTCTCCATTTTTCCACTCTTTAGGATGACGGAGATGAAGAACAAGTTTGCACAACCGGATGAAGACACACCTTTTGGACGCCACTTGAAGGAAGTCACTAGGTACCTGAATATTGTAATACCAAGCTTCACCGGGACGTACAACGCTACTCTACCAGAAGAGGAACGCTGGATGATTCAAGTACAAGATCCAGGAAGGACGTTCTCGCCAACTTCCAAGCCCATAGAGTTTTCTTTTGAAGCACCCACCGGAGCCTTGGCAAGAGTATGGCAGCTCACATTACCATAGGACATATTGGAGAAGTCTACAACAGAGAGCTTAAAGACACTATATATCAAATATGTGCGTGGGGGCGAGCAATGGGAAGTAACCAGCACCAAGAAGGATAGATCCATTGCAGCTTATATCCAGGAGCTAAACCAAAGCACATTCGGCGTCAGGAGAACCGGATGTCTTGTGCAGACATGATGGAGTTGAAGAAGGCGAAAACTAGGATCATTGAGCTGGAGGAAGAACTCAAGTTTACACGCGACGGATATGAGGAAGAAATCAAGACACTACTGGAGAAGAATGACGACCTAGTTAAGAAGATCGGAGTATTCATGGGAGGATCAGCACCGGAAGAAGAGGAGGAAGATCCCACTTGCCCGGACAACTACATCATCATCGACGACACCGATTACGGGATCCAAGTGATGATGACTACTGAAGACGAAGCTGGAGTAGACATCATGGAGTCTTCCACCGTTCAAAATTTCTAGATGACCACCAAATATTAGTAGTATTTCCCCATGTATCTAGTAGTAGTTGAGCACTTTACGATAGTCCTAGACCGTTTTGTATGCCCTTGCTTGATTGATTGAGTGAAATGATTGTGTTTGTCTCATATGCATATGGGTAGTGTTTTCTCATTAGACCTTTTCTCTATTCTAATCTCTTCCATCTAAACCCATCAGATGCCTCCGAGACGTGACACCGGTTTTGTTTTCCCACCGAGCTCACCCAGCTTGATCCAAAGAAAGCAAAATACCTTGATGCAATTACTAGTTCAGAACCGTGACAACAACAACAACAACAATAACTCCACCGCCATTGGACAACTTAGCCCGTTTCACGAGGTTACAACCGCCGATGTTTTCCAAAGAGCACCGAGCCAATAGTTGCTGATGATTGGCTACGCCGTATTGAAGGAGTTAACCACCGCGGCATGCACGGATCTTTGAAAGGTGCGCTTTGCCGCACATCAATTGGACGGACCAGCACCGCATGGTGGGAGAATTACGGCTACTTTTCCTATAGCCAATGTCACTTGGGACCAGTTCCAACAAGCTTTCCACACGGCCCATGTCTCAACTGGAGCCATGCAGATGAAAGAAAGCGTGAGTTTTGCAACTTCACGCCAGGGGGAACCGCATCTTGTGGCCCAAAGACGTGGATGAGTTTAGCAAGTTATCACGCTATGCCCACGATGATGTGGCCACAGATGCAAGGCGGGAGAAGTTTATGGAAGGGTTGAATGATGAGATGAGTATGCGATTGATGGTGGCAAATTTCAACAACTACCAGGAGTTGGTAGATAAGGCACTAATGATATAAGCAAAGAAAAAACAAATTGAGATCCGTAAGATCAAGTATGGACAAGGGAAGTATAACTCGTGAGCTCACCAGAAGCCTCGCTTAACCCGAACTCGGGAGGACTTGTTCATAACCATGGAGGTCATAACCATCTTTGGAGGAGGATCGCATAATCAAAATGGTGCGAGGAACGGGAATGGAATGGAGTCAACAATAATCGAGAATCGCTCTAACCCAGCTACACCCGTCAAGAGGGACTTAAGCCAAGTTATTTGCTTTAAGTGCGGGAAGGCAGGAGCACTATGCCAATGACTGCCTGAAGGAAAGAATGGAAACGGAAATGGGAGCGTTGGGAAGAAGCCCAATCCATTCAACAAAGGACAAGTGAACCACGTTAACGTGGAGGAAGTTGAAGAGCAGCGACGACGCTGTAATAGGTAAGTTTTTGGTTCAGTCATTTACCGCTCTTGTTCTTTTTGATATTGGTGCATCGCATTCATACATATCAAGGGGATTTGTGGAAAAGTTTAAGTTACCAACCCAAACCCTTAGGACCCCTATTTTAGTGAGCTACTTTGGAGCAAGAGTACATGGCTAGCAGATGGTGCACCCAGATACCTCTAAGCATTGGCACGCATGTTTTTCCGTCTGACCTAATTATCTTGGAGTCGCAAGGATTGGATGTGATATTAGGCATGGACTGGATGTCAAAGTATGGAGGAAGTATTGACTGTGCTAGCAAGTCAATTTATCTTACCACCCCAGAGGGAAAAAGGATTAAGTATGTATCTAGGCATGTGCCTAGGAAGAGCCAAGTGAATGCCCTCACGGGAGTTGTACAGGAGGAAGTACCTGTAGTAAAGGATTACCCGGATGTTTTCCCAGAGGAGTTACCGAGCATGCCACCGGATCGAGACATCAATTTCTAATAGAGTTATTGCCGTGAACAGGGCCAATATCCAAGAGACCCTATCGGATGCCCGCAAATGATCCGGAGGAAATTAAGAAGCGTATCAAGGAACTATTGGAGAAAGGTTATATTAAGTAGAAGTTCATCACCTTGGGGAGCCCTAGTACTTTTGGTGGAGAAGAAGGATAAATCCACGAGGATGGTTGTTGATTATCGAGCTCGAATGAAGTAACGATAAAGAACAAGTATCCCTTACCGATGATTAATGATCTGTTTGATCGGTTGAAAGGAGCTAAGGTGTTTTGAAGATTGATCTCTGATCGAGGATACCATCGATTGAAGATCAGAGAAGGATATACCAAAGACGGCATTTACCACACGGTATGGATTATATGAGTATACGGTCATGTCATTTGGACCGACTAACGCCTTACCTATTTCATGAGTATGATGAACAAGGTGTTCATGGAGTATTTGGACAAGTTTGTTACGGTGTTTATTGATGATATTATGGTATACTCGAAGAACGAAGAGGAGCACGCGGAACACTTGCGTTTGGTTCTCGAGAAACTTCGAGGAACATCGGTTATCGCCAAATTCAGCAAGTGCGAGTTTTGGTTGAAGGAAGTTGGATTTCTTGGGCATGTTATATCGAGGAGAGGGTATAGTAGTAGATCCCAAAGAAGGTTCGATCAGTCATTGATTGGTTGGCACCCACTTGATTGGCGAGATCCATGATTTCCTTGGTGGCGAGGATATTATCGGAGGTTCATTGAGAATTTCTCCAAGATTGCTAAGCCAATGACTGAATTGCTAAAGAAGGATACTAAGTTCAAATGGACGGAGGATTGCGAGACAAGCTTTCGGGAGTTGAAGAAAGCGGTTGACTACAGCCCAGTCTTGACATTGCCAAATATACATAAGGAGTTTCAAGTGTATTGTGACGCCTCTCGCTTGGGACTTGGATGTGTTCTTATGCAGAGACGAAAAAGTTGTTTATTATGCCTCACGACAAGCTGAAGCCACATGAGTTGAACTATGCACGCATGATTTGGAGTTAGCGGCCGTAGTGCATGCGTTGAAGACCTGGAGACATTATCTTTATTGGAAACCGTTGTGATGTGTACGGATCATAAGAGTTTGAAGTACATTTTCACACGTATGAGTTAAACCTCAGACGAGAGGAGATGGCTGGAACTTATAAAGGATTACGACATGAAGCTACACTATCATCCGGAAAGGCCAATGTCGTAGCGAGCGCTTTGAGCCGGAAGAGTTATGCTAATATCCTTGAAAGCAAAGGATTGCCAAAGGAGTTAGGCTGCGAGATCATGGAACTTCGATTGGAGATTGTTCCAAGAGGTTTTCTTGCAACAATGGAGGTTCAATCGACGTTGTTGAACAAGATTCGAGAAGCTCAAAAGGAGGACAAAGAGATTGCTGAGATAAGAGAGAAGATGGGCGAAGGAAAAGCCAAAGGTTTTCGCGAGGATGAGCACGATACCTTGTGGTTTGATGACCGGATTTATGTGCCCAACAATTCGAGGAGATCGGAAGTTAATACTCAGAGGCCCATGACTCACCATACTCGATTCACCCCAGAAACACCAAGATGTATTTGGACTTGAAGGAACGTTTCTGGTGGACTGGTATGAAGAAGGATATTGCCGAGTATGTAGCCGTATGTGATGTATGTCAGAGAGTGAAGGCAGAGCATCAGAAGCCAGCAGGGCTGTTACAGCCTATGCCAATACCCGAATGGAAGTGGGACAAACTTGGCATGGACTTTATTACCGGATTACCCAGAACCAAGGCGGGATACGATTCAATATGGGTAGTTGTGGATCGTTTGACCAAAAGTAGCACATTTTATTCCGGTGAAAACAACCTATACAAGTGCAAAGTTGGCCAAGATATATATGACCAGGATCGTATGTTTGCATGGAGTTACGAGGAGCATCGTGTCGAATAGAGGAACGCGGTTTACTTCAAAGTTTTGGCATCAGCTACACGGACTTTGGATACCAGATTGGAGTTCAAGATCTGATTTCACCCATGACGGATGGATGACGGAGAGAGTCAATCAGATTTTGGAGGACATGTTGAGAGCCTATGCGCTAGATTATGGATCTAGTTGGGATGATGGGTTTGCGGCGCAGAAGTTCTCATACAACAACAGCTACCGAGCCGGTTTGAAGATGGCACCGTTCAAGCTACTGTATGGGCCTTGGATGTAGAACACCATTAATGTGGGATGAGGTTGGAGACCGTCGATTATTCGGACCAGATTTGATCAAGGAATCAGAGGAGAAGGTTAAACTGATCGACAGACGGACTAAAGATTGCTTTCCGGTCTAGGCAGGAGAGTTAAGCTGATTCAAAGCAAGGAAGTAACCTATGAAATTGGAGACAGAGCCTATCTGCGAGTATCACCCTTGAGGGAGTGAAACGTTTGGGAGTAAAGGGAAAGTTAGCCCCAAGATTTGTAGGACCGTGTCGTGTTTTGGAGCGGATGGGAGAAGTTGCCTACAAGCTAGAGTTACACGAAGGATTGTCGGGAGTTCACGATGTGTTTCACGATCACGGTGAAGAAGTGCCATGCTTTGAGATGGCGATATATCGATTAAGCGATCTGATTGCCCTTGGAGGCGATTCAGTGGATAGTAATCGACCTATGAGGAGAAGCCAATAAAGATTCTTGATTTCGACAATGAGTCACTCATGGCAAGGTTATCAAGTTTTGCAAAGTTCGATTGGAGCCACCATACCGAGGAGGAAGCCACACAGGAGCGAGAAGATGATATTCGCAAGGACTATCCGCACCTATTTTCTAGCCAACCCGAATCTCGAGGTGAGATTCATCTTAAAGGGGTAGGTTTGTAACATCCCAAATTTTCAATTTGGCATGTTATACATAGGTCATCCATGCATATCATATTTTATTGCCTTTTGTTTGCAATCCTCGAAATCCTAAGCAACTCAAGGACCCTCGGAGAGAGTTGGGGATTTTCCGATTTTTCGTATTTGAATTTTATCAAATATTGGAAAACGAGGATTTTTGGTTTTAATTATTTTTCTCTCCGGAAAATATTTCTTATTAAAATAAATGAGGGGAGATAATATGACTTCTCCAAATAATTGAAATATCGGAGGAAAAATGTTAAAATCATTATTTGGTTTTTATTTGATTTTATTTGGAATTTTATTTGCCCTAGAAAAATTTGCATGTTTTAAAATTGCATTTTAGGGGCCAAGAAAAGTTCATCCTGTTTTAAATATTCCATTTAGACGGAGAAAACTTGTTTTGGAATTTTTAGATTTTTATTTATTTTTCTAGGATTTTTCTAAGTTTCGGCGGAACGTTTAAAAAAAACTTCACAGCAGACCTATTTGGGCGAAGCCCAGCCAGCCGGCCCGAGCCGCCCGCTTTCCAGCGTCGCCGCCGCCGCCACGCCTTGCCCCTCCCAAGCGGACTGCCCCCAACCTATAATCCGCCGCCCCTCTAGCCGCCCTGCCGACCCCCGAGCCCGAGCCCGAGCCCGCCCGCCGCCGCTGCCGCCATGACCCGCCGCCTCGCCCGCCCGCGGAGTCGCCCGCCTCGCCGGACGACCTCGCTGGAGGTAGCCGCCCGCCCGGTTTTTTAAATAAAACCCCTTCGGTTTTTTTTAAACCCTAGTTCGTTTTTTGTATAGATCGATTTTATTTTTTTTCAGTTTATTTGCTTAGCGAGCGTTCGCTCGTTCGTTCATTCTAACGAACGTGTTCGTCGTTTAGTTTCTGCTAACGAACGTTCGTTCGTTTAGCCGTCCGTCGTTTTTCTTTTATCGGATTTATTACGCGATTTTCCTGATCGCGATTTCTGATCTAATTTTCGTTCTAGCTTAACTTTTCGCTCGTTTATCGGAATCAGGCGATTCAAGCGCCTGGAGTTTCATCTCGAAACCCTCTTTCCGGATAGCCAACTCAAACAAGTTTTTGACTCTATAAAATTTGACCCTAGTTCAGATTAGTAAACAGAGCTTGTTTCTTTCGCCGTTTGAGTTTCGTTGCTCCATTTGGTTTTATTCTTTTTGTGAACGGAGTTCTTAAGTTGAACTCTCCGGTCAACCTCTTTCAGTTGAAGTTTCGTTTGTGCATCTTTGCTTGTTTACTTATGTATGTATTGTTTGCTTGCGATAGAATTCCGGTGTAAGCGTGTTACTCTGAGTCTCTAGGATTCCGGATCGTCAGCAAGGCAAGTAACACTTTGATCATAACCCTTTCATACCTAGTTTTTATGCATTAGATTCAACCCTCACACATTGCATGATTAGGATGTCATTAACTTCTGGGTTGGGAAGTAGTAGTTGAGGTAGAACCTATTGCCCTGTTATTATCAAACCCTTGGGAGTTACTTCTACGTGTTGCTATTATTGCTATGCTATGCTCGTAGACGTGGTTGGGTTTGAGAGTTATCCATGACAGATGTGAGATTGTTAATTAATGGTTAACTTAGGGTGGCAACTTTAATACACATCTGGGTGGATTGAGGCACACTGGGGAACCCGGTGTTGTCTGCTTTGTTTTTGGAAATCCTGGGTACCCGTGTGATCTTCCTATGGACCGCCACCTGTGCTCAAAGGAACTGAGATTTTTCATGCTAGAAACTTCCGTGTGCAGCCACAAGCTATTATGGGCTCTAGCATAGTTGAGTAAGTTACGTGAAGCTCTTGAAGAGGTAGATCAGCAGGTAGTGGGTTTGTAGGTTTGGTATGGTCTACCTGGAGTAAAGAGTTAATGTTTCTGAAAGACTATGTCTCGGTCATCCGTTTCTCAAACACCATGTAGTGCGAGAAATCCAACGGAGGCGATCGAGTCTTGTGGGGAAAAGTGCGCAAACCTCTGCAGAGTGTACAATCTAATCATGGTTAGCCGTGTCCCCGGTTATGGACAATTCTGAGTATCTAGTACTTGAGTATTCACATGTATCTCATCACTCTAAATTAATATTGCCGGGATGTTAACTACTTTAGTTGGGATTGAGTTGGGGTTATACCTTCTCAATGATGTTTCAACCACCATGATAGTTAAATTAAAATTTATTCCTTTGTTGTAGGGAAAAATTGGCTTTCCGCAAAAATCAGAACTGTGAGAGCTTTCCACCAATAAACATGCATGTAGTAGTAGCATTATTCTGTTATTGCTCTATTGTGTTACATTGCCAGACATATTCCATGTCTTGACCCGTTCTCGAGCCGCAACGTATTATGTTGCGGACTTTTCGTGACGAGGAGTAAGGTTCGATGGAGTCGTTGCAAATGCTGACTCAACTATGCCGTTGGAGTTAATGGACTCACTTTATCTTCCAAGCCTTCCGCTGTTATCGCATTAGATGGCCTTAAGCCATATTATTGTAATAAGTCCTCTTTTGAGACATTCGATGTAATAAGTGTGTGATTGCTACTCTGTTATAATTCCTTCGAGTATTGTGTGTGTCAAAGACATCGATCCGTGGATGACACGGAAACACCGAGACTTGACCGCCCGAGGTCGGGTCGCCACTGATGATGCATAACAACGAGAGGGAGTGTATCTTCATACCCTGAAGATCGCTAAGCGAGCGTTTAACAACGCGGTTGATGTAGTCAGACGTCTTCACGATCCGACCGATCCAAGCACCGAACGCACGACGCACCTCCGAAGTTACGCACACGCTCAGCTCGATGACATCCTCGCCTTCTCGATCCAAAGAAGGCAGGCGAAGTAGTAGATGAGTTCCGGCAGCACGACGACGGCGTGGTGGACGGTGTTGGTGAAGAACAATCTCCGCAGGCTTCGCCTAAGCACTCTGAAACTATGACAGAGGATAAACTAGAGGTGACGGGGTTGGCGGCACACGGCTTGGTGTTTCTTGATGTGTCTTGGGTGCTAGCCCTACCCCTCTATTTATATGTTGAGCCTTGGGGTCGAAACTTGGAGTAAAAGCCTCCACAAAGTCGGTTTCACCCGAAAAGGCAAGAGTCCTTCTCGACTCGGGGCCGGGGCCGGGGGTTCCTAAGCGTCGACCTGCACGCCGAGGACCTCAAGGCGTGCAGCCTCGGACTCATAAAACTTCCTTTATGCGTTTCCAAAACCCTTGTGGGCTTTCCCCTTTGGCCCAAATAACGCGTTCTTGTACCCAAACATTTGAAACATCGGAACCCCTTCGGTGAATTCCGGAACCCTTAGGAGATCAAACACTATTATCCCATATATCAAACTTTATCTCCGGACCATTCCGGAGTTCCTCGTCATGTCCATGATCTCATCCGGGACTCAACAACATTCGGTTACCAACATACATAACTCATATAATACTATATCGCCAATCTAAACGTTAAGCGTTGCACGGACCCTACGGGTTCGAGAACTATGTAGACATGACCAAGACACGTTTCCGGTTAATAACCAATAAGCGGGACTGGATGCCTATATTGGCTCCCACATATTCTATTTAAGATCTTTATCGGTCAAACCGCATAACAACATACGTTGTTCCCTTTGTCATTGGTATGTTACTTGCCCGAGATTCGATCGTCGGTATCTCAATACCTAGTTCAATCTCGTTACCGGCAAGTCTCTTTACTCGTTATGTAATGCACCATTCCGTAACTAACTCATTAGTTACATTGCTTGCAAGGCTTATAGTGATGTGCATTACCGAGAGGGCCCAGAGATACCTCTCCGACAATCGGAGTGACAAATCCTAATCTCGAAATACGCCAACCCAACATGTACCTTCGGAGACACCTGTAGAGCTCCTTTATAATCACCAAGTTACGTTGTGACGTTTGGTAGCACACAAAGTGTTCCTCCCAGAAACAGGAGTTGCATAATCTCATAGTCATAGGAACATGTATAAGTCATGAAGAAAGCAATAGCAACATACTAAACGATCAAGTGCTAAGCTAACGGAATGGGTCAAGTCAATCACATCATTCTCCTAATGATGTGATCCCGTTAATCAAATGACAACATATGTCTATGGTTTAGGAAACATAACCATCTTTGATTAATGAGCTAGTCAAGTAGAGGCATACTAGTGACATTAAGTTTGTCTATACATTCACACATGTATTATGTTTCCGGTTAATACAATTATAGCATGAATAATAAACATGTATCATGATATGAGGAAATAAATAATAACTTTATTATTGCCTCTAGGGCATATTTCCTTGAGCGTACCGCCAAAAGCGGATGAAACGGACCTCCTACGGCCGAAGCGGGGTCCTGTTGATCGGGAGGGGTGTGGCGTACCGCAACATGGAGGAAACGAACCTCCTACAGTTGAAACGGGGGTCCTGTTGATCGGGAGGGTGTGGCGTGCATAAAACGGGACTCCACGGGATATTGTTCATCTCCACCATCGACCTCCTCCAGCCTCCACGGGCTCCTGTTCATCTAGCCTCCACCGCGCGCTACTCCACCGGCTACTGTTCAACCACCCCTCCACGGGCACTCCTCCACCGTCTACTGTTCATCCAGCCCTCCACACCACGGTTCCTGTTCAACCACCCTCCACCGCTCTCATCGCTCATCCAGCCCTCCACACCACGGGGTCTTGTTCATCCGCAGGCAACGCCACCGGCCATCGCTCATCCAACCCCCCATAGCGCTCCTTCGCTCATCCAATCGATCGGCTTGATTAGCGGCAGAAGCGAGGAATCGCTCCATCGGGTTGATTAATGTACCATCGACCGATCGCTTGGGTTCGATGTAGCGTAACTGTAGTCTGTGCAATCGCCGGGTTCGATTAGAGCCCAACGCCCGCTTCGGGTTGATTAGAGCCAACGCCTCGCACACACCTGCCAGCGTGACGCACGAGAGAAAGCAGCGCATCGCTCGACTGACCTCCCACCATAACCGCAACTCCCCAAAATTTTCCTACCCCTCGCTTCTACCACGTTTTTTCCATCATGTACGGCCCAAAGAATGTCATGCAGCTGCGTTTCCGGCCCGCCCAGGACGAAAAGCCCATTTTCTGTCATGATTTTTTGTCATAGAAGTAGGAGCCCACCACATCTATGATGATACCGGGTTTTGTCACAATTATCGTCATAGAAGTGTCATATGTATGACAGAAAAAATTTCGTTCGGCCCAAAATGTCACGGATGTGTCTTTTTTTGTAGTGGTAGCTGGAATAAGTTCCTCCCCGTCTAGTTCCCATTTTGGTGGTGCGTACATTGTCGTTGGAAGACATGTGGAGGTGTGTCTCTAGCGGATCTCATGGGATTCGGTCGGTATTGGTATTCGATGGATCTCCATGGATCCAGTCTTGTTCCTTCTACGTTCGTGTGTCTACATGTTGGATTCTTTTTTTTTGAGAATCACCGGGGGGAGCTCCCCACCTGAATATATTACTCAAAGAGCTGAGTCACAAACATGACAGATTACATAGGTATGCCGAGGCGCGAGGAGAGGAACAACTGCCACGAGAAGACAGCGTCCTTATCACATTGCTTTCGTAAGCGATGTGACCATAAGTCCAGGTCTGATACAATTAGTTTAAGTGACAGGGATGAGTGAACGTCTATGGAGTTGAATGCCTGCTCGTTCCTGGCATCCCAGATGCGCCACAAGATTGCCAAGAGGACGAAGGGCCAGGCAGTCGTGTCCAGGTTCATTGGTAGTGTGGCATTGTCCCAGAGTAGATGCATGGAGAGGGCGTGTATTCCGATTCATGGCGTTGCCAAATCGGCAGCGGCCAGTGAAGAAGCGAACAAGTGATCTGTATCTTCGTCTTGGAGAGAACATCTCGGGCATGTGGCTGTAGGAGTGATTGTCTTGCGGGCGAGATTGGCCTTTGTGTTTAGTCGCCCCTTGAAGGCCAACCAAGCGAAAACCTTGATCTTGTTGGGCACCCTGGTGGGCCAAAAGATCTTGGCATTGGTATCTTCATCCTCGCCTTGTACCAGCAGGTCGTATGCTTTCTTGGTGGAGAATGGATGACCACCGTTGAGTAAGCGTGAGTCCTGCTCGTCGTTCGGCATAAAATCCTGCAGCAAGGCCAGAAGAGAGGACAATTCTGCGACAGCCGCAGAGGTGAGACGGTCACGTAGGTTAAAGTCTATACCGTAGCGCATAATATTTGCCACTCTAACGAAAGGCCCGGTGGAGTGAGAGTAGACATGTTGGATTCTTGTAATCTACATTTCTCTTGATCGGCGGTGATTGCTGTTCTGAAGCGTTGGTGATGTGGGGCCTTAGCACGACGACTTCCCGACTGTCTATTATAACGAGTTTTGCCTGGCTCTCGTGAAGAAGGGGCAATGACGGCGGCGCACCTTCTGCTCGCTCCAGTGCTTGTAGTCGTCGCTAGGTGGTCAATTGACCTGGATGTAATTTTTATTATTTCTAGTGTTCTTTGTACTACCATTACAGTTGACGAATAGATGGTAAGTTTTCTCGCAAGAATAAATAAATAAAAACGCTACCCATTCCATTTCAAAATATATTCAAACGTGGCTGAAAGTGCATCTAGGTTCTAAATGTATTTTTGTGTCGATGATAGTATGATAGTGGCACTAATGATGGCTATCAAGTTTATCTCAGGACATCAGTTTTTCGGTGAAATGTTATGGAGATGGTTGACCGTCCGTTTCAAAAAGGAAGGGGTCGATTCTTCGAAGTTAAGCAAAAAAGATCGTAGGCTCCTCTTCATCCCTCTAGTCGATCTTTTTGATCCTTTTAGTGGTGTTCTATGCAATATTAATTGGTACTTTTTTTTACAACTGATAACTAGTAATAAAGTTTGACCAACAATTACAGACCAAAAACATGTGTCTTTTTCTTTCTAGAAAGGCCAAATGACATATATTAAGTAGTACATATCCTTATAAAACACCCTTAAAAAAATTGTAGAAGCAGTGGCCTCGATGTAGACCAGAATATGTCGGTAGCCGTGATCTTCGAAATAACTCATCACTTCAAATAAGAAAACGCCGGAGAAGGCCTATAGAACACCATCGGTCCAACCAGACAGAGTCGGGAACAAAAATCTCACACGTTTCCCACCAAGGCTGCGAGACAACTTCATTGAGCATAACTGAAGCTGGAGGACCAAGGCGTACAATCACGTTGGCTGCTCCGTAGGACAGTGCCACCGAGACAAACCCACAAAAGAAAAAGTCAGACCTGAAGAACCAGATTTGGGGACGAACCTTTCTCCACACGCCTCCCAACGATACAAAGAAACACCACCGAAGAGGTGTGAGGGGAAGACCTTATTTCATGCCGACGGTGACACTATAGTCTTACCACCGCCGATCTAAGGTGAGGTGATAGATCAGCCGCAACCACATTTGTCGCCTAGGGAATGGGAGAGGAGGAAGGAAATGATTCCAGTTAAGCGGATCAGACCCAACCAAGCATGCGTTATAAGTGAAATCATAGTTTTTTTTTCTTAAATAATATGAATCTTACGTACTTCCGCAGTTCCATAGTGTATTGTGTATAGAATTTATCAAAAGTCACATTTCGCAAAGTTTGACCATGTTTAGAGAGAATTTTTTTATATTTGATTTAGAATACCAAATACATATCATCGGATACACCACGAGTTAAATTTTCATATCGTATATGTATGGTATTGTAGATATATATAGCTTTCTTCATAAACTTGATCAAGTTTGCTAAGTTTGACTTTTCAAAAAATATGTATGAAACGGAGAAAGTATTACATTTTTGTATCTGGATCCAAATTGTATTGATCTAAACGATAGTCAACCTAAATCACAAACTCAACTCTATTTGTGAAAGATTAAACATGAAAAGAAAATATCATATTCCCAAGTTGGGCAAATTGCATCTCTACATACCATTCTTTTAATGCATTTTGAGGACGGGGCGTCGACCTGCTGGCTGGGCATCTGAGGTTGTCGGTACGGACGCACGATGTTCACGGAGTTTCTCCTATAAAGAAAAGCTAGCGAGGGTTAGCCCTTGGTTGGTCTCATTTTTTAATGCATTTTCGTACGCCTCAATAATGATCCGAAAGCTACATGGTAGTAGTAGTAGCTTTGGACGATTTCCTAGAAAAAGAAAAAGAAAAAGAAAATTTCAAAAAAAGAAAAGAAACGCACACACACACACTGCAGACGACACGATGCTCGCTCAAACCTCTGAAACCGCGTCACCACCGTTCCTCCTCCCCCTCGTTGCCGAGTCAAATCCCCACCCCACCCCCGCCCCGGCCAAGTCTTCGCTCTCCGTCTTCCCCGACAATAATATGATCTCTCTCTCCCCCCTCGCCTTCCTCGGTCTCATTCTCTCCCTGTCCAAATCTCCATCCAGGACAGCGCCCCTCTGATCCGCCCTCCTCCCCTCGCGAGGCGGTCACGCCATTTTTATCCAGGTATTTATTCCCCAGATCACTTTCTTTATTTTCCGTGATCAAGAAATGGTCTTTTCTCGCACCCTTGATGCGCGATTCTAGGCTAGTAATGGGGGCAGAGGCTGTGGCTCGCGCGAACTGCGGCGGATACTGACCGCGCTCCGCTGATTTTTCCAGTTCTTGATCCGTGATCCTCCCCGCCGCCCCCTGCCAAGAAGCCGCCGCCGGTCGCCGGAGAGGAGGACCGGCCTGAATCGCTGCCGGATTCCGTTCTTGTGGGCTGGATCCTGTCGGAGAGGGCCCCGGTTCTTGCGGTTCGGAATTGGGGCAGGTTGTTGTCCGTACGAAGGGTGAAGCTGTCGCTTCGTTCTTCGGGGGCTTTTGATGAATTCTCGCCGATCCAGGTCTGTGAAGCTAGTGTCGTCGCGCGCCAAGCCCCTGGAGGTTGACGTTGCAGAGGAGGACCCGCGGATGAGCTCGTCGGCCGACAACACGGTGTACTGCTGCATTGCCAAGGGGAACAAGGTCATATACAGCTACAGCAGCAAGGATGGTGACTCGCAGACCGAGGCCACCGCGGCGCTCTGCCTCGAGAACGTGCCTCCCTACCACCGGCATTACATCCACACTTCGGGGTCGAGGAGCTACGGCTATCTGATGGCAGACGGGCACACCTTTTTCGCCATCATCGACCCGAGCGTCGGGAATGTTGGTGCCTTGCAGTTCCTGGAGCGTGTGCGGGATGAGTTCAGGAACACGAATAGGAATGGGTTCCATGACGCGCTGGTTCCTGCTGTCCAGAGGCTGGTTGCTTCACTGGAGAAGATGCCCCGTGCCGCACTTGTACCTGAGGGTGGTGCGCAAAGGGGAGGGTCGAATGGCAGCTCGGGCTGCACATCGTCGAAGGCCCCTCTTCTTGGAAAAGGCAGTGGCAGGAAGGATAAGAAGAAGGCAAAGGAGAAGGGGATGCCTATGGGGGATGGCGAAGATGAGCACCATGGCACAAGAGGTTTGAGAATTGATGTGCAGCCAGAGGATGTTGGCGGCATGTCATTGGAGCGCAGCACAAGCCAATCCAGGCTACGGAGGCAGCAGTCGTCATGGTCACTGTGGATGCGCCATGTGAAGATCATCATCATTGTTGATGTTCTCGTTTGTGTGGTATTGTTTGCTGCTTGGCTTGCCGTCTGCAAGGGTTTCCAGTGTGTGTCCGGGTGATTTATCTTGTTGTAGCTGCTGGGGGATCAAGAAGTTTCAAAATGCAGTGAGTTTTGGTATGTTCCTTTCCAGAAAGGTAGATATAAGCCAAGAAAATGGTAATGGAGGGGATTTGAACTACGCTTAGCAATATGTTCAGGATCAGATGATGAAGAATTGAGGTTTTTTCTGGTGAAGATGTACATATGCTTCATCTCTTGTACATGAGATTTCGATATTATTTTTTCATAGACATGACGTTTGTGGTCTTTCTGTAGTCTGAGTTCATCTTGTGTTTATATTTTTGCTTTCGTTGATACTTGTGCAGATGTTGTACCTAATTGTTTCATTGCCCTCCATTCCATGACCTTTTGGTGGATTTCTGCTCTTACAAGAGTTTAGGTCTGAGTTCTGATAGGTTGTGAAGTTGTGATAGGTTTAGATGCTCGGTAAGTAGCTATTTTCACACCTTGGTATGAAAATGATCCTTGCTAGATAAGGCCACATTAGGTTAATTCTGCAGGACTGGCCATGGATTTGTTGTCCCCAGTACCTGAATAAACATGTAAATAATCTTTTTTATACATAGATACACACTGATCAATACTCTGAAGAGTTAGGAGCAGTTGTTTCCTGAAGATGTGAAATCCATGCAGGTAAGATCTGAAGTTAATACAATATTGTCTTGGCTTGGGATTTTTTATCAGCTGCGTATAGCTGCAACTGAATAATCAGTCGGAAGCTCGTACTTTGGTATGGTGTAGGAGCGTGAAAACAATCACTTTTTAGTCACAAGTGGTACATGACGCAGATGCACATTGTCATTTTCAAATACTATGATGATTATATATGTGAAATCAGTGAAAACAATCGTATCAAGCAATCAGTGGTACCTTTTTCTCCTTTTTCTTCAGAAATACTCCCTCTGTAAACAAATATAAGATCGTTTAGATCACTTAACGATTCTTATATTTCTTTACAGAGGGAGTACCTACCTGTAAATTTATTGAAGCACGACACCAGTTACAACACAATGCTTGGTATCAAAGATGGCCTACACTTTTATGGTAATAATAATTTTGAAAGATGGCCTACACTTTTGTGGTTCGCATGATGGGTGAAGATGGCCTATACTTCCTCAGCATCACTTGTGAACCATTCCTCATGGGCAAGATGACTAAAACTCCGTTCTTCGGAATAATGGAGCGAGCTAATGACTTACTGAAAATAATACATACCGATGTATACGGTCCGACGAGTGTTGAAGCTCGTGGCGGGTATCATTATTTTCTGACATTCACAGATGATTTGAGCAGATATGGGTATATCTACTTGATGAAACACAAATCTGAAACATTTGAAAAGTTTAAAGAATTTCAGAGTGAAGTGGAGAATCATCGTAACAAGAAAATAAAGTTCTACGATCTGATCGCGGAGGCGAATATTTGAGTTACGAGTTTGGCCTTCATTTAAAACAACGTGGAATAGTTCCACAACTCACGCCACCTGGAACACCACACCATAATGGTGTGTCCGAACGTCATAACCGTACTTTATTAGATGTGGTGCATTCATGTTAAATAGGGCACCATCTAAATCCGTTGAGACGACACCTTATGAACTGTGGTTTGGCAAGAAACCCAAGTTGTCGTTTCTTAAAGTTTGGGGTTGCGATGCTTATGTGAAAAGTTTCATCATGATAAGCTCAAACCCAAATCGGAGAAATGTGTCTTCATAGGATACCCAAAGGAGATCAGGGTACACCTTCTATCACAGATCCGAAGGCAAGACATTCGTTGCTAAGAATGGATCTTTTCTAGAGAAGGAGTTTCTCTCGAAAGAAGTGAGTGGGAGGAAAGTAGAACTTGATGAGGTAATTGTACCTGCTCCCTTATTGGAAAGTAGTTCATCACAGAAATCTGTTCCTATGACTCCTACACCAATTAGTGAGGAAGCTAATGATTGTGATCATGTAACTTTAGATCAAGTTACTACCGAACCTCGTAGGTCAACCAGAGTACGATCCGCACAAGAGTGGTACGGTAATCCTGTTCTGGAAGTCATGTTAATAGACCATGATAAACCTACGAACTATGAGGAAGCGATGATGAGCCCAGATTCCGCGAAATGGCTTGAGGCCATAAAATCTGAGATGGGATCCATGTATGAGAACAAAGTATGGACTTTGATTGACTTGCTCGATGATCGGCGAGCCATTGAGAATAAATGGATTTTAAAGAGGAAGACGAACGCTGATAGTAGTGTTACTATCTACAAAGCTAGACTTGTCGAAAAAGGTTTTTGACAAAGTTCAAGGTGTTGACTGCGATGAGATTTTCTCATTCGTAGTGATGCTTAAGTCTGTCCGAATCATGTTAGCAAATTGCCACATTTTATGAAATCTGGCAAATGCATGTCAAAACTACATTCCTTAATGGATTTCTTAAAAAAGAGTTGTATATAATGCAACCAGAAGGTTTTGTTGATCCTAAAGGTGCTAACAAAATGTACAAGCTCCAGTGATCCATCTATGGACTGGTGCAAGCATCTTGGAGTTGGAATATACGCTTTGATGAGTTGATCAAAGCATATAGTTTTATCTGGACTTGCGGTGAAGCCTGTATTTACAAGAAAGTGAGTGGGAGTACTACACCTTTACGATAAGTATATGTGAGAGACATATTGTTGATCGGAAATGATGTAAAATTTTCGAAAGCATAAGCGAGTGTTTGAAAGGATTTTTCAAAGAAAGACCTCGGTGAAGCTGCTTACATATTGAGCATCAAGATCTATAGAGATAGATCAAGACGCTTGATAAGGTTTTTCAATGAGTACATACCTTGACAAGATTTTGAAGTAGTTCAAAATGGAACAGCCAAATAAGGAGTTCTTGCCTGTGTTGCAAGGTGTGAAATTGAGTAAAGACTCAAAACCCGACCACGGCAGAAAATAGAAAGAGAATGAAAAGTCATTTCCTATGCCTCAGTCATAGGTTCTATAAAGTATGCCATGCTGTATACCAGACCTATTGTATACCCTGCCCTGAGTTTGGCAAGTGTAAGGGCATATTTATCCCTTAGGTGTTTTGGTGATTGATGACAATGCTTTTGCGGACTAATCGTGTGCCTCGAGTTTCTCAGATGCTTCATCACTAGGCACGAGACGATTCGGTGCCCCTCGGAGACTATTGAAGGCGGGCGTTGTTCTACGTTTCTCTTTGGTGGATTTGAGTCGTGGGAGAGCCGTACTATTAAGAGGGGTCCGCGTCGAAGGAAAGGTTTGGGTGGAATCAACACGTACACTTGTCCTACCTTTCCTTGCACTTTGGAGCATCTTCCGTTGTCATTGTTGTGCTTGAATCCAATGACTCTTTGCTGTTCTTGCGGTAGTACTGCTCTAGGGAGCGGTAGTACCGCAAGCACCAGCGGTAGTACCGCTGGGGGTCACGGTAGTACCGCTCCCCTGGAGCGGTAGTACCGCAACTCCCATGCCTTGTGCTGCTCCGGTACGGTAGTAGGCGCGGATGTAATTTTTTACATCCGCGCCCACACGGTAGTACCGCACTTCTTGCGCGGTAGTACCGCGAGTGGTCACGGTAGTACCGCTCTCTTGGAGCCGTAGTACCGTGGCCCTCATGTCCAGTACCGTTGCGTCACGGTAGTAGGGGCGGATGTAATTTTTTACATCCGCGCCTCCTGATAATGCCGCACCTCGGTAGCGATAGTACCGCGTCGGGTTTTCGTGCTTGTTTCTTTTTATTGAAGTAGGCACGGATGTAATTTATTTCATCCAGCGCTCTTAAATGAGGTTGTGGCTTGCACGCCTTGCGGTAGTACCGCAAGGATCTTGTGATAATCTGCATGGCGGTAATCTGCGCTCGGTCGAGGCCAGATCCAGTCTCTGCTGCTGCTGCGCTAAATACCGTGGCCTTCCACGGTAGTACTGCATGATAACCTTGGTAATCTGCGCTTTCGGAGCTAGTACCCGTGTGTCATGGGCTGAACTAGAGGATAACGGTTGGATCTTTTCCACAGTATAAAAGGGGTGTCTCCTACCTCTAGTTGACTATCTCTTCCATCTCTAAGCTCCATTGTTGCTCTAAGCTCCATTTTGGCCTGATCTCTCTCCCTAGCCAATCAAACTTGTTGATTTGCTCGGGATTGGGTGACAAGGGCCCGATCTACACTTCCACCAAGAGACATTTGATTCCCCCCACTTATCCCTTGAGGATCTTGTTACTCTTGGGTGTTTGAGCACCCTAGGCGGTTGAGGTCACCGTGGAGCCATATTCCATTGTGGTGAAGCTTCGTGGTGTTGTTGGGAGCCTCCAATTAAGTTGTGGAGATTGCCCCAACCTTGTTTGTAAAGGTTAGGTTGCCGCCTTCAAGGGCACCAATAGTCGAATCACGGCTCTTGCATTGTGCGAGGGCGTGAGGAGATTCTGGTGGCCCTAGTGGCTTCTTGGGGAGCATTGTGCCTCCACACCGCTCTATGAGACGTACTTTCCCTCAAAAGGAAGGAACTTGGTAACACATCCTCGTCTCCACCGGCTCCACTCTTGGTTATCTTATCCCTTTACTTGTGCAAGCTTATTTGTGTTTCTATCTTTGCTTGCTCTTGTGCTTGTGTTGTTTGCATCATATAGGTTGTTCACCTAGTTGCACATCTAGACAACCTTTATTATTGCAAAGTTTAAATTGGTAAAGAAAAGCTTAAAAATTGTTAGTTGCCTAGTCACCCCCTCTAGTCAACCTTATCGATCCTTTCAATTGGTATCGAGCCTCGTCTCTTTTTAAGGACTTTATCGTCCGAAGAGTATGGTTGGCGTCGTAGATGATGTGGGGGAGCACTCGGTCTTGAATCCGATATCATCTACGGAGATAGAAGTACCTCGATCTCTCGTGAGGAATTCAATGTGGCGTTGGACACATTGAAAACCTCCATGACGACCGAGGTCAAGGACATGTTTAAGGAATTCCTAGAAGGGCTTAAACTTTCCACCGCACCCGTGAAAGTGGGTGATCCCGCCAACACGGGAGCGGATGCTAAATCCGATAAGGGGGAAGCTACTAGTGAGAAAGCCCCTTCGTCTAGTGGTAAGAATGGCACCGGCATCTTTGCCCATGTGCAACCTCCTCCCGTTTATGGTGGACCGATTCCTTCCACTCATTTGAATCATGCCGGTCCACCACCTAAGATTGATAAAAAGGAGGATTTTGATTCTTGGGTTTATCGTTTTAAGCGTCATTTAAATCATGTGAACACTAACCTTTGGAGAATCATTGAAGAAGGTTTCTATCCGCATGATCCGAGCAACTTTTCTCCAAGAGAAGTCGTGGACCATCAATTCAATGAGAATGCTCTCTTCATCATCTAAGAAGCAATCCTTCGAAGACCTCCCTCATCTCCGGCCCTACTCCCTTGCCAAAGATGCTTGGCTCAAGGTGGTTTCCTTTATCGAGGAAGCGCAAGCATTCAAGCGTTCCAATTATGAAGTAGTGCAAGATGAAGCCGATGAGTTTGCAATGAAAGAAGAAGAAGAACCTCGTGAGCTCTATCGGAGAGTAACCAAGCTTGCAGTCTCCCTTCGGAATCATGGAAGTAAAGACACGGATGACAACTGGATCAAGCGCAAATTCCTCAAGGCAATGATGCCCTACCACAAAGCCATGTCCTCCGTCATCCGTCAACGGGCGGACTTCCACACCACATCCTCAAGTGATGTGTTGGATGAGTTTGTGGCTATGAGCATATTGGACAAGACCGCCGACAATGCGGTACTCCGTTCTCAAAGGGCAAAGAAGCCCAACCTTGCCTTGAAGGCCAAGGTGTTTGTGGAAGAAGAGGAAGAAGAGGAAGATGAGGAGAGCAACCCCGAAGACACGAAATATGACTATCATGAGCACATGGCTCTTGCTTCAAGACAATTTTGGAGCAAGAAGAATACAAGACCCAACTTCAACAAGAACAACTCGAGTGGCTTCAAGGGCAAGCAACGAGTTAGAACTTGTTTCAACTGTGGCAATGTGAGCCATTTAGATTGCGGATTGTCCCTACGAGAAGCGGGAAGACAATGGTGGCAAGTTCATCCGAAAAGACAAGGCCAAGTCCTTCCCCAACAAGAACAACTTCACCAAGAAGACTCCTACTCGCGGGTTGGTGGTTCAAGAAGAATACCGTGAGGATGACGATGATGATGAAGATAGTGAAGCAATGGCCATGGCATCCGTTGCCATTGCCACAACTCCCAGTGTCTCTCTTGATTCACCCAACGAGAACATCACCGCCAAGTGTCTCATGGCTAAAGCCACCAACAAGGTAACCCCCAACATCAAAACCACCATTATTCCTAATCCTTCTTCGATGGTTGGCTTTGATGATGGTAAGGGGTCTAATGAGGAGGTGAATGAATTTGAGTCCTTTATGAGTAAGCTCAAGGGCAAATCCAAGAAGCACTTCGCCGTTGCTCTCTTGGAACAACTTGAGTGAAGCCAATGACATGATCGAGGCTCATGAAGAAACCATCTCTAAGATGGAAGGTCATAGTCATGACTATGCCGATGAGATATCGGATCTCTCACGATGCTCTTGAGGAAGAGCGTGGGCATCGTTTGGCTCTTGAGGAGTCATACAACGATGACCATGCCAAATTAAAGAAAGATCTTGATCATGCTCTTGTTGTGTCTCGTGTACTAACTTCCGAGAAGGCTAAACTTGGGGTTGATCATGATAGACTCAAGGAGGAGTTTGATGTACTTGACAAGGCCCACAAGGTCTTGAAAGGTGCTCATGCAAACTTCAAGGAGTCTCATGCTCAACTCCAAGTTAAGCTAACCAAGGAAAAGGCCACATTCCTCACATGGTCTTAATTGATAATGAAAATGCTACTAACCCGTGTTGTGAGCATGTGCATCTTGTGGAGGAGAATGCCAAGTTGAAGGAACAACTCGAGAAAGGTCTTGTGTCATGCATACAAGGTGAGAAGAACCTAAATGACCTTTTGAGCAATCAAAAGGAAGTTGTGGGCAAGACGGGAGTTGGGTTCTCACCCAAGTCCAAGAACAAGAAGAAGAACGAGAAGAAGAACAACAAGACCAAACAACCTCCCCGCTTAAGCAAACCTTTGTGAAGGAGGGAGAGGGTTCTCCTAAGGAGAAGAAGAACAATGCGAAGAGTGGTGATGCCAAAAGGGCAAAGCCATCTCTCCCAACAAAGCCGCGACTTTAACCCCTCTTATGTGTTGTGCTGCTAGTGATGGGCATGTCTATGCTAAATTTGTTGGTTCTTCTTATGAGTACATTGAATGGTCTATTTGGGTTCCGAAGACCCTCGTTACTAACATCAAAGGACCCATTACTAAATGGGTACCTAAAACCAAGCATTGATCTCTTGTAGGTGTTTGCTTCCGGTGGGGGATCATGGTTACTCGATAGTGGAGCAACAAATCATATGACCGGGAGCAAGGACTTGGTGGTGGACGTGCAAAGGATCCCATCTATGCCCACCAATGTCGAGTGGGGTGATGCCTCACATTCTAAGGTATTGGGTCTCGGCAAGGTTGTTATTTCTCATGATCTAACGATCGAGAAAGTCATGCTTGTTGAGTCCCTTGCATACAATTTGCTTTCCGTTCGTCAACTTGCTCTCATGGGCTTTGCCACTTTCTTTGACATTGATACCGTGGCCCTCTTGTGGAGCAAGACTCTTAAAGTAGCCTTTGTTGGGCATGTCGAGAACGGTCTCTATGTGATAAACTTTTCGGAGCGACCCACTAAGACCGTGACATGCCTAATGGCTAAAGTTGACGTGGGATGGCTTTGGCATCGCCATTTAGCCCACGTCAATATGAGATCTTTGCAAAGTCTTCTCAAGGGGGACCATGTCCGTGGACTAACAAATGTTAGTTTTGCCAAAGATCGTGCTTGCAGTGCTTGTATCGAAGGAAAGCTTCATGAAACGGCTCACCCTCCCACGACTATCATCTACTCGAAGAGACCCTTGGAGCTCTGCACATGGACCTCTTTGGACCTCCATCCTTTGATAGTCTTGGGGGTAGAAAGTATCGCTTGGTGATTGTGGATGATTATTCAAGATACACTTGGGTATACTTCTTCAAGAGGAAGAGTGAGACTCAAGAAACTGTTATCGACTTTGCAAATGAAGCTCAACGTCAACATAATGCAAAGATCTTGACAATAAGAAGTGACAACGGCACCGAGTTCAAGAACTACACCTTGGATGAGTTTCTTAGTGATGAGGATCAAGCATCAATATTACGCACCATATACCCCTCAACAAAATGGTGTTGCGGAAAGGAAGAACCGGACGTTGATGGATGCGGCAAGGACCATGATGGCGGAGTTCAAGTCTCCATACAACTTTTGGGGTCAAGCCATCAACACCGCATGTCATGCATCCAATCGGCTCTATCTCCGCAAAGGCTTGAACAAGACTCCATATGAGATACTCACCGAAACAAGCCCAATCTCAAGTACTTCCGGTGTTCGGGTGTAAGTGTTTCATTCTCAAGAAAGGTGTTCGTTTGTCTAAATTTGAGGCTAGAGCTTATGAGGGCATATTTGTTGGTTATGCTACAAACTCTCATGCTTACTGCTTTTCTCAACAAGTCCACGGACTCATTGAGGAGACGATGTAACGTGGAGTTTGATTTAAAATAACGGCTCCCAAGTGGAGCAAAGTGGTACTTGTGATGTAGGTGATGAAATTCCTCCCAAGCCATAAGAAGAATGGGTATTGGTCATATTCTACCCATTGAGGAACCCCTTGTGGTCAAGGAGAAGGACAATGCTCCACTCAAGTGGAGCCATCACCCACTCAAGACCCACACGCTCCACGAAGAACAAAGTGAAGGCCCTCAACCTCGTGAACAAGATCAAGGGCAAGATCAATCTCAAGATGGTGGTGAACCTCCAAATGATGCCCAAGGTCAAGTTCTTCCCCTCGAGCAAGTTCAAGTTCATGAGCAAGCTCAAGATCAAGAACAAGCTCAAGGCAGCGCTCAAGATATTCAAGTCAACCCTCCTTCTACTACATCCGAGGAGGAATTAGAGCGTCGTGTCACAAGATTGCTTCCAAACTCACCACCAAAGGCCATCTCATGGAGAATGTGGTTGGAAGCCTAAGAAAGGGGTAAGCATCAGAGACAATTGGCAAACTATTGTGAACATCACGCGTTTGTCTCTTGTGTTGAACCCCAAAAGGTCTATGAGGCGCTCAAGACTCGGATTGGCTCAATGCCATGCATGAAGAACTCAACAACTTCGAGTACAACAAGGTGTGGAGATTGGTGCCAAGGCCATCGGGGAACCATAACGTCATTGGAACAAAGTGGATATTCAAGAACAAGCAAGATGCTCATGGGAACATCATTCGCAACAAGGCAAGATTGGTAGCACAAGGCTACTCCCAAGTCGAGGGTATCGACTACGGTGAAACCTTTGCTCCCGTTGCCGCCTTTGAATCCATTCGTTTGTTGATTGCTTATGATTCCCATCACAACTTTAAGTTGCAACAAATGGATGTGAAAAGTGCTTTTCTTAATGGTCCTATTAATGAGTTGGTCTATGTCAAGAAACCCCCGGGTTCGAGGACCCCACTTCCCGGATCATGTGTATCAACTCGATAAGGCACTCTATGGCCTTAAACAAGCCCCACGTGCGTGGTATGACCACCTTACCGAGTTGTTACAAGATCGTGGATTTGAGGTGGGGCAAATCAATCCCACTCTTTTTACTAAGAAGGTCAAAGGGGAGTTGTTTGTATGCCAACTATATGTTGATGATATTATCTTTGGTTCCCCTAACAAAGCTTTCAATGAGGAATTTGCCGCTCTCGTGACCTCCAAGTTCAAGATGTCTTCGATGGGAGAGTTGAAGTTCTTCCTTGGTTTCGATATCAAACAAAGAAGAGAAGGAACCTTCATCAACCAAGCCAAATACACTCAAGACATGCTCAAAAGATTCAAGCTAAGTGATGTCAAGCCGGCTACTACTCCAATGCCTACCAAGTGCCAACTTGACATTGATCCCAATGGTAAAGCGGTGCATCAAAAGGTATATCGCTCCATGATTGGCTCCTTGCTTTACCTTTGTGCATCTAGACCGGATATCATGTTGAGTGTGGGAATGTGCACGGTTTCAAGTCAAGATCAAGGAAAGCCACTATGTGGCGGTCAAGTTTAATCTTTCGATATTTGGCTCATACCCCAAACTTTGGCTTATGGTACCCAAGAGGGGCAAACTTCAAGCTTGAAGGATTCTGATTCCGATTAGGCGGGAGACAAAGTGGATAGGAAGTCCACTTAGGAGGGTGCCAATTTCTTGGTTGCTCTTTGGTAAGTTGGTCTTCCAAGAAGCAAAGTTGTGTGTCTCTCGTCCCAATCAAGCGGAATATGTGGCGGCCGGTAGTTCTTTATGCTCAACTCCTATGGATGAGGCAAACTTTAAAGAATGCGGTGTCATTTGTGACAAAGTGCCTCTTTGGTGTGATAATGAAAGTGCCATCAAGATTTCTCTCAACCCGGTGCAACACTTCAAGACGAAGCACATTGAGATTCGGTATCATTTCATCCGGGATCACATTAGGCGAGGGGAGATCGAGCTCAAGTATGTCAACACTCATGATAACCTTGCAGATATTTTCACGAAGCCCTTGGATGAAGCAAGATTTCACGAGTTAAGGCATGAGCTAAATATCATTGATTTGAGCAATGTGACTTGAACCCGTGCACCTCCACCACACTCAACTTGTTGTCTAGTTTAGGTGTAGGCATGGACATAGGGGGAGTGTTGTTCTCTCAATGAACTCTCCCTCCCCCTATCATGCATAAATAGATCAACTCTTTCACATTAGCCATTTTTGATGGTACTTGTGTTTCAAAGACGAGTTTTGGTCGTGGGCCCAAGGATAATTCTTCGCGGTGCCATACCATCTAACTCAAACATAGGTGGCTTCGGCCACCGCCCTCTCCTTTTGATAGGGTGTGTCGCTTGGTGCTCGCTTGTTGTCTTTCTGCCTCTGGTTTGTGCGTGTGCTTGTGGCTTCTTTTGTGTGAAAAGTTTCCGTGCAAAGACTTCTCTCTTGTGTTGAAACTGGCGGTGTCTTGAGCTCACTTGCAGATTATCATGGACGGCCACGGTGATTATCACAACCAACCACTGCATTACTACTCGTATGGGAGTACGGTATTATCGCCCCCACGCTGGCAGTAATTTTTTATCGCCGTCGGGTGAGCGGTACTACCGCTTCGATGTGGTACTTCCGCCCAGCGGTACTACCGCGATGACTTGCGGTACTACCGCTACCGACTTGAGCGTGGGGATAAGGGCAGGCGGGGGAGTTCTAACTCCCCCATACCCATTCGCGATTCTTCCCACGCCGTCTCTCTCTCTCTCTCGCTCAAGATCGGAGCCGGCGTTCATCGCCGGATCTCCTCCTCCGCTGCCCTCCGTGATTCCGTCCGGTGGGATCCTTCCCCACCACGCTCTTGCTATGGACCCAGGTTTTTCCCCAACCTTTCCTCGCTTTTATTGAGTTCTTTGCCTCTAGGTTGTTGGGGAGACTTGTGTGTTCTAGAGTTTTGTAGGCTTTCTCTTTGCAAGACTAGGATGAAGGAGAGTAGCTTTATGAGGAATTATACTTGTTTTGTTGTCTTGCGCTAGGTTTGATCAACGTAGCACTTGCCATTGTTTTGGGTCTTTTTCAGATTCAACTGTCGTTCGGATCGTGACGCGATCTTGATACTACCGGCGTGGTATGCGTGTACTACCGCTTGCAGGTACTACCGCCCTCAGTGCGGTACTACCTTGTGTATTCTTGCGGCACTAAAATCTTAGTACTGGCTCCAACCACGGTATTACCGTGTCCTCGCACGGTACTACCGCGACTTGGAGCAAGATTAATATTTTAGTACCGCAGTAATCGGCAATACTACCGTGGCTCACATCTATCGGGCCGCCAGCCTTCACGTATATTTCCTATGTGTTTCTGTGCTTTTCTTTGTGGTCTTTGCATTGATCCTCTTGGCGTTCGTTGGTGTTTTATGTGTGTCTCGGTGGTGGCTCTCGCGGTCCAATCCCGCCGTGACCACGGGCTCCAAGCGTTTATGCTAATCCGTGTGAAGCTCCAGAGGGCTCTGCTGCCCCAAGCGCCATGTCAAGACAACAGCTAGCAAGAACAAGGATCCTGCTAAGGGCATGGACGAGATACCCCAATCTGAGTATATCCGTCTCAGGCAACTCCACCCGTATGTGCACCCTCGTTCCTCTGTCAGAGGCTATGAGCTGTTTTGGAACAAGCAACAGACTAACATCTATCTGAATGTCATCAAAAACAAGCAGAATACCTATGTGGATGTGAAATGGATTGATATGCATCACATGAGGAAGGACAAGTTCCGTAATTACTTTGGAGAGGCTCTGGACTTGATAGAGCAATTTGGTATTGAGCATGTGATATCCTTTCACCGTGACTATGACCCTGAGATTATCTCATGGGTTCTTTGCCTCCGTATACTTTCACTCCAATGAGGAAGCGGAGGATGTCTGGATGTCCAATGGCCGTATCTCGATTGCTACCGGAAGGAGTTCATGGATTTGCTTCACGTTCGATGACGGGCTCGACTCTCAAGTGGGTGTTCGCCCCATGCTAATCGACTCTGCTAACAAGGACAAGCTTCAGCCATACTATGTTGAGAAGTCGCTTCCCAATGGCAAGACGGGTTTCTGCTCAACTCTTTCTCGGATATCATGTATCGCATCTTCCGCAACTCCTTATTCCCTCGCATTGGTGACAAGGAAAAGGTTCATGCCTATATGGTGGATATGATGCTCATTTGCGAGGAGGCTCGTGTGTCTCAGACAGCCACTTGATGTCTCACACATCATGTGGTGTGAGCTTCGGTTTGCGGTGTTCAACCGCAAGGTACCTATCTATGGGCCCCATCTCTGCTTCACGATCTCGCAGACGTGGGAGAAGATGTTCCTGGTGAGGAGTTCCTTGCTCCAGGGATTCGCCATGATCCCATCTGTCTCCGTGTCAAGTCCAACTGGGCCAACACTACTACTCGTCTTTGAGGCGCCACCGCTAGGGCTCTTTGTTGATGAGGAGGATCTTTGGCGCTAGGGATGATCTTTGAGGGTCAGGTTGCTAGGCCTTCCTGAGTTCCTCTATGCCTTCGTGGGCCAAGAAGTGAAGGACAAGATGAAGACTCTTTTTGCATGCAAGCCAAGGCGAAGACAGGACTCACGTGGCGTCCAAGGAGAGTCGTCGTCGGAGACGGGAAGATCTTGCAGCTCTATGGTGAGGATGTGTCCATGGGTCTGCGAGGAGCGCATCACCCAGAGGCCGAGTGGATGGAGAAGCAAGGCTACAGGTGGACTGATTACGAGGAGGACGTCGAGGAGTCCGTCCCTCACGCCGAGGAGTCCGACGGAGAGGGTTGGGATGAGTTCTCGCTGCTTGAGCCATCGCTTGTATGTAGGTGTCCTCTCCGCCTTTTTGGCGCCTCGATGCCAAAGGGGAGAGAGTGTAGGGATTCTTGAGTTGTGTGTCGTCTTCGTGTTTGGTGTGTTTATTGCTCTCTCGGTTGAACTTCGTTTGAACCTCGTTTTAGTTGCTTTTCCTTCATATGGTGTAAGACATATGCACTCTATCTATCTTAGCGAGCTTGTGTTATATTGTGCCATGTTTTGCTTAGATATTAATTTTCGTGCCTTTGTCTCTAAAATATAGGGGGAGTGGTGATCCTAGTATGTGTGCTATGCAGTCCAAAGCATTCATCCAGGGTGCACACATCTAGGGGGGCCCGTCTATATTTTGGAGAGGAGGGGTTTGCCTTTGCTCAAAATTATCTTATCTATGTGCAAATCCCGTATTGTCATCAATCCACCAAAAAGGGGGAGATTGTAAGGGCATATTTATCCCTTAGGTGTTTTGGTGATTGATGACAATGCTTTTGCGGACTAATCGTGTGCCTCGAGTTTCTCAGATGCTTCATCACTAGGCACGAGACGATTCGGTGCCCCTCGGAGACTATTGAAGACGGCGTTGTTCTACGTTTCTCTTTGGTGGATTTGAGTCGTAGGAGAGCCGTACTATTAAGAGGGGGGTCAGCGTCGGAAAGGTTTGGGTGGAATCAACACGTACACTTGTCCTACCTTTCCTTGCACTTTGGAGCATCTTCCGTTGTCATTGTTGTGCTTGAATCGACGGTTATCGCTGTTCTTGCGGTAATCTTTGCTCTAGGAGCGGTAGTACTTAAACACCAACCAATAATACGGCCAGGGAATCACGGTAGTACCGCTTCTACGAGCGGTAGTACCGCAAACTCCCATGCCTTGTGCTGCTCAAGACGGTAGTAGGCGCGGATGTAATTTTTACATCCGCGCCACACGGTAGTACCGCACTTCTTCTTGTGGTAGTACCGCGAGTGGTCATGGTAGTACCGCTCTCTTGGAGCCGCAGATCGCGTGGCCCTCATGTCGATACCGTTAACGTCACGGTAGTAGGGCGGATGTAATTTTTACATCCGGCGCCTCCTGATAATACCGCACCTCGGTAGCGGTAGTACCGCGTCGGAATTTCGCCTTTGTTTCTTTTCAGTGAGTAAACGCGGATGTAATTTATTTCATCCGCGCTCTTAAATGAGTTGTGGCTTGCACGCCTTGCGGTAGTACCGCAAGGATGCGTAGTAATACCGTGCGGCGGTAATCTGCGCTCGATCGAAACCGATCGATCTCTGCTGCCGTGGTAGTACCGTGGCCTTCCACGGTAGTACCGCGTGGCCGCGCGGTAGTACCGCGCTTTCGGAGCGGTAGTACCGCGTGTCGCGGGCTGAACTAGAGGATAACGGTTGGATCTTTTCCACGAGTATAAAAGGGGTGTCTCCTACCTCTAGTTGACCATCTCTTCCATCTCTAAGCTCCATTGTTTCTCTCAGCTCCATTTTGGCCCGAACTCTCTCCCTAGCCAATCAAACTTGTAGATTTGCTCTGGATACGGTGACAATTGCCCGAACTACACTTCCACCAAGAGACAATCGATTCCCCCCACCTATCCCTTGCGGATCTTGTTACTCTTGGGTGTTTGAGCACCCTAGACGGTTGAGGTCACCGTGGAGCCATATTCCATTATGGTGAAGCTTCGTGGTGTTGTTGGGAGCCTCCAATTAAGTTGTGGAGATTGCCCCAACCTTGTTTGTAAAGGTTCGGTTGCCGCCTTCAAGGGCACCAATAGTGGAATCACGGCTCTTGCATTGTGCGAGGGCGTGAGGAGATTCTGATGGCCCTAGTGGCTTCTTGGGGAGCATTGTGCCTCCACACCGCTCTAATGAGACGCATTTCCCCTCAAAAGGAAGGAACTTGGTAACACATCCTCGTCTCCACCGGCTCCACTCTTGGTTATCTTATCCCTTTACTTGTGCAAGCTTATTTGTGTTTCTATCTTTGCTTGCTCTTGTGCTTGTGTTGTTTGCATCATATAGGTTGTTCACCTAGTTGCACATCTAGACAACCTTTATTATTGCAAAGTTTAAATTGGTAAAGAAAAGCTTAAAAATTGTTAGTTGCCTATTCTCCCACCCCCTCTAGTCAACCTTATCGAGCCTTTCAATTGGTATAAGAGCCTCGTCTCTTTTTAAGGACTTTATCGTCTCAAGAGTATGGTTGACGTCGTAGATGATGTGGGGAGCACTCCAGTGCGAATCCGATATCATCTACGGAGATGGGGTACCTCGATCTCGTGAGGAATTCAATGTGGCGTTGGACACATTGAAAACCTCCATGACGACCGAGGTCAAGGACATGTTTAAGGAATTCCTAGAAGGGCTTAAACTTTCCACCGCTTGCAAGTGAAAGTGGGTGATCCCGCCAACACGGGAGCGGATGCTAAATCCGATAAGGGGGAAGCTACTAGTGAGAAAGCCCCTTCGTCTAGTGGTAAGAATGGCACCGGCATCTTTGCCCATGTGCAACCTCCTCCCGTTTATGGTGGACCGATACCTTCCACTCATTTGAATCATGCCGGTCCACCACCTAAGATTGATAAAAGGAGGATTTTGATTCTTGGGTTTATCGTTTTAAGCGTCATTTAAATCATGTGAACACTAACCTTTGGAGAATCATTGAAGAAGGTTTCTATCCGCATGATCCGAGCAACTTTTCTCCAAGAGAAGTCGTGGACCATCAATTCAATGAGAATGCTCTCTTCATCATCCAAGAAGCAATCCTTCCCGAAGACCTCCCTCATCTCGGCCCTACTCCCTTGCCAAAGATGCTTGGCTCAAGGTGGTTTCCTTTATCGAGGAAGCGCAAGCATTCAACGTTCCAATTATGAAGTAGTGCAAGATGAAGCCGATGAGTGTGCAATGACAGAAGAAGAAGAACCTCGTGAGCTCTATCGGAGAGTAACCAAGCTTGCAGTCTCCTTCCGGGATCATGGAAGTAAGGACACGGATGACAAGCTGGATCAAGCGCCAAATTCCTCAAGGCAATGATGCCCTACCACAAAGCCATGTCCTCCGTCATCCGTCAACGGCCGGACTTCCACACCCTGTCCTCAAGTGATGTGTTGGATGAGTTTGTGGCTATGAGCATATTGGACAAGACCGCCCGACAATGCGGTACTCCGTTCTCAAAGGGCAAGAAGCCCAACCTTGCCTTGAAGGCCAAGGTGTTTGTGGAAGAAGAGGAAGAAGAGGAAGATGAGGAGAGCAACCCCAAGACACGAAATATGACTATCATGAGCACATGGCTCTTGCTTCAAGACAATTTTGGAGCAAGAAGAATACAAGACCCAACTTCAACAAGAACAACTCGAGTGGCTTCAAGGGCAAGCAACGAAGTTAGAACTTGTTTCAACTGTGGCAATGTGAGCCATTTCGATTGCGGATTGTCCCCACGAGAAGCGGAAGACAATGGTGGCAAGTTCATCCGAAAAGACAAGGCCAAGTCCTTCCCCAACAAGAACAACTTCACCAAGAAGACTCCTACTGCTGGGTTGGTGGTTCAAGAAGAATACCGTGAGGATGACGATGATGATGAAGATAGTGAAGCAATGGCCATGGCATCCGTTGCCATTGCCACAACTCCCCGGTTGTCTCTCTTCGATTCACCCAACGAGAACATCACCGCCAAGTGTCTCATGGCTAAAGCCACCAACAAGGTAACCCCCAACATCAAAACCACCATTATTCCTAATCCTTCTTTGACGGTTGGCTTTGATGATGGTAAGGGGTCTAATGAGGAGGTGAATGAATTTGAGTCCTTTATGAGTAAGCTCAAGGGCAAATCCAAGAAGCACTTCGTTGCTCTCTTGGAACAACTTGGTGAAGCCAATGACATGATCGAGGCTCATGAAGAAACCATCTCTAAGATGGAAGGTCATAGTCGTGACTATGCCGATGAGATATCGGATCTCTCCGATGCTCTTGAGGAAGAGCGTGGGCATCGCTTGGCTCTTGAGGAGTCATACAACGATGACCATGCCAAATTAAAGAAAGATCTTGATCATGCTCTTGTTGTGTCTCGTGTACTAACTTCCGAGAAGGCTAAACTTGGGGTTGATCATGATAGACTCAAGGAGGAGTTTGATGTACTTGACAAGGCCCACAAGGTCTTGAAAGGTGCTCATGCAAACTTCAAGGAGTCTCATGCTCAACTCCAAGTTAAGCTAACCAAGGAAAAGGCCACATTCCTCACATGGTCTTAATTGATAATGAAAATGCTACTAACCCGTGTTGTGAGCATGTGCATCTTGTGGAGGAGAATGCCAAGTTGAAGGAACAACTCGAGAAAGGTCTTGTGTCATGCATACAAGGTGAGAAGAACCTAAATGACCTTTTGAGCAATCAAAAGGAAGTTGTGGGCAAGACGGAGTTGGGTTCTCACCCAAGTCCAAGAACAAGAAGAAGAACGAGAAGAAGAACAACAAGACCAAACAACCTCCCCCGCTTAAGCAAACCTTTGTGAAGGAGGGAGAGGGTGCTCCTAAGGAGAAGAAGAACAATGCGAAGAGTGGTGATGCCAAAGGGCAAAGCCATCTCTCCCAACAAAGCCGTGACTTTAACCCCTCTTATGTGTTGTGCCGTGCTAGTGATGGGCATGTCTATGCTAAATTTGTTGGTTCTTCTTATGAGTACATTGAATGGTCTATTTGGGTTCCTTGCGGATCTTGTTAGTTGAATCAAACAGAGTGTCACTAGTATGCCTCTACTTGACTAGCTAGTTGAATCAAAGATGGTTAAGTTTCCTAGCCATAAACATGATTTGTCATTTGATTAACGGGATCACATCATTAGAGAATGATGTGATTGACTTGACCCATTCTCGTTAGCTTAGCACTTGATCGCTTAGTATGTCGCTATTGCTTTCTTCATGACTTATACATGTTCCTATGACTATGAGATTATGCAACTCCCGAATACCGGAGGAACACTTTGTGTGCTACCAAATGTGACAACGTAACTGGGTGATTATAAAGGTGCTCTACAGGTGTCTCCGATGGTGTTTGTTGAGTTGGCATAGATCGAGATTAGGATTTGTCACTCCGATTGTCGGAGGTGCATCTCTGGGCCCTCTCGGTAATGCACATCACTATAAGCCTTGCAAGCAATGTGACTAATGGGTTAGTCACAGGATGATGCATTACGGAACGAGTAAAGAGACTTGCCGGTAACGAGATTGAACTAGGTATTGAGATACCGACGATCGAATCTCGGGCAAGTAACATACCGATGACAAAGGGAACAACGTATGTTGTTATGCAGTTTGACCGATAAAGATCTTCGTAGAATATGTGGAGCCAATATGATCATCCAGGTTCCGCTATTGGTTATTGACCGGAGACGTGTCTCGGTCATGTCTACATAGTTATCGAACCCGTAGGGTTCGCACGCTTAATGTTCGGTGACGATCAGTATTATGAGTTTATGTGATTTGATGTACCGAAGGTAGTTCGGAGTCCCGGATGAGATCGGGGACATGACGAGGAGTCTCGAAATGGTCGAGACGTAAATATCGATATATTGGAAGGCTATATTCAGACATCGGAAAGTTCCGAGTGATTTGGGTATTTTTCGGAGTACCAGGGAGTTACGGGAATTCGTCCGGGGAGTCAATGGGCCTTAATGGGCCTTAGTGGGAAGGAGAGGCAGCAGCTAGGAGGTGGCGTGCGCCCCTCCGAAGCCCAGTCTGAATTGGACAAGGGGTTTGGGGCGCGGCCCCCCTCTCCCTTCCTTCTCCCCTCCCCCTTCCTTCTCCCCTCCCCCTCCTTTCCCCCTTCTCTTAGTTGGACTAGGAAAGGAGGAAACCTACTCCTACTAGGAGTAGGAATCCTACTCCCTTGGCGCGCCCCTCCTAGGGCCGGCCTCCTCCTCCCTCCCTCCTTTATATACGTGGGGAGGGGGCACCCCATAGACACACAAGTTGATCAGCTGATCTTTTAGTCGTGTGCGGTGCCCCCCTCCATCATAATCCACCTCGGTAATATCGTAGCGGTGCTTAGGCGAAGCCCTGCGTCAGTAACATCATCATCACCGTCATCACGCCGTCGTGCTGACGGAACTCTCCCGCAAAGCTCTCTTTGGATCGTGAGTTCATGGGACGTCGCCCGAGCTGAACGTGTGCGTAACTCGGAGGTGCCGTGGTGTTCGGTACTTGAATACGTCGGATCGTGAAGACGTATGACTACATCAACCGCGTTGTCATAACGCTTCCGCTTATGGTCTACGAGGGTACGTAGATGACACTCTCCCCTCTCGTTGCTATGCATCACCATGATCTTGCGTGTGCGTAGGAAAATTTTGAAATTACTACGTTCCCCAACACTATGGACTGGTGCAAGCATCTCGGAGCTGGAATATACGCTTTGATGAGGTGATCAAAGCATATGGTTTTATACAGAATTTCAGAGAAGCCTGTATTTACAAGAAAGTGAGTGGGAGCTCTGTAAAATTTCTAATATTATATGTGGATGACATGTTGTTGATTGGAAATGATATAGAATTTCTGGATAGCATAAAAGGATACTTGAATAAAAGTTTTTCAATGAAAGACCTCGGTGAAGCTACTTATATATTGGGCATCAAGATCTATAGAGATAGATCAAGACGCTTAATAGGACTTTCACAAAGAACATACCTTGATAAAGTTTTGAAGAAGTTCAAAATGGATCACCAAAGAAAGGGTTCTTGCTCGTGTTAAAAGGTGTGAAGTTGAGTCAGACTCAATGCCCGACCACTGCAGAAGATAGAGAGAAAATGAAAGTCATTCCCTATGCCTCAGCCATAGGTTCTATCATGTATGCTATGATGTGTACCAGAACTGATGTGTGCCTTGCTATAAGTTTAGCAGGGAGGTACCAAAGTAATCCAGGAATGGATCACTGGACAGCGGTTAAAAACATCCTGAAGTACCTAAAAAGGACCAAGGATATGTTTCTCGTTTATGGAGGTGATAAAGAGCTCGTCGTAAATGGTTACGTCAATGCTAGCTTTGACACTGATCCGGATGACTCTAAGTCACAAACCGGATACGTATGTATATTGAATGGTGGAGCTGTCGGTTGGTGCGGTTCCAAAGCGAGTGTCGTATGGCGGGATATACGTGTGAAGTGGAGTACATAGCTGCTTGAAGCGATAAATGAAGGAGTGCGGATGACGGAGTTCATATCCGATCTAGGTGTAATACCTAGTGCATCGGGTCCAATGAAAATCTTTTGTGACAATACTTGAGCAATTGCCTTAGCGAAGGAATCCAAATTTCACAAAAGAACCAAACACATCAAGAGACACTTCAACTCCATCTGTGATCAAGTCAAGGACGGAGACATAGAGATTTGCAAAGTACATACGGATCTGAATGTTGCAGACTCGTTGACTAAGCCTCTTCCACGATCAAAACATGATAAGCACCAAGACTCCATGGGTATTAGAATCATTACTATGTAATCTAGATTATTGACTCAAGTGCAAGTGGGAGATTGAAGGAAATATGCCCTAGAGGCAATAATAAAGTTGTTTTTCATATTTCCTTATTCGTGATAAATGTTTATTATTCATGCTAGAATTGTATTGATCGGAAACCTTAATACATAGACAAACACTATGTCCCTAGTGAGCCTCTACTTGACTAGCTCGTTGATCAAAGATGGTTAAGGTTTCCTAACCATGGACATGAGTTTTCATTTGATAACGGGATCACATCATTTGGAGAATGATGTGATGGACATGACCCATCCGTTAGCTTAGCATATTGATCGTTTAGTTTTATTGCTATTGCTATCTTCATGTCAAATACATATTCCTTCGATTATGAGATTATGCAACTCCCGGATACCGGAGGAATACCTTGTGTTCTATCAAACGTCACAACGTAAATGGGTGATTATAAAGATGCTCTATAGGTATCTCCAAAGGTGTTTGTTGGGTTGGCATAGATCGAGATTAGGATTTTTCACTCCGAGTATCGAAGAGGCATCTCTGGGCCCTCTCGGTAATACACATCATAAGAAGCCTTGCAAGCAAAGTGACTAATGAGTTAGTTGCAGGATGATGTATTACAGAGCAAGTAAAGAGACTTTCCGGTAACGAGATTGAACTAGGTATGAAGATATCGACGATCGAATCTCGGTCAATTAACATACCAATGACAAAGGGAATAACGTATGTTGTCATATTGGTTCGACGGATAAAGATCTTCGTAGAATATGTAGGAACCAATATGAGCATCCAGGTTCCGCTATTGGTTGTTGACCGGAGAAGTGTCTCAGTCATGTCTACATAGTTCTCGAACCCATAGGGTCCGCACGCTTAACGTTTGATGATGATTTAGTATTATATGAGTTATATGACTTGGTGACCAAATGTTGTTCGGAGTCCCGGATTAGATCACGGACATGACGAGGAGTCTCGAAATGGTTGAGAGGTAAAGATTGATATATAGGATGATAGTATTCGTACACCGGAAGTGTTCCGGAATGTATCGGGTAGTTATCGGAGTACCGGGGGGGTTACCGGAACCCCGGGGGAAAGATATGGGCCATATGGGCCATAGGAGGGGAGCACACCAGCCCACAAGGGGTGGCCCCCACCCCCCAAAGAAGGAGGCCGAGTGGGAAGGGAAAGAGGGGATTCGGCCCCCCTTTCCTTCTCTCCTTCCTCTTCCCTTTTCCCCCTCCGCCAAATATGGAAGGGGGGGAGGCCGAATTGGGGAGGACCCCAAGTAGGATTCCTCCTACTTGGGGCGAACCCTTGCTGCTCCCCTCCCCCTCCCACCTATATATACGTGGGGAGGGGGCACCTAGAACATACAACAACAATCTTTAGCCGTGTGCAGCGCCCCACTCCACAGTTTACACCCCGGGTCATAGTTTTGCGCTGCTTAGGCGAAGCCCTACAAGAATCACTTCATCATCACCGTCACCACACCGTCGTGTTGACGGAACTCATCTACTTCCTCGACACCTTGTTGGATCAAGAAGGCGAGGGGCGTCATCGAGCTGAACGTGTGCAGAACTCGGAGGTTCCGTATGTTCGGTACTTGATCGGTCGGAGCTGGAAGAAGTTTGACTACATCAACCACGTTGTCAAACGCTTCCGCTTACGGTCTATGAGGGTACATAGACACACTCTCCCCCTCTCGTTCATATGCATCTCCTAGATAGATCTTGCGTGAGCGTAGGAATTTTTTTGAAATTGCATACTACATTTCCCAACAGTGCTTGATCTCTTGGATTCCCTGAGCGGCGCATCACGCGGCATTGCCTCGTCACTTCCGTGGTTGGGTAAATGGTGCGGTGATGTCTACTACGCAGTTTTATTCTTGTAGACTCTGTTGGGCCCCCAAGCGCAAAGTTTTGTAGGATAGTAGCAAATTTCTATCAAGTGGACAACCTAAGGTTTATCAATCCGCGGGAGGTGTAGGATGAAGATAGTTTCTCTCAAACAACCCTGCAATCAAATACAAAGAGTTTCTTGTATCCGCAACACACCCAATACAATTGTCAGTTGTATAGGTGCACTATTTCGGTGAAGATATGATGATAGATGTGTAATATGGATGGTAGAAATAACTTTTATAATCTGAACAAATAAAAACAGCAAGGTAGCAAATAACAAAAGTGTGTGAAAATGGTGTCTCAATGCTTAGAAACAAGACCTAGGGTTCATACTCTCATTAGTGCAATCTCTCAACATCATTAACATAATTGAATCACATAAAATCCCTCAAAATGCGGCAAAGAATCACTCCAAAATCTCTATTCCTATCGGAGAAAGTAGGATGAAATAGTGTAGGTAGTAAACCACCTCAAAGTTGTGTTTCCAATCAATCTTACGAACCACCCCAAAGTGTCATGAATAGTTCTAGAGATCGTACGACAATAACACCATATGATATGCATCAATCAACTCTAATGTCACCTAGATAGGATAACGTCACTACGAGTATCCGCGAGTGACACATGCAGCAAGCGACCTCAAATCCAAAATATTAAATCCAACATAAATAAACCTCAAAGAGCAAGACCCAATTCACCACACAAATAAGAGAGGGAGGTGAAGGTCATGTGATCCAACTTTATTAACAAAGCTCATGATACATCAAGATCATGTCAAATCAAAAACACGAGAGAGAGAGAGAGAGAGAGAGATCAAATACATAGCTACTGGTACAAACCCTGTGGATGAACTACTCACGCATCACCATCGAGGTAGCAAGGATGATGAAGATGGCCTTCGTGATGGCTTCCCCCTCCGGCAAGGTGCCAAAGAAGAGGTGAGGTCGCTTCGTAACAGAGGCTTGCGCCGGCGGAGTAAAAGTTCTATGTTTCTTTTGGTGGGTTTATCAATTTATAGTAATTTTCAACGTTGGAATCACGCCAAAAGGAGTTGCGAGGGACCCACAAGCTCAGGTGGCATTCCTACCCCCAGGGCGCGCCACCTGAACTTGTGGCCACATCTTGGGTCTTCTGGTCCTTCCCCAAAGCTACGGGGGTCGTTTATGTTCCAGAAAAAGAGTCAAAAAGTTTCGTCGTGTTTGGACTTTGTTTTGTATGGTTTTTCTGCAAAACCAAAAACAAGCAGAAAACAGCAACTCGCACTGGGCACTAGATTAATATGTTATTCCATAAAGAAAAAGGTCCATTTTACTACCCTGAACAAAGTAGATGGTTCACATTATCCCCTGAATTTTTTTGGTTCCCTTACCCCCCTAAACAAACCCATACCGGACAAAAAAACACTCGATGGTTTGCCTAGACCAGATGCTGACATGGGCACGGTCAAAGGTGGTAATTGACCTGTGGGTGGGTCCCACTCGTCAGTTTTTTTATCTAAGAAATAAAGAAAAGAAGTACTGTACCTGGGCCTTACCTATTGTAAGTTTTGGCCTAGCCCAGCCCAACGAGGGGCAGGGTTGTCTTCAACCCCTAGCCAGGAGGACGACACCGTGGCAGAGCGTGCGACACCAATCTCCCCCTTCTGCTCCGTGCTGGCGGCCTCCCCGTGCCCAACTCCTCGCCCAGGAGATGAGCCCAACCACCTGCACCTATCCTCTCTCTCAGAATTCACCCTTTCTCTGTCTTTCTCGGATTCAACCATCGCAGTGAGCACCGCCCGCCATCGACATAGCCACCAGCCACCCCGCCACCAAAACATCGTGTCCAAAGCCTCCAAGATCTCATGAAGGTCCTCTACACCGACGGAATCGAGATAAAAAGCCCGGAGCTGACCCAATCGAGCCGTCTTCTCAGACTGCGGCTGTTCGACGCCGACGAGCGATTTGCCACGCACCAACGAGCCCCGGTCTAGCCGTTGCCTCCATTAGACTCGCGTGAGCCTCTCCTAGTTTCCCCTCTGCTCAGGAGCTTGCACTCATGTTGTAGCTGTCGTCCACGCGAGCTCGTCACCGTCGTGCGCCATGGCACATGTGTTCCTCATTTTCGAGCTCCCCTTTGTGTCGTCATGCTACCTACCATGCTCAACTCGTCCGTAGATGCCGCCCATCTGCATAGTTTGCTCGGGTTCATGTCGTAATGCCGACATCATCGAACTCGTGGCTCTTCCGCTGTTTAGCTCTGTTGCTAGCCTACTTACGACCCTCCCACGGCCTCCAAGGACCACCCCTGGATGCATGCGAGCGGGGTCTACACCCTGGTAGCCTCAAACGTCATTGTCATGGTCTTCAGCGAGACTCCACCGTGATTCGAGGTTGCCGACGGTTAACCCCAGCCATGTCCATGTGGAATCATTAGTTTAGGTTGACTAGGGTTAGTCTGATACATTGGCATGTGGGGCTAAATTAGTCCTCTGTTAGTCTCCATGCAACCGAGATGTGGGCCGCATGTGTCATATTTGACTTGGCTCAGTCAATGTTGACCGGGCCCAATAGTTAGTGAGAGTGGCTAGCTGAGAGGGACCCGAGGGAGTCCTGGATTCGGGGGTCCTCAGGTGTCCGACCTATTCGATATGGGCCGGACTGTTGGGCCGTGAAGATAAAGCGAGAGACCCCGTGTCGGGTAGGGACTCCTATATGCGTGGACGGCAAGATTAGTGTCCGGATGTACTATTTCCTTCTCTTGTAAACCGACTCTGTACAACCCTAGGTCCCTCCGGTGTATATATAAACCGGAGGGGTTAGTCCGTAGAGGCCATCAAAACAATCATAGGCTAGACAGCTAGGGTTTAGCCATTACGGTTCTGAGGTAGATCAACTCTTGTAACCCCTATACTCATCGAATACAATCAAGCGGGACGTAGGGTTTTACCTCCTTAAAAGGGCCCGAACTTGGGTAAATATTGTGTCCCCATTGTCCCCTGTTACCCTTGATCCTAGACTCACGGCTTGGGCCCCCCTACCCGAGATCTTCTGGTTTTGACACCGACATTGGTGCTTTCATTGAGAGCTCCGTTGTGTAGTCACGAAAAGCGATCCATGGCTCGCCTCGTCATCAACAACGATATCAGCTCTGGAAGGAGCCTAACTTCAGGACAGGTCCTCCAGCTCGGCGGTTTCACCGTTGGTACCCGCATGGCCATCAAGCTGGCAGCGTCCCCCGCGGTCGCTAAAAGCCACCCCCACATCGGTCTCAAATATCCGAAAAGATGGATATGACGGACATCTCGTCCTTAAACGAGCTGCTAGATCTCATCGCCGCCCTAGGGATTTCGACAAACTATGATCGGATCAGGCTTAAACCTGACCAGAGGGAGATAAACCTCCCGCCCATCACTCACCTGGTTTCGGTCATCAAGGAACAAGCCGAAAACACCTCTTATCCTAAATTAAAAACCTGCTATGTTCAGGTCTCCGAACACCTTGAGCCGGATACTCTTCCTTTGGACGAGACTCCGCATCCCCCGAACTCAGGGTCGGACTCAAGGTCCAGGGAGCACTTGGCTCTTCCCAGATCCAAACTAGTAACCTTGGAGATTTTACAAACTCCAGACACAATTTTGGTTCGGGATTCAGGTTTTAGCCCACCCACCCACCACAGTCAATACTCTCCAAGTAGTTCAGGCCCTCGAGACATATATGACCTGATGTATGTACGACAGCAACCTCAGGAAACGGTCCATCACTTTTGGGCCAGGTTCCTACTTGTCAAAAACAAGATTAAAGATTGTTGCGATGATGACGAAGTCTCGGTCTTTCATCGCAATTGTACCAACGAAGGAATTCGAAATGCCCTCGACCGCCGTCTCATACAGAGCTTCGCGGAGTTATCGCATACGTAAATGCGCATAAATAGCGATGGAAAGCACATGGAAGGCCCAGAAGACCCAACTGGAACTTGCTGCCTTTAAGCAGTGCACTGCCCGAGCCAAAAAGATACACCCTTACAAGGCATCCAACCATAAGCCCGTCAGCAAGAAAAACAAACCCTTTATGGGACACAGGTTGGTTCTTGATGAACTCCTCGACAAGCCCTGCCTGATACATGCGATGCCAAGCACAAACCCAACTCACAGCCTCTATACATGTTGGGTACTCCGGCAGGTAGCTAAAAGTGGCAAGGCCATCCTCACCACTGCCACTCCAAAAAAGCACTCTCCGGAGGATGACAATTTTAACGTCCTTACGGTCTTCGAGACCTTCTCTTCAAATAATCGGCGCAAGAGGTCACTTCGCGACCTCGCCAAAGTCCACCAAGTAACCGCAGTGAGCCCATGGAACGACGCGGCAATAACCTTCACCGCCGACGACGAACCAAAGGCCCGACCAGTCCAAGAACCCGCCGTATTAGTTCTAAACCCAATTGTGGACGGCTTTCGACTTACCAAAGTGCTCATGGACGGCGATAGTGGGCTTAACCTCATCTATGAAGACACGCTCAACAAAATGCAGGTTGATAGAACACGCGTCGAGCAAAGCAGTACTACCTTTCGAGGCATCATCCCCAGTCGAGAAGCACGATGTTCGGGGAGAATCAAACTTGACGTAGTATTCGGCACGCCTAAAATTACAGGTCGGAGGAGTTGCTCTTTCACATTGCTCCTTTCAATAGGGGATATCACACCATCCTAGGGCGGGGCGCCTTTTCACGTTTCCAAGCCGTACCACATTATGGGTACATGAAGCTTAAAATGCCAGGGCCCAATGGAATAATCACAGTTACAAGTGATCCAGATAAAGCACTCCGCGCCGAAAACAAAATCGCATCCTTGGCCCTTGGGGCACTATCCGAAGCCCTTGCGGCCGAAGAACTAACCACCCTACGATCCACGGTGGACAAGGATGGTGTGATTCTCGATAAGAGACCTAAATCCACCTCTTTCAAGCCAGCAGATGAAATAGTTAAATTTCAAGTGCATCTGACGGATCCTAATAAAATAGCGTCCATTGGAGCATAGCTGGATCAGACGGTAGACGCCGCCCTACGCGCGTTCCGACGTGAAAATTGGGATATCTTTGCCTGGCACCCTTTGGACATGCCCGGGATCCCATGCAGACTGGCCGAACACAGCCTCAACATAATCAAGGGGTTCAAGCCAGTCAAGCAAACACTGCGGCGATTTTCCGAACCCAAACGACAAGCTATGGGGGAGGAGCTAGCCAAACTACTCGAGGCCGATTTCATCAGAGAAATCAACCACCCGGATTGGCTAGCCAACTTGGTCATGGTGCCGAAGAAGGATAAATCTTGGCGTCTTTGTGTCGATTTCAAAGACCTCAATAAGGCTTGCCCCAAAGACCCTTTCCCGTTGCCCCGCATTGACCAAATTATTGATGCGACCGCCAGCTACGACTCATTGTGTTTCCTCGATGCTTACTCCGGTTACTATCAGATTAAAATGAAGGAGTCCGACCAGGCCACAACGATGTTCATTACCCCATACGGGCCTTTCTGTTTCAACACTATGCCCTTTGGGCTCAAAAACGCTGGTGCCACTTACCAACGCATGATTCAAACATGCTTGGAAAAACAAATCGGCAACACAGTTGAAGCATATGTGGACGAGGTGGTCATCAAGACTAAACATGTCGAAACATTGGTGGACGATCTCCGCCTCACATTTGACAACCTCCGAACATACGACATACGGCTCAATCAGAAAAAATGCGTCTTCGGCGTTCCAGCCGGAAAGCTACTAGGGTTCATTGTGTGACGCCCGGATAATTAAGCTACAGTAATCTCCTGCAAATGATGCCAGGTCATCATTCTTACTGTTACTAATCCTCATTTGATCCGAAGCATAATTCATATTCAAACTCAAATTTAAAGTCGAAAATTCTAATTTGCCAAACATGAAAACTAAAATGTTCTAAGTGTAGCAAATAATCCCTGGATATTTGTCATGTTGGAACCAACCTCTTTTGGGTTCCCAAAGTGCCCTTGGAAATATTTAGTGGTCCAAATGACTTTTAAAATTGGCTTTTTCAATTTCTAAAAATGCTTGAACAATTCCTTTGACTCGACACTTTTGTGCAACACCAACATATTGTGCATGATTTAATTGCTAAGTTTCTTACATAACAAAATTCGTTTGGTGGGCCAACTAAATACAAGCATAGTAGAAATAAAAGATGAAATAGCAAAGAGAAGGAGCAAGAAACTATTGTGCACTTGGGCTCTAGGGCTACAGGGAGGCCCAGCCCAACTCCCCCATCTAATCTCCTTCCCCCTGTTCATCCATGGCGCCGCGGCCGTTGCCCGCGCGTCCATGGCCGGATCGGCCATGTGCCGGCCATCCCGACCCTCTCGGCGCCTACTTGAGGCTGCACCCCCCCTCTTAGTCAAACCCTAGACCCCGTGCTCTTTCCCCTCGCGCCGCTTTCGACCCCACAATCCTCGCTCGAGGCCGAACCACGCGACACCATGGATCCGTCGGTCCTGCGGCCACCATGCTCCCAGGCGCTTGGGAGGATGTCCATGAGCTTCACCGCCGCCCTCTCGCCCCTCGTTCATCGATTCGAGCAGGGAGGCCCTGTACGCTCGTCACCGCATCATCTTCCTCACCTTCGGCCGCCGCGCTGCATCACCGTCGTCCTGCACTCCGGCGCCTCCCCGACCCCCTCACGACCTCGCCGACCACCTTCGCGACCCCGCTGTGAGCACCACACCATTTCCACTTTTTTCCCCGTCTCGTTCTTTGCGCGTAGCCACTGTCCCCGTCATGGCCGAACTAGTCCCCGCTCGAGCTCGTCGCCGGTGAACAAATGTTCGAGCGAGTGTGTCCGTTTGCCTCTCCGAGTCATGTAGAGCCCCCCTAGCCCACTCTTTCATCTCGAACGCGCCCGTGACGTTGACTCCGTCGAGCTCTGTCTGGTCGCCGCTGCTCAAGGCCATCGCTTTCGATGGCCGAGCCCGCGCCTGCGCTCCTGCTCCATCCCGCGGCTCCCTCCAGCTCCGACCGCGCCCCCAACTGCTGCCCGGCGGGCTCCCCCGTCGCCGGTGGCCTCGCCCCGCGTCGGCCATCCCCGGCCACCGTGCCCCCCACTTCCCCGACCTCCCGTTAAACTACAGCCTGGGTGTCGGCGCCTCGCCAGTCACGGCCTCGCTCCCACCTTTCAGGCGGAGGCGCACGGCCGCGCTCGACGGTGCACAGATTGACCGCCCGCCCGCTTCGCCTAATGCCACTGCCAGCGGGCCCCTGTTGCCCTGGCTTAAAAAAAGAAAAAAAGAAAAAATATATGTTTAAGAAAAATAAGTAAATAAATAATTAGTTAATTAATCAATTAGTTAACCTAATTAACTTAATTAAATTGGTTTAGCTAAACTAACTAATTAGCTAGCCTAATTAATCTCTAGTTAGTTAGATGAGTAGATGACGGGGCCCCACCTCTTGACCCGATCAAATGTTGACTGGTCAATCTGAGACCCAGCCCCATTGTCGACCACCGGGTACACTTACATGTACCTTTGTCTTTGAGTGCGCCTAGCATTTTAGCATTTATTTTCGAATTAAAATTAATGTCAAAAATGATTTAAATCTTTAAAAATTAATATAAAATAATCCGTAACTCGGATGGAAAAACTTTGTACATGAAAGTTGCTCAGAACGACGAGACGGATCCGGATACGCAGCCCGTTCGTCCGCCACACATCCCTAGCATAGCAAACACGCAACTTTCCCCCTCTGGTTCATCTGTCCGAAAACGCGAAACACTGGGGATACTTTTCCGGATGTTTTTCCCTTCGCCAAGAGGCACCTACTACTACGTTAGGTCACCTCTAGCTCAGCGTAATGCCATGTTACACTTTGTGATGCTTTGATTGCTCTGTTATTTATTGTGTTCCTCCTCGTTACTTCTTTCCTAGAGACCTCGAGACTCAAGCGACCCCCGATTGACTACGGTGTTGACGACCCTTCCTTCTTGCCAGAGCAACTGTGCAAGCCCCCCCCCTTGATCACGGATATCGCCTACTCTCCTCTATCTGCTTGCATTAGAGTAGTGTAGCATGTTCTTGCTTTCCGTTATTCCTATCCCGATGCATAGCCTATCTTTTGCTACTTATTGATACCTTTACCGCATTCCTACTTGCCTAGTATAGGATGCTAGTATTTCCATCTATGGCCCTACATTCTTGTCCGTCTGCTGTGCTATACTATCGGGCCGTGATCACTCGGGAGGTGATCACGGGCATATACTATATACTTTATACATGATACATGTGGTGACTAAAGTCGGGTCGACATGTGTAGCACCATGAGTGATTCACGGATTGGAGTGAAAGGACCTTTGTCCCAACGACCCTCTGTGTGGATCTTTGTGGCGGAGGCGTCGAGGCAGGTTGAGACCGCCTAGGAGAGAGGTGGGCACAGCCTGTTCGGCGTTAGCGGATACTTATCATGCTTAACGAGATCTTGGTATTTGATTTGAGTTGGGTCGTTGACCTTATACGCACTAACCGCCACGTGGGACAAGATATGGGCAACCGGCGTCGTGGTATCGGCCAAGCACGCGTGGACGTCGGCCGAAGCGGCGCGCCGGATTGGACCGGAACGCCACTAGGCTAGGTCTGCTTTCACAGACGCATAGCGTGCGAGGTGTGCTAAGGCGATGGGCCTGCACCCGGTGCGCTTAGGTTTAGACCGGCGTCGACCTCTCTGTTGTGCCTAGGTGGGGCTGCGGCGTGTTGATCTTCCGCAGCCGGGCATGACCCAGGAAAGTGTGTCCGCCAACCGGGATCGGCGTGTCGGGTAATGTGGTGCACCCTGCAGGGAAGTTAATCTATTGAATAGCCGTGATCTTGATGTGACGACTTGGAGTTTAACCTTGACCTTATGACAACTAGAATCGGATACTTAATAAAACACACCCTTCCAAGTGCGAGATACAACCCGGTGGTCGCTCTCTAACGGGGCATTGAGGAGGGATCGCGGGTAGGATTATGCTATGCGATGCTACTTGGAGGACTTGATCTACTCTCTTCTACATGTTGCAAGGCGGAGGTTTGTCGAGCGTAGTCTTGACAGTGTTTAGCTATCCCCTCTTATTACGGCATTCTGCGATTCGGTCCATCGATATGGCCCTTTACACATATATCCATGCATATGTAGTGTAGCTCCTTGCTTGCGTAGTACTTTGGATGAGTACTCACGGTTGCCTTGTTCCCCTTTTCCCCTTTTCTCTACCCGATTGCTGCAACTGCACGATGGAGCCTGTGAGCCGACGCCACCGTCGATGATGATTACTACCCCGAGATGCCTACTACTACGTCGCCGCGACGCATTTACGACCGTGAGTAGTTAGGAGGATCTCAGCGGAGGCTGCGCCTCTTCGTCGATCTCAGATCCCAGCTTTGTGCTAGCCTTCTTAAGGCGAGACTTGTTTAACTTATGTCCGTACTTTCAGATATTGTTGCTTCCGGCCCGACTCGTCTATGATCGAGCACTTTTATTCGAGCCCTCGAGGCCCCTGGCTTGTATTATGATGCTTGTATGACTTATTTATGTTTTAGAGTTGTGTTGTGATATCTTCCCGTGAGTCCCTGATCTTGATCGTACACGTTTGCGTGCATGATTAGTGTAGGATTGAATCGGAAGGTTATACAAGTTGGTATCAGAGCTGACTGCCTGTAGGAATCCCCTTTCCAACTCCTTGGCCGAAGTTGAGTCTAGTCATTGCAAAACCTTTACTAACATGGTTGTGCGGCCTATGGGCCCACGTCGCCATTGGGTGATATTAGGATCTTTTATTCCTCCTCTATACTCGGGACTCTAATCTCTCTTCTATTCGGGTTAAATGGTTTTGCTAACTCTAACTCTAGGTTCTCGTAGAATACTTTCTCCGGAGAGCCCTTCATCCCGGATGATGGCCTCGCTTCACCGTAAGATTCCGATGATACTCTATGATGTTCGCCGAGATTTGTGCCATCACTTTTGCTATTCCGACCACCGATAAATCCTTATGGATAACTACTTACACTTGCCATTCATACGATCATCCCCCATTGATCTTGTTATTACAAGATACCCGAAGTTTTCTCTATTGTTCCAAGAATACTTTGTGCCTCTTGCCTAGCAGTTCTTTGCCACATGAATAGCCCTTCAAATAAATCCTCGCACTTGTCGAGTATCCGCTCATCCCTGGGGCTTGTTCATGTGTTTCACAAAAGTCTTCAAAATACTATTCGATCTTCGAAAATCCTCTGGAGCCTTTTGCTCTTGAAATTCTTGCTTGCTTGCATTATGGTTAATCCCATAAGTCTCGTAGTCTTATTGACATTCCTTGTCATTATCATTTTGAGTCTGTTGACTCAATATGTTTCTGAATACACGCAATCATCATTGATCCTTATAAATTAACTTTCCGGTGAGCTGCCATTCTTTAACTCGGAATTGGTTCTCGACCAATCCAATTGTCGATTGATTATACCCTAAGGCTATTCAACTTATCCATCCCTAATCAGAGCATTGCTTCTGATCCCTAGATTTGGAAATCATAATTCCTTTGCATTTGACAATTGAGTTAGTCAGTTGTTTCTATAATCTGATCTCCTTGCATTCTTCTTCCTCTAGTTGAGTACCGATGCTCACGTCAGATCCCTTGTGGACCACATCCTTTGTTGGATTTTATCTGACAACGCCCTTCATATTCAATAACCTTGTGAGCCTTTCCTCCGATACATAATGCCTTTGGTAAATTGTATCCTCTCGCTTTCTCAACCATGCTCGCCTTGAGCTTGAGTTAATTACTTCTAAAGATTACGGTATATGATTCTAAGATGCCCCGACGGGTTGAACCTATGCCTTCCTTAATATGTGTGAACTCGAAAGTTTTCACGAGTCATACTCTTCTGGTATTTTGCCAGATAAAATTTCAACACTACAACCTCCTCGAAAGTGAGAAGTGAATGAAAGGTTATGCATTGGAGAAGTGGAGTCGACCTTGAACTTGTGTTCATGCCCATGGACACGATGTAGATCTTATCATTAAAGCTTCTCTTAAATTAATTATCCCTTTGGTATAAGTTCATCTTATATCTGGGATCTGGCCTTTTGCAATCGTGGTTCCGACCATGTTCTCTTTTAAATACCATTTCTCATGCAAGTTTAAGCACTTGTCTTCTGTAGAGCAATACCCTAGTCCAACCTCCACTTTGATCTGTCATCGAGTATTACCCCCTGGTATCTCGAGATTATCATGGAACTGTGTAACTTCTTATGAGTTCTTCATCAAGTGCTACATTCCCACTGATTCCAATTTTTCACGGGCTCTGAATTTTTAAACACTCAAAGACACCAATAACTGAACCGAGTCCACACTACGGTTCAACAACTCTTCAGTAAGCTTCTATAAGTACGAGTTTGTACCCGATCACGCCATTCCTAGCCTGTTTGACTATATCATTGTCGTGATGATTCTAACTATGCTACCTGGTCCTTATTCTCGGAGCACCAATTTGCGGCGATAGCTAAGCTTTACGCCGATTTTCCTCGTCATACCCTTTCACCTTAAACAACAAGCTTGAGTTCGAGTTTGTGTCGTAACTGTGGTTCCAATAACCTCTTGCTTCATCATTCCTTTGACTTGATATCGTCGCTGATTGATTACATCTTCATGAAATCTCTCGACAAAGGTGTCATGATCATCATCAACCTTATGAGCTCTTCCAGGATATCAACCGGATTCATGAAGAGAAATACCATCCTTGCTCTCGATGAGTTGTTTATCATCGGCCACTTATTGCCTTCCCTCCAACACAAACTTGTTCGTGTTTCGTGTTATACCTTGAGTTCCTTGCTATCCAACTTATGTTATGATTCTACCGCGGAGTATTACCGTCTTTGATGTCGTGAATGTTGTGAGGATTGCTCCACCTCTTCGTAATTCTTGCTATAACGATACTTCTCACCATCACCATTCTTTCTTGGTCCTCGTGTTGATTCCAACCGGCGTACCCACAAGTGAGCGGGTGCTGTTTGGATTCTGCCCTTCTAGCAACCCTCTTGCTTTGAAGTTAATGGTCGGCCGTTCATTCTTAGATTATTGATCATTGAATCACCATTTCGACGTTGGTCGTGCAACCCGGCCCATATTCGGGTGCACCTTTCAACCAATGTTTAAATGTGTACGTTTTCCTCGAGCATACATCATTATACCATTTGATCTGACAAATGTTATCTCCTTGTTCAGATAATCGTGGAAACCCATCTTTTGAAATCTCAATGGAATGTTGCTGAGTCCATCAGCCACCTCCTCACCCTCTCCTTGGTTTAATGATGAACCCTTGTTCGAAACTCGCTTCCATAGTTCATTTCCCGAGAATCATATAATGTCATCTTGTCAATTTGTTTTGCACCTTTTCTTCTCAGGCATCCTGAGTCTGAGGTATCCTGACACCAACCAGATTTGAATCTCGGTCAGATATGATGGTTGGAACATATTTCCAAGAGTTATAACAGTGGTCTTTTATGACCCGGTAAGGTGATGTCATTCCTAGCACACCTGGCGAAGGACCTAGTGTTATAGTTTCCTTTTAACAAGGTTAACCATTTTTCCATGAGGAAATTGAATGCCTTGTTTAATAAGTTTATCTGATGGATCCCTTGTATTCCAACGTCCACCTTGCTCGAAGACCATGTCAATGCTATCTCGAAGCATGTCTGTGGTACTCGATTTTCAACAAGAACATTTGAAGCCCAATGTCAAATGTTTCTGCTCAATTATCCAAACACCGCTGTTTGGGTAATGTCATCAAATTCTCTCCCCTTACCTAAAAGATTTTCTACTTCTATCCTGTCATGGATATCATGCTCGCTTGTCCTTGGAAAGGATATACCCTTGTAATATGTGTTTAAACACATTTCCTTTCCATTGTTCTGCTTTGATCCGATAATCACATTTTCCTTTTCGTTGTCTTGTTTAACCTTTCTGCGTGGTTTATATGATCTAAGCGGTAATGATTCATTGCTTATGTAAACACCTGTTGTACAACCTTGTCAAGAAGGCGTGTTACTATTGTTGATGACATTCGGTAACCACGGATGGACGAGAACTTTGCCTATTGGTCCGCCTCGTTTCAACGAGCAGGAAAATGGTTCTCTTCGTCCCTCGCCCTTGGTACCGACGATGCAGCCAACATAAATGACTGGTTATTCTCTGACATGCCTTGCTATCATGACCATGCAAGATGTCACCACTCCTACTTTTATCCCACATGGTGGGCCCATAACCCACAGTTCCACAGGATTGAAACCTGACTCTCCTGTACACCACCTGTTCCCAAGGTTGTTCCTCGCGCGTGACTTCAGTATGTAATTCACGGACCACTGTCTAGTGATCTATTCTCGGTATGAGGCGCAATACCTATTCTCGTTGCCTGAAACCCTTTCACCTCTTCCGATTAGGCATCGAACGATTGCCTATCCATTTGAAGCTTCTCATGGTACCTTCTTACTTTGCTCTCGATATCTTCTTAAGTTTCAAGTCGAGATACTTATGCTTCTTCCTGTGTTAACCGTCGATGCTCGATCTTGTTAGAATCCATCCATATCGAGTTTTCCCTTCTTACCCTTTCGTGAAATGCGGTGAAGATCCTGAAGGAAGGACGACAACTTCATCATGATGACCTGAAGCGGAGAAGTGAAAACATCAATGTAAAGGATCAACTACTTCAGGAAGAGCAACCAAGACCGAGAACACTCGTTAGAATTTTGTAACCAAATCCCTTCCCTGTCACTTCCCCTCTTAAATCTCGGGACGACATTTCTTGTAGTGGAGGAGAATTGTGACGCCCGGATAATTAAGCTACAGTAATCTCCTGCAAATGATGCTAGGTCATCATTTTTACTGTTACTAATCCTCATTTGATCCAAAGCATAATTCATATTCAAACTCAAATTTAAAGTCGAAAATTCTAATTTGCCAAACATGAAAACTAAAATGTTCGAAGTGTAGCAAATAATCCCTGGATATTTGTCATGTTGGAACCAACCTCTTTTGGGTTCCCAAAGTGCCCTTGGAAATATTTAGTGGTCCAAATAGCTTTTAAAATTGGCTTTTCAATTTCTAAAATGCTTGAACAATTCCTTTGACTCGACACTTTTTGTGCAACACCAACATATTGTGCATGATTTAATTGCTAAGTTTCTTACATAACAAAAATTGTTTGGTGGGCCAACTAAATACAAGCATAGTAGAAATAAAAGGCGAAATAGCAAAGAGAAGGAGCAAGAAACTATTGTGCACTTGGGCTCTAGGGCTCTGAGGAGGCCCAGCCCAACTCCCCCATCTTATCTCCTTCCCCCTGTTCATCCATGGCGCCGTGGCCGTTGCCCGCGCGTCCATGGCCGGATCGGCCACGTGCCGGCCATCCCGACCCTCTCGGCGCCTACTTGAGGCTACACACACCCCCCCCTCTTAGTCAAACCCTAGACCCGTGCTCTTTCCCCTCGCGCCGCTTTCGACCCCGCAATCCTCGCTCGAGGCCGAACCACACGACACCATGGATCCATCGGTCCGCGGCCACCATGCTCCCCGGCGCTTGGGAGGATGTCCATGAGCTTCACCGCCGCCGTCTCCTTCGCCTGCTCATCGATTCGGCGGGGAGGCCTCAGATGCTCGTCACACCGTGATCCGTCTTCCTCACCTTTCGCCCTTGCATCATCACCGTCAGTCCTGCACTCCGGCGCCTCCCCGGCCCCCTCACGACCTCGCCGACCACCTTCGCGACCCCGCTGTGAGCACCACACCATTTCCACTTTTTTCCTCGTCTCGTTCTTTGCGCGTAGCCACTGTCCCCATCATGGCCGAACTAGTCCCCGCTCGAGCTCGTCGCCGGTGAACAAATGTTCGAGCGAGTGTGTCCGTTTGCCTCTCCGAGTCATGTATAGCCCCCCCTAGCCCCCTCTTTCATCTCGAACGCGCCCGTGACGTTGACTCCGTCGAGCTCTCAGACGGGTCGCCGCCCGTTCGCGCTGGCTTTCGATGGCCGAGCAGCTGCCTCTGCTCCATCCATGGCTCCCTCCGGCTCCGACCGCGCCCCAAGCTTCGCCGGCGGGCTCCCGTCGCCGGTGGCTCGCCCGCGTCGGCCATCCCGCCACCGTGCCCCCCACTTTCCCGGCCTCCCGTTTGGCCCATCGCCTACAGGTGTCGGCGCCTCGCCAGGTCACGGCCTCGCTCCCACGCCGGGCAGAGGCGCGGCGCGGGCCGCCCGACAGGTGCCTCGCCCATTGACCCGCCCGCCTCAGCCTAATGCCCTTTGCCAGGCCTGCCCTGGCTTAAAAAAAAGAAAAAAACAAAAAATATATGTTTAAGAAAAATAAGTAAATAAATAATTAGTTAATTAATCCATTAGTTAACCTAATTAACTTAATTAAATTGGTTTAGCTAAACTAACTAATTAGCTAGCCTAATTAATCTCTAGTTAGTTAGATGAGTAGATGACAGGGGCCCACCCCTGACCGATCAAATGTTGATCGTCAATTGACCCCCAGCCCACTGTCGACCACTGGGTACACTTACATGTACCTTTGTCTTTGAGCGCTTAACATTTTAGCATTTATTTTCGAATTAAAATTAATGTCAAAAATGATTTAAATCTTTAAAATTAATATAAAATAATCCAGAATTCGGATGGAAAAACTTTGTACATGAAAGTTGCTTAGAACGACGAGACGGATCCGGATACGCAGCCCGTTCGTCCGCCACACCTCCCTAGCATAGCAAACACGCAACTTTCCCCCTCTGGTTCATCTGTCCGAAAACGCGAAACACTGGGGATACTTTCTCGGATGTTTTTCCCCTTCGCCAGTAGCACCTACTACTACGTTAGGTCACCTCTAGCTCCGCGTAATGCCATGTTACACTTTGTGATGCTTTGATTGCTCTGTTATTTATTGTGTTCCTCCTCCGTTACTTCTTTCCGGTAGACCCCGAGACTGCCGGCGACCCCCAGTTCGACTACGGTGTTGACGACCCTTCCTTCTTGCCAGAGCAACCAGGCAAGCCCCCCTTGATCACTCAGATATCGCTTACTCTCCTCTATAATCGCTTGCATTAGAGTAGTGTAGCATGTTACCGCTTTCCGTTATTCCTATCCCGATGCATAGCCTTTGTCTTTGCTACTTACATTGATACCTTTACCGCATTCCTACTTGCCTAGTATAGGATGCTAGTATTTCCATCTGTGGCCCTACATTCTTGTCCGTCTCATGCTATACTATCGGGCCGTGATCACTCGGGAGGTGATCACGGGCATATACCATATAATTTATACATGATACATGTGGTGACTAAAGTCGGTCGGCTTGTGTAGCACCATGAGTGATTCATGGATTGGGGCTGAAAGGACCTTTGCCCCAACGACCCTCTGTGTGGATCTTTGTGGCGGAGCGTCAGGCAGGTTGAGACCGCCTAGGAGAGAGGTGGGCTGGCCTCGCTCGGGCGTTCAGCGGATACTTAACACGCTTAACGAGATCTTGGTATTTGATCTCGAGTTGGGTCGTTGACCTTATACGCACTAACCACCACGTGGGACAAGATATGGGCAACCGTGTCGTGGTATCGGCACTTCGCCGTGACGTCGGCGACCGAAGCGGCTGGCCGGATTGGACTGGAACGCCACTAGGCTAGGTACGCTTTGACTGGCCACAGACGCAACATGCGAGGTGTGCTAAGGCGATGGGCCTGGACTTCGTGGCGCTTTAGGTTTAGACCGGCGTCTTGACCTCTCTGTTGTGCCTAGGTGGGGCTGCGGCGTGTTGATCTTCAGCGGCGGGCATGACCCAGGAAAGTGTGTCCGGCCAACCGGGATCGAGCGTGTCGGGTAATGTGGTGCACCCCTCAGGTGAAGTTAATCTATTGAATAGCCGTGATCTTGATAACAGGACGACTTGGAGTTGTACCTTGACCTTATGACAACTAGAACTGGATACTTGATAAAACACACCCTTCCAAGTGCGGATACAACCCGGTGGTCGCTCTCTAACGGGGCATTGAGGAGGGATCGCGGGTAGGATTATGCTATGCGATGCTACTTGGAGGACTTGATCTACTCTCTTCTACATGTTGCAAGGCGGAGGCTGCCGGAAGCGTAGTCTTCGGCTGGTTTAGCTATCCCCTCTTATTCTCGGCATTCTGCAGCTTCACCAATCGATATGGCCCTTTACACATATATCCATGCATATGTAGTGTAGCTCCTTGCTTGCGTAGTACTTTGGATGAGTACTCACGGTTGCCTTGTTCCCCTTTTCCCCTTTTCTCTACCCGATTGCTGCAACTAGACGATGGAGCCCAGAGCTGTGACGCCACCGTCGATGACGACATTACTACCCGGAGATGCCTACTACTATGTGCTGCCCACGACGACCGGGAGTAGTTAGGAGGATCGAGCGTGAGGCCTGCGCCTCTTTCGATCTGTATCCCAGCTTTGTGCTAGCCTTCTTAAGGCAGACTTGTTTAACTTATGTACGTACTTTCAGATATTGTTGCTTCCGCTGACTTCGTCTATGATCGAGCACTTGTATTCGAGCCCTCAAGGCCCCTCGGCTTGTATTATGATGCTTGTATGACTTATTTATGTTTTAGAGTTGTGTTGTGATATCTTCCCTGTGAGTCCTCGATCTTGATCGTACACGTTATGCGTGCATGATTAGTGTACGATTGAATCGGGGGCGCCACACATTGTCTCCTATGGAGGAATTGAAGCAAACCCAGCTAAAATCTAAGCCTGGTCGCAATTGGCTACACCAACAGACTTAAAGCAGGTCCAAAAACTAGCAGGGTGTGTGGCGGCTTTGAGCCGCTTTATCTCCAAATTAATAGAAAAGGCATTACCACTCTACAGACTGCTTAGACGCACCGACAACTTCAAATGGACGGATGCGGCTACAGACGGATTGGAAGAAATAAAAACCTTATTAGTAGGCAACCCAATCCTAGCCGCCCCAAGTGTTGGCGAGCCTATGTTGCTTTACATATCCGCAACTCACTGTGTCGTGAAAAACCTTTGTACTCGTCGAAGCGAGGGAAGAGGGACATAAATTCCCCATCCAAAAACCAGTGTATTACGTATCGGAGGTCCTGACACCATGTAAATCCCGATATCCTCACTATCAAAAGATAGCTTACGCGGTGTTTATGGCATCCCAGAAACTCCGGCACTATTTTCAAGAGTGTTCGATCACGGTGGCATCTGAAGTACCGCTTAACGACATTATAAAGAACAGGGACGCCACCGGCCGCATAGCTAAATGGGCCATTGAGCTCTTACCGTTTGAGATAATATACAAGCCGCGCTGAGCTATTAAATCCCAGGTGCTGGCCGACTTCGTCGCCGAGTGGACGGAAGCCGAGCTCCCCAAAGAGTACAACTCATACTCCAACTGGATCATGTACTTCGACGGCTCTAAAATGCTAGCCGGACTAGGGGCTGTCGTCATCTTGACATCCCCTACGGGGGACACAGTCCGCTACGTGTTGCAAATCATGTATACGGACTCTAGTAATGCAGCCGAATACGAGGCGCTTCTACATGGCCCCCGCATGGCCGTCTCCATGGGCATACAACGCCTCGAGGTGCACAGCGACTCAAACCTCGCCATATCTCAGGTAAATGGGGAATTCGATGCAAAAGATCCAAAAATGGCGGCATATCAAAATGCCGTATTAGGAATATCAGCTCGGTTCGTGGGGCTTGAATTTCACCACGTCGCTCGAGACAGTAACTGATACGTCTCCGTATCTACTTTTCCAAACACTTTTGCCCTTGTTTTGGACTCTAACTTACATGATTCGAATGGAACTAACCCGGACCGACAAGCTTTGTTAGAATTGCCATGATGTTGTTTTATGTGCGTAAAACAAAAGTTCTCGGAATGACCTGAAACTCCACGGAATATCTTATAAAAAGTAATAAAAATCCTCGCCAAAGATGAAGACCAGGGGCCCACACCCTGTCCACGAGGGTGGGGGGCGCCCCCCCTAGGGCGCGCCCCTACCTCATGGGCCTCCTAGAGACCTTCCGACGCCAACTCCAACTCTATATATTTGCTTTCGGGGACAAAAGAAGAGAAGAGAAGAAATCATCGCGTTTTACGATACGGAGCCGCCGCCAAGCCCTAAAACCTCTCGGGAGGGCTGATCTGGAGTCCGTTCGGGGCTCCGGAGAGGGGGATTCGTCGCCGTCGTCATCATCAACCATCCTCCATCACTAATTTCATGATGCTCACCACCGTGCGTGAGTAATTCCATCGTAGGCTTGCTAGACGGTGATGGGTTGGATGAGATCTATGATGTAATAGAGTTAGTTTTGTTAGGGTTTGATCCCTAGTATCCATTATATTCTGAGATTGATGTTGCTATGACTTTGCTATGCTTAATGCTTGTCACTGGGGCCCGAGTGCCATGATTTCAGATCTGAACCTATTATGTTTTCATGAATATATGTGAGTTCTTGATCCTATCTTGCAAGTCTATAGTCACCTACTATGTGTTATGATCCGCAACCCTCAAGTGACAATAATCGGGACCACTCCGGTGATGACCATAGTTTGAGGAGTTCATGTATTCACTATGTGCTAATGCTTTGTTCCGGTTCTCTATTAAAAGGAGGCCTTAATATCCCTTAGTTTCCATTAGGACCCCTCTGCCACGGGAGGGTAGGACAAAAGATGTCATGCAAGTTCTTTTCCATAAGCACGTATGACTATATTCAGAATACATGCCTACATTATATTGATGAATTGGAGCTAGTTCCGTGTCACCCTATGTTATGACTGTTACATGATGAACCGCATCCGGCATAATTATCCATCACCGATCCAATGCCTATGAGCTTTTCATATACTGGTTTACGCTTATTTACTTTCCCGTTGCTACTGTTACAATCACTACAAAATACCAAAAATATTGCTTTTACTTTCATTGCCCTTTTGTTACCGTTACCACCACTATCATATTATTTTGCTACTAAATACTTTGCTGCAGATATTAAGTTATCCAGGTGTGGCTGAATTGACAACTCAGTTGCTAATACTTGAGAATATTCTTTGGCTCCCCTTGTGTCGAATCAATAAATTTGGGTTGAATAATCTACCCTCGAAAGCATATGCGATCCCCTACACTTGTGGGTTATCAAGAACAATTTCAAGGCGCCCGTTCTTGGGGAGCATGGCTCTATTCTTTGAGTTACTTGGGATTTATATCTGCTGGACACTATGAAGAACTTGAAAGACGAGAAGACAAAATTTTATCCCTCAACTATGAGGGGAGGTAAGGAACTGCCATCTAGCTCTGCACTTGATTCACCTTCTGTTATGAGTAAGCTTGCGACACCTAAACCTGCTTCTCGCTATTCGCTCGATATGTCGCTTGTTATTGATGATGCCACTTCTGCTATGCATGATACTTATGATGAAACTACTTCTATGCTTGATACTATTGTGCCCCTTAGTGAATTTCTTGATTAACAAATTGCTAGGGCTAGAGAGAAAGAAATTATTGAAACTGATAATATTGATGAAAGTAATGATGAGGATAGGCCTGTTATTCCTGAAGGTTATATTTTTGATATGGAATCTTCTGCCGCTATTTTAGCTTGCAAATATAATTGTGAACTTAAGATGCTATTAATTAAATGGAACAAGGAATCTCTTAGAGATAGAATGAGGCCTGACCCTGCTTTTTCTACTTCACCTATTTGTGTTCCCGATAAGGATTATGAATTCTCTGTTGATCCTGATATAATTACTTTGGTTGGATCTGATCCTTTCCATGGTTATGAATCAAAACTGTTAGGCACATCTTACTAAATTAAATGATATAGCCACCCTGTTCACTAATGATGAGAGATCTCGCTACTTTTATATTCTTAAAATATTTCCGTTCTCATTAAAGGGTGATGCTAAGATGTGGTTTAATTCTCTTGATCCTGGTTGTGTGCGTAGTCCCTGTGATATGATTTATTACTTCTACGCTAAATATTTCCCTGCTCATAAGAAACAAGCTGCTTTAAAGGAAATATACAACTTTGTGCAAATTAAAGAAGAGAGTCTCCCACAAGCTTGGGGAGGCTTCTCAAGTTACTTAATGCTTTGCCCGATCATCCTCATAAGAAAAATGAAATACTTGATATCTTTTATAATGGACTAACTGATGCTTCCAGAGATTACCAGGATAGTTGTGCTGGTTCTCTTTTCAGGGAAAGAACACCGGATGAAGCTGAAATTCTATTGAATAATATGTTGGCAAATGAAAATAATTGGGCACCTCCTGAGCCAGCTCCTGAGCCAACTCCTGCTCCAATTACTGAGCCTATTCCTAAACCAACTCCAAAGAAGAGAGGTGTTCTATTTCTCAGTCCTGAAGATATGCAAGAGGCAAAGAAATCTATGAAAGAAAAAGGTATTAAAGCTGAAGATGTTAAGAATTTACCTCCTATTGAAGAAATACATGGTCTTAATTCACCGCCTGTTGAAGAAACATATGATCTTGATCCATTCCTATTGAAGAACCTCCTGATCCCGATAATCCGACACAGGTAGTAAAGGTAAATTCTCTCTATAGATATGATAAAGTCAAGTCCCTCCTACTAAAATTGCTAGTCAGTGCTTGGATGAGTTTGATAACTTTATGTTTAAGCAAGAAGACTTCAATGCTTATTTTGGTAGACAATTAAAACAAAATGCTTATATGACTAAACACTTGGGTGATTATATGGCTAATATAAGAGGTGAACTTAAACTTGTTAGCAAACATGCTTCTATGGTTACCACTCAAGTAGAACAAGTACTTAAAGCTCAAAAAGAATTGCTCGATGAAATGAATAGTAAGAAAAATGATTATGCTGTTAGAGTGGCTACTAGAACTGGTAGAATGACTCAGGAACCTTTGTATCCTGAAGGCCACCCTAATACTTTGCAAACTTCTAGTGAACCTATTGATGAACCACCTGAGAATCCAAATGATATCTCTATGTCTGATGCTGAAACACAATCTGGTAATGAACATGAACCTAGTGAAAATGTTAATGATGATGTTCATGATGATGCTCAACCTAGTAATGATAATGATGTAGAAATAGAACCTGTTGTTGATCTTGATAACCCACAATCAAAGAATCAACGTTATGATAAGAGAGACTTTGTTGCTAGGAAACATGGTAAAGAAAGAGAACCATGGGTTCAGAAACCCATGTTGTTTCCTCCCAAACCATCCAAGAAAAAGGATGATGAGGATTTTCAGCGCTTTGCTGAAATGATTAGACTTATCTTTTTGCGTATGCGATTGACTGGTATGCTCAAAACAAATCCTTATGCTAAATATATGAAAGATATTGTCACTAATAAAAGAAAGATACCGGAAGCTGAAATTTCCACCATGCTTGCTAATTACACTTTTAAGGGCGGAATACCAAAGAAACTTGGAGATCCAGGAGTACCTACTATACCATGCTCCATTAAAAGAAACTATGTTAAAACTGCTTTATGTGATCTTGGAGCCGATGTTAGTGTTATGCCTCTCTCTTTATATCGTAGACTTGACTTGAATAAGTTGACACCTACTGAAATATCTTTGCAAATGGCTGATAAATCAACTGCTATACAGCCGGTATTTGTGAGGATGTGCCTGTTGTGGTTGCAAACGTTACTATTTTAACGGACTTTGTTATTCTTGATATTCCTGAGGACGATAGTATGTCTATTATTCTTGGAAGAACTTTTCTGAATACTGTAGGGGCTGTTATTGATTGCAACAAAGGCAATGTCACTTTTCATGTTAATGGTAATGAGCATAGGGTACACTTTCCGAGGAAACAACCTCAAGTTCATAGTATCAACTCTATTGGAAAAATTCCATCGATTATATTTGGAGGTTTTGAATTTCCTCTTCCTACTGTCAAGAAGAAATATGATATTCTTATTATTGGGGATGTGCATATCCCCGTTGAGGTAACATAGTGTTATTCGAAATTTCTCCGGTTCCATGTTAATCGAAATGAGTTTGTTAACAAGACCTGATCAACCTTGTTAGTGGACTCTTTTTGATGAGCATGAGATGGATGAAACTAGAAGCACAAACTTCTGTACCCTCTTTATACTTTCTGTTATTTAGTTGAAATAAAGTAAAAATATTATTTTCCGTCTGCTTCCTGATTTATCCGTGCAATATAAAAATACCCCAAAAATAAAAATCCTCGTAATGCCATGCCAATTTAATATGATTTTTTCGGGAATATTTGAGGATTTATGGTGCAAAAATCACCGTGGGGGAGCTGCCACACAGCCACACGAGGTGGGAGGGCGCGCCCTACCCCCTGAGGCGCGCCTCGCCTCGTGGGGCCCACGGTGGCCCTCCTCCACTTATTCCTCGCACCCATCCTCTTCTTCTTCCTCTCACAAACCCGAATAACCAGCTCAAGCACGAGTTCTAGCTCACTTTGCTGCGATGATTTTCGATCTCCTTGCTCAAAGCACCTCTCGCAAAACTACTTGGGGAGACTGCCTTGGTATGTGACTCCTCCATTGGTCCAATTAGCTTTTGTTCTAGTGCTTTATTCATTGCAAATTTGTGCTGCATAGGTGACCATGTTCTTGAGCTTGCATGTCAAATTTATATGGTTCCAAGTAGTTCTAATGCTTGATATAGGATCTAGGCACTTGTATGAGTAGTTGCTATCAATTTTATTGAAGTTGGTTCACTTTTGTTTGAAGTTACTAAAAATTTCAGATTATTTCAGAAAATAATGAAGACTTTTGAGGGGCTCATCTAGCCGAAGCTCTAAGGAAAAACAAAATGAAGCACAGAGGCCCAAATATAATTTGCCTCGTACCGCAGAGGTCCGGCCGTGTGAATGGCCTTCCGATGACTTCTTGAGAAGAGCCGGGATTTATGAGGATTTCTATTCATTAATTGAGAATTCCGGCCTCACCGACTTCCTCCATGACCAATGTCATCAAGATCTCTTACTCACAAATACTTTTGTGCAAAACTTCTACTTTTTCCCTAAGGAAACACCTCCTTCAGTAGAGTTTCATTTATATGACGTTGTTAAGAAGATGCCATTAGCTGAATTTTGCAAGGTTTGCAACATACCACCTGAGGGTACTTTAGAGGAACCACACCATAATGAGGTGGAAGCGTTTATTAACACTATCACTGTGGGAGAAACCAGGAAGGTTTCTGATGCAAGAATCACTAGCATACATTTTCCTCGCTTTTACGCTACTTTGCCATATTTGCTAGTCGTTGCTTGATTGGTCGGGGAAACTGCGGAAACCTTAGTGTTCCTGATATTATTATTTTGTTCCATGGTTTATACCGCGATAACACTGTTAGTATGGGCGGAATTGTTGCTAGATGGTTAAGTATGAACCGTAGTAAGGGCCCCATTTTTGGAGGCATTTATGCTTCACGCCTCGCTGCACATTTTAACATACCTATTAGGCATTATGAGAAAGAAGAGAAATTGCTGCCTAGTGCTTATTTAGATTATAAGAGTATGCTAGGGCATGATTTTATTGTTAAGGGCAGGGACGGAGAGCTCAAATATAAACTATTCTTTCATAAACATCATCCTGAAACTATTACCTTGCCTGCTCCTTCCTTGTTTAATTTTGAAGGACCTTATCTCGTTACGTGGGCTGCCTGCTTCAAGCCGAAATCCTGCACCAGCCCCGGAACCGAAACCACAAGATGAGCCTCCACGACAATCTGTTTATTCTTGGGATCCGGAGATGGCTGTCAGCCAGCGGCAGTCAGAGTCCTCTTCGTTGCAGTACGATCCCAACTATTCTTCGTCAAGATCGACCCTGACTACACCCACGGGTATCCGCTTAGGCTATCCTCGGCAATAAACCAACTTAGGCCAAAAGCCTAAGCTTGGGGGAGTCACGTATTTCTCACCGACATTACATTTATGTTCACACACACTCATTGCTAGATGTCGGTGCTTATACTCTTTCATTGTAATATCCATGCTAGTTTATTTTCTTTTTCATGCTTTCTTCTTGTGTGTTTGTTAAACCTTAAGAAAAAACAAAAAAATTAGTAGTAGTTTACTTTTCTTGCTATAGTAGTAATAATTAAAAAGAAAAACCCAAAAATATTTCCCGTTCTTCTTTTGCTTGTTGGGAGTTTTCCCGTGTAAATAGTTTTTATTTCTTTGCTTTTCCTTGGGGATCGATAGGAGAAGACCATGATTAAATTGTTGAAGTGGCTCTTATATGCATTATTGATTGATTTAACCAAGAGCCCATATTGCTTTGTCTTCTCCTGTTTATTGAATGCTCGCAGATTCCAAATTTTAGTCCAATGCACGCATTACTCTTATTATTATTCACATCGTTCGGTCGTGCAAGTGAAAGGCAATTATGACGATATATGATGGACTGACTGAGATGGGAAAAGCTGGTATGAGCTCAGCCTCTTTTGTTTTTGTAAATATGATGAGTTCATCATTCTTGATTCAGCTTATTATGAATAAACATGTTTGCAATGACAATTAGAGATCATAGTTGCGTATGCCATGCTTGATTAGCTATGAGTTATAATGGTTTACCTTGCGTGCCAACATGCTAACGAAATGGTTATGATGTGGTATAGCGGGGTGGTATCCTCCTTTGAATGATTTAAGTGACTTGACTTGGCACATGTTCACACATGTAGTTGAAACAAATCAACATAGCCTTCACGATATTTATGTTCAGGGTGGATTATATCCTACTCATGCTTGCATGCAATGTTTATTAATTTTAATGCATGTACATGATTGTTGTTGCTCTCTAGTTGGTCACTTCCCGCCTTTTGCTAGCCTTCACTTGTACTAAGCGGGAATACCGCTTTGTGCATCCAATCCCTTAAACCCCAAAGTTATTCGAGATGAGTCCACTATACCTTCCTATATATGATATCTACCGCTGCTCCAAGTAAATTTGTATGTGCCAAACTCTAAACCTTCAAATAAACATTCTGCTTTGTATGCTCGAATAGCTCATGTATCAACTAGGGTTGCCCTTATCTTCCATGTTAGGCGGGTTATTCTCAAGAGGAGTGGACTCCGCCTCACTCACGAGAAAATGGCTGGTCACCGGGATGCCCAGTCCCATGCTTTATGCAAACTAAATCAAAATAATTGCAAACAAAACTCCCCCTGGGACCTGATGTTTGTTGGAGGCACTCGTTGTTTCGAGCAAGCCATGGATTGATGCTTGTTGGTGGAGGGGGAGTATAAAATTTACCATTCTGTTTGGGAACCGCCTATAATGTGTGTAGCATGGAAGATATCGCCATCTCTTAGTTGTTATGTTGACAATGAAAGTATACCGCTCAAAATATTATTTATCTCTATTTCAAAACCGAGCTCGGCACCTCTACAAATCCCTCGCTTCCCTCTGCGAAGGGCCTATGTATTTACTTTTATGTTGAGTCATCACCCTCTTATCAAAAAGCACTAGTCGGAGAGCACAGTGTCATTTGCATCCATTACTATTAGTCTATATTGGGTATGACTATGATTGGATCTCTTTTACCATGAATTATAATGTCTAGTCGGTCCTTGATCTTTAAAGGTGCTCTGCATTTATGTTTTGTGGTCTCAGAAAGGGCTAGCGAGATACAATCTTGTTATACCATATTGTGATTGTTTTGAGAAAGTGTTGTCATCCGAGATTTATTATTATGGCTCGCTAGTTGATTATGCTATTGATATGAGTAATCATGAGACCTGAGAATTATTGCAAATGTGGTTAGTTATGATCTTTGCTGAAAACTTGAATGTTGGATTGACATATTTACAACAACAAGAGCAAACAGAGTTTGTAAAAGTTTTTCTTTTTCTCTTCAGCTTTGTCAACTGAATTGCTTGAGGAAAGCAAGGGTTTAAGCTTGGGGAGTTGATACATCTCCGTCAGATCTACTTTTCCAAACACTTTTTCCCTTGTTTTGGACTCTAACTTACATGATTTGAATGGAACTAACCCGGATCGACGCTTGTTTTCAAAGAGAATTGCCATGATGTTGTTTTATGTGCGTAAAATGTAAGTTCTCGGAATGACCTGAAACTCCATGGAATATCTTATAAAAATAATAAAAATCCTCGCCAAAGATGAAGACCAGGGGCCCACACCTGTCCACGACGGGGTGGGGGTGCCCCCTAGTGCGCGCCCCTACCTCGTGGGCCCCCTGGAGACCTTCCGACGCCAACTCCAACTCTATATATTTGCTTTCGGGGTGAAAAGAAGAGAAGAGAAGAAATCATCGCTTTTTACGACACAGAGCCGCGCCAAGCCCTAAAACCTCCTGAGGGCTGATCCGGAGTCCGCTCGGGCCCGGAGAGGGGATTCGTCGCCGTCGTCATCATCAACCATCCTCCATCACCAATTTCATGATGCTCACCGCGTGCATGAGTAATTCCATCGTGAGGCTTGCTTGGACGGTGATGGGTTGGATGAGATCTATCATGTAATCGAGTTAGTTTTGTTAGGGTTTGATCCCTAGTATCCATTATGTTACGAGATTGATGTTGCTATGACTTTGCTATGCTTAATGCTTGTCACTAGGGCCCGAGTGCCATGATTTCAAATCTGAACCTATTATGTTTTCATGAATATATGTGAGTTCTTGATCCTATCTTGCAAGTCTATAGTCACCTACTATGTGTTATGATCCGGCAACCTCAAGTGACAATAATCGGGACCACTCCCGGTGATGACCATAGTTTGAGGAGTCCATGTATTCACTATGTGCTAATGCTTTGTTCCGGTTCTCTATTAAAAGGAGGCCTTAATATCCCTTAGTTTCCATTAGGACCCCGCTGCCACGGGAGGGTAGGACAAAAGATGTCATGCAAGTTCTTTTCCATAAGCACGTATGACTATATTCGGAATACATGCCTACATTATATTGATGAATTGGAGCTAGTTCTCAGGTCACCCTATGTTATGATCATTACATGATGAACCGTGATCCCAAGCATAATTATCCATCACGATCCAATGCCTACGAGCTTTCCATATCTTTGGTTTACGCTTATTTACTTTCCCGTTACTCTTTATTACAATCACTACAAAATACCAAAAATATTGCTTTTACTTTCATTGCCCTTTTGTTACCGTTACCACCACTATCATATTATTTTGCTACTAAATACTTTGCTGCAGATATTAAGTTATCTAGGTGTGGCTGAATTGACAACTCAGTTGCTAATACTTGAGAATATTCTTTGGCTCCCCTTGTGTCGAATCAATAAATTTGGGTTGAATACTCTACCCTGGAAAGCTGTTGCGATCCCCTACACTTGTGGGTTATCAGTAACCATGCAGCAGATATACTCGCTCGCATGGGCGCCAGACGTGACCGTGTCCTGCCTAATACCTTTGTGGAAAGGCTCTTCAAGCCATCCATAGTACGGCAGGACGAGAGCGGATACACCTGTACGAACCCGATCACGCCCCCAGTAGCCGAACATAGTACAGATCATCGGGGGTTCGGATCCCGAAATAACACCCTCTGCTCACGAGATCATGGCCGTTATTACTCCATGGACCGAAACCTTCCTGGCCTACCTTAATAGGGAGGAGCTTACTGATGATCAAAATGAGGCCCGTCGCATTGTTTGGCGTTCTAAAGCCTACAAAGTTCACGAAGGTGAACTGTACAAGAAAAGCACTACCGGAGTCCTCCAAAGGTGCATTTCCAAAGAGGAGGGGCAGCAACTCTTGGCGGAAATACATGCTGGTCTGGACGGCCATCACGCCGCAACTCGGGCCCTCGTAAGCAAAGCCTTCCGGACAGGTTTCTTCTGGCCAACGGCCCGAGCAGACGCACAAGCCCTTGTTCAACGTTGTGTGGGCTATCAGCTTTTCGCTAATCAGAGTCATATGCCTCCCACTGACTTAAGAACAATCCCCATCACTTGGCCCTTCACGGTCTGGGGGCTTGATATGGTCGGACCCCTTAAAGGGGGAAGCCACAAAAAGAAATATTTACTGGTTTGGTGGATAAATTCACTAAGTGGATAGAGGCCAAACCAGTAAAGACAGCTGAAGCAGGGCCAGTGGTCGACTTTATATCCAATGTGGTACACCGTTACGGTGTCCCGCACAGCATCATCACTGATAATGGCTCTAATTTTACAGCTGATGAGGTGAAAAACTGGTGTGCTAACTTGGGCATTAAACTCAACTATGCATCCGTCTACCACCGTCAAACAAACGGGCAGGTTGACGGGCCAATGGCCTGATAATGAGCGGCATTAAACCCAGACTGTTGCGCTCCCTACGGGAGTCAGATAAGCACTGGGTCAAGGAACTTGATTCTGTACTCTGGGGGCTGCGGACTACGCCTAATCGAACGACCAGATACACACCTTTCTTCATGGTGTACGGCGCAGAAGTTGTCCTGCCCTGCAACATTATTCACGATTCACCTCGAGTGCGTATGTACGAAGAGCGAGAAACCGAGCTCAATCGGTAGGATGACCTAGACGTCCTTGAAGAGGAGCGCGATGTTGCACGAGCCTGTTCCGCATTTTATCAACAACAGTCCAGGCGATACCAAAGCAGAGAAGTGTGGGCCAAGACGTATAATGTCGGCGACCTTGTCTTACGTCTCCCGGAGAAGAAGGATAAGCTCAAACCAAAACGGGAGGGCCCCTTCATCATAGATGAACTTCTCACATGAGGAGCCTATCGCTTCGTAATGCCTCAAATAACCGCCTTGAGCCGAATACATGGAACGCTGCTCGGCTCCAACAATTCTACGGATAGTTCGGTCGCACATTTTTTTTTATTTTTTACTTTGACTAGGTTCCTCTTTCTCCTCTCCTTCTTATTTTTTTCCTTTTATATTTCCTAGGGTATGTTCGGATCTACCGAACTGTTAGGGGTACACATCCTCAAATGTATTCACCCCGCTATAACTGGGGGCTTCTTCCACGAAGCTTATTATTAAAGGCTTATTACCTCTATTATTTCCATCGTTTGTTCTATACATCTCTTGCCATTATATGCACCTCTATGACTTAAGTTTTTTCCAAGCTGGGTTCCCTTGCTCCTGTGTTTATACCCTACGTTCCCGATTGTTCGGCTAGGGTGTAAAGGGAGTACCTCTGTGATTGTTACAACTAGGTAATCCGGATCTGTACCTCAGACGGGAGAAGCCGAAAGCTAGCGTTCTTAAGGGAATAAGTGGTCGACAAGCAACGACAGATTATGTACGTTTACGTAATTCTTCTAACAAATAAGGGATAGGTTGCCTGTAATTCTATCTTTTGATCAAAGCCTAGGTATGCATAATTAAGCATGCCAACCCAAGGAAAGGAACCCTTAACGAAACTATTCTCCTTGGAAGATGTTCCTTCCGTCAAATAGTAATATAACATAACTCCCCGAACAACTTTTGTCTGTTTGAGCACTATGACCGGATTGCCTGGTTTCCGGACATAATGCATGTTTCTTCTAACATGGTACCCGGAAACACTCCAACTTCTTGGTTCGGAGGTTGAAGCCGAAGGCCTGCGATGACAAATTTTACCAAGTTCGGTTGGAGATAAGTTCGATGGTAAAGTACATTGATACATCGAATCGAACGTCTACTCTTTATCTATGCCATCTATAAGACTATCTAAACTACGGTCTTCTTGCGAATATTTCGCAGCTACCATCACTTGGTCATACACCAAGTTCATGGGAATCTCTTTACCGTCCGGTCCCTGAGGACCAACTCGGGCCATATGATTCGGATCGAGCCCGGTGTAGCGTGTTTTCACCATCACCCATGCCTCCAGTGCACCTTCCCGGCATGCTGAGGCCTTCCATAGCTCAAAACGGCGTCGGGCATCTTTGAACAGGTTCGCCAACCCCTCCATACTTTCTGGAGGGGAATCGAATGGCCATAAGGCTTTTACCATACTCTTCATGGCTTTCCGGGCCCGCTCATGCACTGCAGACAGCTCTTTTAGCATGTCGCCTTGGAATCCGGATACCTCCTCTTGGGACGCCTTGATTAATGAGACACTGCAAGAACAAACATTATAACACTCCGAATTGCGGGATAATATGAGTCCCTTGGATGGTTCAAAAGTCATACCGAATATGTCGCCTTTCAGCTTTTTATTCTCTTTTTGTGCGTCTGATAACTGAGCCTTTAAGTTCTTTATCTCTTCGGCTTGCCTATAATTTTCCTCCTCAAGATTGCTCTTTTGGTCACTAGTCATCGTGACTTTCTTCATTTCCTCTAGCTCTGAGGTGGCGGCATGTAGCTTTGTCCGGCTGGTTTCAAGCTCCTGGGATAGCGCACTGTTCTTCTCTTTAAGAACCTGCGGTGATAACAATCCTTAAATCAGTTGGTCTAAACCGCTTCAAGCCTCGGGGGCTACTGGTATATATCTATTAAATTTACACAACCCATTACCTGCATGTCTTTTGAAAATAGGTGAGCAACTCCAGCAAGTCTGTCCTGGGCGGCTCGGATATATGCATCCATGGTGCTGAGGGTAGCAAATTCCTGCTCAGTAAAAACTGGAGCGCGCATAGTCTCTCTCAGTCGTCGGTGATTCATCACGCTCTCCACTTTGGAAATTGTAACGGATACTTCATCCGAAACCTCATGGGGTGGATGAGCTGGCGCCTCATCCGTATGGGCTCTTGTCCTGGTTGATGAGTCCGGCGTTGGATTAGCTGATAATCGGCTAACTGGGACTTTGGACATGGTTCGCGGTGTACTCTTCCTAGAATAAGATGGGAGGAGATATATGACAATCTGATCTTATGCCTATGCACATATTAAAGGATATACCTCTTTGATGAAGGAGGGGGCTCGACCGCACTCCTGGTTTCCTTCCGCTCTGAAGGCTCACCCTGCGTATTGGCTACCTTCCTGCGGGCTGCCCTTGGGGTACGGCTCGCTGAATGCCGATCCTATGAAGCACAATTTAGTGTGATGGGTGAGACACAAGTGGGGGTTCCTTCTTGAGGATGATCTCCGAATACTTACATTGGAGAAAGAAAGGAGGTCGGGATAGTCGGCCATAATAGCCACTTCAGAGCCATCAAGGCTCGCTTGATAAAAGACTCCATCGACAAACTTTATAAATATATCCGGATCCTCGCGGGAGCCGAGGTCCTCATTGCGACCATAGTCCTCTGGCCGCGGGGAGGGACAATGAATGTTTTCGACCACCTTCCTCCAAGTCTGTTTTAAGACAACCAGAGCAATTCGGTTAGCATATCTCTATGACGAAGCAGTACAATGTTGATAATCGAAAAACTTACCCATTCAATGGGGTTATACATGGAGAAACCTTCCCGACAATTTAAACGAGTGAATTCTTCCTACTCCCCCTTATAAAGATCTGCTAGAATGGCGGCCAGAGCGGCTAGGGTGTCCGGACCTTCGCGCTTATAACGGGATGTGTCGTCCTCCCCGTTGTAACACCATAAAGGGGTTACTCTAGACTGAAGAGGCTGGATGCATCGCTTTATCGCAATGGCCATGACTTCAACTATTGAGAGTTCAGAATGAGCTAGTAACCTGACCTTGCTGACTAGCCTCATTACTTCCGTACAGTTCTCTTGCTTGGGGCTCCGGGGGCGCCAGTTAAGGCACTTCTTCAAAGGAGCACTGGATAATTCGGGAAGTCCACGTCAAACTGGGTCCAGAAGGGGAACATCCTCAATATAAAACCATTCTGAAGTCCACTCTTCAGATCCCTTTTTGGGAGTTTCGATGAGATAGCCTTATCCGGCTATGCGAAATACTTCGGCGCCGCCCACTTCAAATATGGAACCCCCTCGATGACGAGGGACGAGGCAAAAGAACTTTCTCCATAGTTCAAAATGGGCCTCGCAGCCTAAAAATAGTTCACAGAGAGCGACAAAGCCCGAGATGTGCAAGATAGAACCTGGGGTGAGGTTGTGCACCGGATCCCAGAGAACTCGAGACCCTCGAGGAAGGGGTGGATCGGGAATCCTAAGCCCCTCAGAAGAAATGAAACGAAGCACACCCTCTCCTTCTTGTTGGGGTTGGGGAAATTCTCCGCTAGCGCGTCATTGCCAATAGAGCCTAATCCCACCCACACAGAGACTAGATCTATGGGAGGGAGATATCCCTGCGTCTGAAGTCGATTCAACTGGAGGTGGGATACTTAGCATGAGCGGTACAGGCACACAAAATAAATGTCCAGTCGAGGGTTTTAGAGATGGCACATGCAAATTTACTTGGAATGCCAGGGTAATATTGTATATAGGTATATATGGTAGACTCTTTTGGCATAACTTTGTTTCAAGGATTGGAAGCACAAGCGATATTTCCGCTAGTACAGTGAAAAGGCTAGCAAAAAGACCTGGGGCAACCAATTTACCGAGCACAAAAACCACAATCATGCATTCCCTGATTAAGAACAATAAAATTGCACCTAATCCATGCTCTCTCATGAGTTAGGCATTTCTGGCCGTTTGATTTCGTGTGTTAAACGTTCTTGGCTATTCGATCTGAAGTTAATGCTATATTTAGCACAAACTGGGCCTAACATCGCAAGGGCAACTACTGCTATAGCTATTTTGGAGCCCTATGGTTAATTGGGCTAGGCCAGTTTACCTGCTCAGCCCAAGCCAGCGAAGGCTCTCTCCTATGAGCGCTCCCATTCCATAAAAGAAAAGGAAAACTCGCTCGACACATGAACGAAATGGGGGCGGTCGAGAGGATGCATTGTGCGGTTGAAAGTGAGTGGATGCGACCGCTCGATTCAAGCAAAGGGGGTGACACGGTTGACCTGCGGTGGGATCCAGCCTACGCGCGAGTGGATGCAACCAACATGTCTGACCTGCGTGGGAATCCCACGCGAGGATCGAGCAAAAGTACTGGATGCGGGAGAATCGAGGGCCAGTCGATCCACTCCTCGGCCGATCCGCCTACAAGGTACGAAAGGGTGGGGGTCACGGGCGATGATGGCGCCTTATCTCGTGGAAACTGCTCCACTTGGCCTTAATAAACACAATCATACTTCAGTTTTAAGCAGACATTCATGCCGGAGGCCGACGTCCCTTCTGCCGCACACTTCAGTTTTCAACTGATGCATGTATATATGCTTCCTTCCCAACCACTCTTCACTCACCCTCTCTACTCTAGTACCACAAAATATTCAGCATCATGCTCGGGTAGATTTCCATGTATTCTCCCTTATGCCCAAGTGCTATGGAGATTGCTATCCCAAGGTGAGCAGATAATATCTTATTTTCTAGTATCCGACCGGTTCTTATAGTTACAGCCTTACAGGAAAATGTTTTGGGGTATCGTGTAATAACAAGAGCAACAAGGAATGATTGTATGAATGGCAACTGTATGTAGTTATCCATAGGGACTTATCGATGGAAGGGGATTGCAAAGGCGATGGGCACAAGGGTCTCAGGAAAACATCGAATAATATCTTCAGAATCTTCTGGAGAATCAAGCGATCATCTGGAATGGGGGGGGGGGCTCTGGGAGGAAGTAGTTACGAGAACCTAAAGTTAGAGTCAGTAAAATCCTTTACCCGAATAAAAGAGAGGTCAGAATACCAGAGTAAAGGAGAGGAATGAAAGATGACAATCCCATCCATTGGTGATGTGGGCCCGTAAGCCACAAAACAAAGTTAGTAAAATAGTTTTTCAAAGACTAGATTCAACTTCGGCCAAGGAGTTGGAAAGGGGCTTCCTACAGGCAGTCGGCTCTGATACCAACTTGTGACGCCCCCAACTCAATCGTGCACTAATCATACATGCAAATGTGCATGATCAAGATGAGACTCAAGGGAAGATATCATGACACAACTCTAAGACACAAATTCAAACATAAAGCTTTATATTAGAAGCCAGGGCCACGAAGGGTCGAATACATAAGTCAACGAAAGCAACAATATCTGAGTACAGACATAAATAAACAAGTTTGCCTTAAGAAGGCTGAGCAAAACAACGACAACTAGATCGAAAAGGCGCATGCCTCCTGCCTGGGGCCTCCTAACCACTCCTGGTCATCGGTCTAGACGTAGTAGTAGGCTCCGTCGGGGTAGTAGTAGTCATCGGCGGGATCAGCTTGCTCCTGATCTCCGTCATCTGATTGCACCAATCGGGTAGAGGGGGAAAAGGTAGCAAAGCAACTGTGAGTACTCATCTAAAGTACTCGCAAGACTTACATCAGATCTAAGCTAAGTATGCATCAGTATCAAAGGGAAGGGGCTGTATCTGTGGACTATACTGCAGAATTGCCAGAATAGAGGGGAAGGCCTAGCCTATCAAAGGCTAGCCTCTTGCAGCTTCTTGTAGCAACAGAAGAGAGTAGAGTAACATATCATATAGTAACAAGTACTCCCTCTGTAAACTAATATAAGAGTGTTTAGATCATTACTTTAGTATTCTAAACGCTCTTATATTAGTTTATGGAGGGAGTATATAATAGCAACGCCCAGAGATCCTTCCTTGTCTACCCCCGCGAGTAAGTGATCCCGGTGCCATCATATCAGTTTAGTGTCACAAGTATCCAGTTCTAGTTGTAGTACATCGGGATACAACTCCGGCGTTCACATCGTGGACACGGCTGTTCAAATAGATTACTTCCCTGCAGGGGTGCACCAACTTACCCAACACGCTCGATTAACTCCAGTCAGACACACTTTTCTGGGTCATGCCCGGCCTCGGTTGATTGACACACCGTACTCCTACCTAGGCTCAACAGAGAGGTCAACACGCCGGTCTACATCCTAAGTGCGAAGGGGTCATGGACCAATCGCCCTTTGCACTCCTGCGCGTTGCGCAACTGGCCGGGGACCAGACCCGCCTCCTTAAACAAGCGCAGGCGGTTATCGTCCACCCCAACAATCAGCCTGCATCTCTGAACTGTGAAATTTGAAGAGCTTTCGGGAGAATCGTACGACGCCGAGTGCCCATAACTTATCACGCGTGGTGGTTAATGCGAAAAGGCCAGAGGCCTACTCAGTGGTGACGATCAGTGCTCCTGTCACCCCGAACCGCGGACTTACGACAAGGCCAGGCCTATCCCTCTCTAGGGCGGTCTCTGCCTGCCCGGTGGTGCCGCGTCATTATCTTGTGGGTACCCTCATGGTCAACCGGACTTCAATAACTCTCGCGGGTATCCCTTGGGTCGACCCGACTTCAAGAAAGGACTGAGGTGAAGGTCAAGGTATCTGTGTGTCCATAATATCAAGGGGGGATCTGGGGAATCACCCTCGATGGATTCCTACTCGATGTAACCGTCAAGGTGACCTTGGAGGAATCACCCTCGAAGGGTTCACACTTGAGGTGTTGCACGACAGAGTAATCATCGGTAGTGGTGAATGAGGAATCACCCTCAATAATCCATGACCGATTAGCTATACTATAGAGGTATCATTAGGAGTGAGATGCGAGGTATCACCCTCGTCACTCAATAGTAGCTCTGCAGAGTCGTACAACTAAGGGGGGTGCCAGTGATGTGTCGGTCTCTGCACCTCGATCACATTGATCGAGTCATCCGGAAGCAAAGCATGGCAACACGTACAAAGTGCGGGGCCAGCGATGGATCACTAACCAACCTATACTAAGCATATAGGATAATGGTAAAGTAACAACAAAGAGGTTACAAAAGCAGGCTATGCATTAGAATAGGAGCTATCGAACAACAGTAGCAAAAATCTAATGCAAGCATGAGAGAGAAAGAATGGGTGATATAGGAATGATCAAGGGGGTTTTGCTTGCCTGGAAGCTCTGCTGAAAGGAGCTGGTCGTCAGGAGTGTAGTCGTACCCGTGAGCAGCGTCGGTCTCAAGGTCTATTGGAGAGAAGAGGGGCGAGAAACAGTAAATATAAAGCAAACAAATGCATCACAAAGCATGACATGGCAATATGTTGTGTTAGGGGTGACCTAATGCAGTGCTACGCATTCCAGTCAGAGTGAAAAAATATCTGGGAATATTTTCCCGGCTTTAGGCAATTATTGGACAGAATCAGAGGGGAAGGTTCCATGTTTACAGTGTTAGAAATATGTGACAGGTATGCGGATGGCATATTCGGATTCGTCTTAATTTTTCTGATCATTTTTCATATATAAATTATTTTCAACCGAGTTACAGATTACTTTATATGAATTTCCAGAGTTTATTGCATTTTCTGAAATTTCTAGATTTATTTATTAATTTGAGTTGTAAATAGTAAAATACATTTATACACCCATAGTGGACTAGACACAGTGGATGACAGGTGGGAACAGAGGGCCCAGTTGACCCAGTCAATCATTTGACTGGTCAACCGTGTGAATGGTGCATCTGGGTCCCGCGTGTCAGTGACATATTCTTTTAACAGAGCTATTAGTCGTTTTCAAATAGGTTAATTAACAGGGGTGGCCCACATGTCCTAGGGCCATTTAGATTAATTAGGTACTAAACTAATCTAACCAAAATTAGTCCTAATCTAAACAAGGATGGGCGCATAGTCAGTGGCACAAGCCGTATGTGGCCATGGTTGTGCACGCGCACAGGCGCAGCGAGCGCAGAGGCCACGCACGGGCGGCCGGCAGCGAGACGCCGCGGGGTGTGGCTCGGGCGCGGCCAAGGCGAGCCACCACGCGGGCCGGCGTGGCGAGGATGCACGCGGGGCGCGGGCGCGAGCCTGGCCACGGCAGTGTTGGCACTAGGAGGCACGGGGGGGAGGCGAGCGGGCGCGGCCCGGCGTTCTCACGCTGTCCGCGGTCGGAGGTGGCGAGCGCGAGCCCTGCCACGGCAGTGTTGGCACTAGGAGGCACGGGAGGAGGCGAGCGAGCGCGGCCCGGCGCAGTACGCGCAGGGGCGAGCGCGCGGGATACAGGGGCCGTGGGGAGCACGGCGTCGACGCAGTCAACATCCATGGCGGACGGCGGAGCTCGGGCAGCGCGTTAGAACTAGCTAGGGAATGCAATCGAGGGGGAAAACTAGGGTCTTTCGAACGTTGGCTCATCCACTGCCGCCGGCGAATTTCCCGGTGAGCAGCGTGTCGACAACCTTCAGCACCCTCGGCCAGTTAAAATAGAACAGCACCACCTCTTAAAACTCACCGCTCCCCGGATTTTCGGCCGCCACGGCCTGATGGAGGAAATAAAGCGAACAACAGCTTCATAAGAACATAATTCAGGGGATGTCAAAAACTGCCTAATTTGTACTATATAACGTATTTGTAGCACCAATATTTCGGCTGCCCGTCTGTATGTACATCGTGGCAGTGTGACAGAATTGGAATTGCTACAAGTGCAACATAACGAGGACATTAAAGTTTTCCACGGATAGCTGGTGTTGCATGCAGACGACCAATTTGAGGGAACGCCCAAACCAGCACCTTGTTTGGCCAAGAAGATAGTAAGTACCTACAGAAAGAACCAAACTTATTTCCTGCTCCATTTCACAACAAACTAACGCCTTATCAAGCACCATAAAAACAAATCAAGAAGTACTTGATGCTGCAAGACAAGCAGCAAGTACCTCCTCTCTGTGACTCTGCCCGTGAGTGTATTTATGATCAAACAGGCACCAACGCATGGAGCAATATGAATGAGAATTGACAGCGGAATTGCAAGCAAGCAAAGATGTTATTTACATGAGAACACAGATAATGAAACAGATACCAGCCTGCCGGATTTGAACCGGCTACGAAGGAGGAGCATAGGGCCTTTCAACCCCACGCCACCCAACACTCTTCCGATCGAGCAAAGGCCGGTGAAATGACATCACTGGATAGGTGATTGCTTAATGATAAGGTACCACGTACCAGAAACTTTCCAGAACATAGCATCGTCCATGCACTTCCCATACCAGTCAAAATGGCATGTAGCTCAGTAGCTGCAAACTAGTACCAGATTTAAGGCAATAAAGACAAAAAAAGTGGGATGGAGCTATTATGCTCGTAATCGTGAGTGGAAGCAAATGTGGGATTGATGCTTACTCACAAGTCATTAATTTGTCACCTCTTTAGAGATTTTTCACAAGTGTTCAAATATTACCTTGATTTGCTTTCTGTTGACAAGGAATACATGCATCAGAAAGTTCCAAAATAAATAGTAACTTCTACTCCGGCAATGGATGAAATGCCCAGATATGCATTAATAGTGTCATTAATAATTGTACGCACTTGACACATGTCTAGCTGGCATGATCCTCGTGAGTCATGATCAACATTGCCTGAAAAGGATCTCGTTAGAAAAACATTGCCTTAAAAGATGATGCAACATATCTTCTTTTAAACGCATATTGCTCATCTAACAAAGGGTGAAGACTGTAACGTTGATGCTATGGCAAACAAAAGCCCAAGCAAACCATAGGTTTCTTAAATATTAAACAAAACTTAGTGCATTATCACTAGACCCATTTCCACTCCTTCCTACCATATAATGATCTTCTCTTTTCAATCCTATTTCTATGCACCCATTACACAGGTTAAGGAAAGCAAACCCTTCAGCCTCATGTGACAAGGCACAGGTCTCAAGTCTCCACAATACTGACCAAAAGAAAATATGCATTAATCTGTTAAGCTTGCAGTCCACATAGTTTTGCAAATTCAAGAGGATGAGGCAATCAAGGGATGGAACACATACTACAGGGATTTGCAAGTTTGAAGGTGGTCACATAGTTTTATGTACCTGAAAGAACAGAGTAGGTTCATTAATAAACTCACCATATTAAGAGGCAACTTCCACAAGAGGTGCATTATTAATGCGCCATATTAAGAGGCAACTTCTGTATCATCATGCAATTGGCAATGCGTGATTTTATATCAGAATAATGATAAGAGGTCCTGTTATCATGTCACATTTTTTCTCTGCCGAACAACAAAACCACATTAGATAAAACCAAAATGAAAAAGGCCAAGGCATTTATTTGTAAAATCTAGCAAAAGTGTGTGCGTTATGTTTGCAGTCAATACTTCCATTTGTTGGTAACTGGTTATGAGCCTTCCACCCTTTACCAAGTATATAGATGCATTAATATTATAAGATATATTGTGATATCCCAACAAGTAAACATGTTCCAACAAGGAACAACATCTCCATGTTCCAACAAGGAACACACTTCATCTTCACCTGCAACTAACAACGCTATAAGAGGGGCTGAGCAAAGCGGTAACATAGCCAAACAACGGTTTGCTAGGAAGGGTGACAAAGGTTAGAGGCTGACATGGCAATTTGGGATGGCTTGATAAACAGGTGATAGGTAGCGCAGCAAAGCGATAGAACGAAGCAACTAGCATAGCAATGATAGTAGTGAGATCCAGGGTAGCGGTCATCTTGCCTGAAATCCCGCAAGGAAGAAGAACGAGTCCATGAAGAAGATGAACGGATGAAGCCGAACCAAGCGAAGACGAACGAATCCTCACCATCGCAACGAAACAGGAACTAACAAGAAGAAGTACACAACATAGTAAACACATCACACATGAAAAAGACATGATGCACAACAAGCATGATGCATGACGAAGCTACATGAAGCTACTCATGGCAAGGATTGATGCAAACAAGAACAACACATCAAAGCAAGTATAAATGAGGCCGGGAACAACATATAACAATTCAGGTAAGTCCTCATATGCAAATTTGAAATTGGTCCAGATCTGAATAACTTTATGTTTAAGTTGTTAAACAGCAAGTTAAGGTGCACCACGATGGTCTACACGAAATTCTAGTCAAGTTACATATAAAGTTCATTAGATCGGAGCTACGGCCTAGAAGATATGAGCAAAACAAGTTAAACATGGCATTGATGCAAAATGCATATAAACATCAAGCAAAACACCTCAAAACAAGGATGCAACATGATAATATGAAACTACATGCAAAATCAAGCAAGTTTCATATAGAGCACACTCAAAAGCAGACAACGGTTCAACACATACACACAAAACAAGTCATGACAACAATCTGTCCAAAACAGCAACTAGGCATATTGCAAGCATCAAAAAAACAAACTACAGAATCTTAACATAATAACAAAAGTCATGGACATGATGTAAAGGTAAAACATGACAAAATATGAACACTGAGCTATCTCCAGAAACAACTAGAACATGCTCAAAAATACATGGCAAGATTGCAAATAATAACAGTTTCAGACTTAGCAGAATTTACAGAACATGCAGAAATAACATCAGGTTGCAATGTTTAGAGCTATCAAACAACATGTTACAGGAACTTATCATGGCAAACAAAGGCATGGCATGAATCTACTCAAAGCATATAACACAAGTCCCTTACTGACCATGAGCCAAAAGGGATCAGAAAATACAATTGCAAGCATGTGAACATAGCAAAAACATAAACAGATTCAGACTTGGTGAAAAACTGGAGCATGGCATAAACAGATAACAAGTAGGCATGTTGGTGAGCTTGAACCACTCACCACAGAGCAATACATGGCATGGCAAGGCAACTCACAGTAATAAGACATGGCATAGAAGCTATAAATGGCAAGAACAACGTCATAGCATACACGGATCAACTACAACAACCTTGGCAAAATTGGATAACATGTAAACAACCTGTTAGGAAACATTTTATAGCAAAAGTAGAGCTCGATTGACTCAAGCTATGACACTCCATAATTGCAAACAAGGGCATGGATGGATAGAGAATAACCACATGTTCAAAACATCCTTACTAAAGTATCTCAAAATATGCATGGATCTCTCTGTAGCATCAGATTTACATGGCAACAAAATATAACAGACTCAGCCTTAGCAGAAATCACTAAGTCACAGAAATCAGCAACCTCACGGAGGCTACTTTGCATGCTTGTGCTAGTCACCACAGAGATCACACAAATACATGGCATACACCCCTGTAAAGATGGCATGGCATATTACAAAACACATGTAGGACTCAAGTTCATAGGGTGCACACATCAATCATGGCAAAAATGACAAAAGTGCATGTTCTGTTAAGAAACAGAAACTAACATCACATAGCACTCCTCTAACAGCATTTCGGGCACCAAGATGAGCTCAAATGAAAATGATGCAATGAGATGAAATGGTCTACTCTTCTAGACGGACATTTTGACATATTACACGCATAAAAGCAGAGCTACGGATGCAGAGTTATAGCATGAGGAAAATGCATGAAAATAAGCACCCGAAAAAGGACTTGGCAGTTTCGGGAAGGGAAAGTCAACCTCCGTGGCACGGTTACCGAGGCAGGCGGATCGGGGCTCGCCGGAGTTCGGCCGAGTCGGGAAGAGGCCGGGAGGGCGGAGAAGGCGGATCCGGGCGGATCTCGCCGGATCGGCCGGATCCCTGGGGGCGGCGGTAGGCGCGTGGCGAGGTCGGAGTAGAGCCGGCCACCGGCGCAAGGCCCACCCATGACGGCGACAAGGCCCACCGGGCGACGGGCGCGACATCGAGGCGCGGGCTGAGGCGGCACGGCCGGCGAGGAGATGGGCGTATGGGCGAGGCGCGGGCGCGGGCGGGAGGAAGGGCGCGAGGCGGCGGGGCCGAGGCGGGCGGGCGGGTCGGCGACGGTGGCGCCCGGCTGCCGGCGAGGGGCGGCCCGGCGAGGCGCTGGGTTTGGGCGGCGGGCACGCTGGCCGGAGGCGCGGCGCGGTCGGGCCGGGCAGGCCAGGACCTCGCGGGTCATGGGCGGCGCGGGCGGCGGCGCCACGCGCTGGGCCGCCATTGGCGCGGGCGGCGGCGCAGACGTCCGTGGCGCCGGACATGTCCGGAGGCGGCGAGGGAGATTTTAGGGTTTCGGGAGAAAACATCCGCGAATTTGGGGAGGGCATATATATAGGTAGAGGAGCTAGGAGAGTCCAAATGAGGTGTGGTTTCGCCCACGATCATGATCGAACGGCCAATCGAGAGCATGGAGGGTAGTTTGGTGGGTTTTGGGCCACTTTGAAAGGGGTGTTGGGCTGCAAACAAAAGAGGCTTTTGCGGTTACCAGTTAACCGTTGGAGTACCAAACGACCTCCAAATGACCCGAAACTTGACAAAGGCGGTCTACGGTGCTATACCAAGGCCGCTTGACAAACCTCGGTCCATTCCGAGACCGTTTAACACCCGCTGTGAAAAGAGGCAAAAGGGGGCCGGGAGACATAGGGCGCCAGATTGCAAAAGCGGACAACGGGAAAAAGCTCGGATGCATGAAACGAACACGTATGCAAATGCGATGCACATGATGACATGATATGAAATGCAGAAGATGACATGGCAAAGTGCAACACGCAAGCAAGTGACATGGCAACAATGACGAATAACTGGCAGACACCTGGCGCATCGAATCCGGGGCGTTACATTATGGTGAACCGGTTATACCTATTTCAATATTCTATTCATATCCATATGTTTGTTCTTTTCTTGCTGAATCTGCGGCAGCCAAATTTGTTGGAATTTTTTGTGTGCAAAATTTATGGTGCTTAAATCCAGTGGAAGGCTAACCATCAACCATAAACAAATATAAAGCATCACAATATTTGTTACTTTCAAGTTAGCAATAACTCCCATGGAAACCTTCCTAAAGTGACAATGGCACATGTCCATGCACGTTTAATGGCGACAAATAAAGAAAACACATTTATTTAGAGAAAATCAAGTTCGCATGTTAAGGAAAATATGTGAAACATCTTGGTTTCATAGTTTCATACTGCTTGCTATTACCAAGAAAGTTGCATATACTTCTAAAAAGGAAAATAATTATTTCATACTGTTTGCTATTACCGCAAAGTTGCATATACTTCTAAAAAGGAAAATAATTATTTCATACTGCTTGCTATTACCGCAAAGTTGCATATACTTCTAAAAAGGAAAATAATTATTTCATAGCTGTCCCTTAATTCTAAACTATACAAAACTTGGCAAAATAGAAACAAAAACCGTACATTAACATCTACACACCTATTCATGTCATGATATATCCTAGTTGAGTCCATAAAAGGGGGGGGAGGAAATGAATGTCTTTTAAAGTTTCACTAGGTATCCAAATATTATAGAATGTTATCAGCTTTGTCAGCAGAGAATTGCTTAATAATGCTTACCATCTTAATTAACTGCGGGTCATATTTGTCAATTAGGAGGGAGGAAGACAATGTCAAATGCACAAATAGCTAGTTTTTTTTAAACACCAATTCCAGTTAAACAGATCGTGCAAAGCACATTATTTATGAATTTGTCACAGTAATTTCGATCATCCAATATTTCTATCATGTTCATAGTTACAAGATCGATACAATAGATACCCTTACATGCAATCTTAACTTTTTGTAATTATTACTTAAAGATGCTCTTGGATAATTTCATGGATATTCTAGGCAATGTTAGTTACTAGACAAGGCATTTAGTTCTGGAAGATTTTACAATAACAACAACAACAAAGCCTTTAGTCCCAAACAAGTTAGGATAGGCTAGAGGTGAAACCCATAAGATCTCGCAACCAATTCATGGTTATGGCACATGGATAGCAAGCTTCCACGCACCCCTGTCCATGGCTAGTTATCTGATAGATTTTAGTTGTATCTTTTTTAATAACAATGATTGGAATCATGAATGCACATTACTTCCATTTTCACATCTACTGTTTTGCCATAACATAAGGATATCCTCCAGTACGACACTAGATCAGTGGCTACCAATGTTCTATCTTCCACTATACCTACTCCAGTCCCATATTCACTTCCTCTTTGTGCATCTTTAATGCACAAACTGCGAAAGGCAATTCCTAAATGTCAAACAAAAATACTAGATTTACCAAAACAAGTTTCTCATCTTCTTTACCGGAATGTATTGGTTTTAGGTATGGTGCTTGTGTCTGGTCATCTTGGTAATGGCGTCTAAAATGGTACTCACTTAAGAAGCAGCGCCATTGACTTCAAATTGTCTCGTGGAGCCTTTCAGTCCCAAACAAGTTGGGGTAGGCTAGAGTTGAACCCATAAGATCTCGAACCCTAGGCATGGTTACGGCACGTGGATAGCTTACTTCCACGCACCTCATCCATGGCTAGTTCTTTGGTGGTATTCGATCCTTCAGTCCCTTTTTACAGACTCCTCTCATGTCAAGTTCGGTCTACCCTGACCTTTCTTGACATTATGAGCAAGCTTTAATCTTCCACTAAGCACCGGCGCTTCTGGAGGCCTGCATTGTATATGCTCAAAGCATCTCAGACGATGTTGGACAAGCTTCTAATCAATTGGTACTACCCCAACTCTATCGGGCGTATCATCATTCCAAACCCGACCTTATCTTGTGTGGCCACATATCCATCTCAGCATGCGCATCTCTGCTACACCTAACTGTTGGACATGTCGCCTTTTAGTTGGGCCAACATTCTACGCCATACAACATCGCAGGTCAAATCGTCGTCCTATACAACGTCGTCCTACGCAACCTGGCTTTTAGCTTTCGTGGCACTCTTGTCACAGAGGAGGCCAAAAGCTTGACGCCACTACATCCATCCGGCTTTGACTCTATGGCTCACATCTTCATCGATATCACCATTCTTTTGCAGTATCGACCCCAAATATCAAAAGGTGTCCTTCTGAGGTACTACCACTTGCCCATCAAGGCTAACCTCCTCCTCGTGCCTAGTAGTACTGAAACCGCAACTCATTTACTCAGTTTTAGTTCTACTAAGACGAACCTTTTGATTCCAAACTATGTCTCCATAGCTCTAATTTTTATTGACCCCCCATGCGACTATCATTGACTAGCACTACATCAAATGCAAAGAGCATACACCATGGGATAGCTCCTTATATACCTCTCGTAACCTCATCCATCACCAAAGCAAAAGGATAAGGGCTCAAAGTTGACCCTTGGTGAGGTGCTATTTTAATTGGAAAGTCAAAAGTGTCGCCATCACTTGTTCGAACACTTGTCACAACTTATCGAACATGTCTTTGATGAAGGTAAGGTACTTTGTTGGGACTTTGTGTTTCTCCAAGGCCCACCACATGATTCTCCAAGTCAATGAACACCATATGTAGGTCCTTTTGCTCACTATATCTCTCCATAAGTTGTACCAAGAAATTAGCTTCCACAATTGACCTCCGGGCATGAAACCGAACTGATTTTGGTCAAGGCTTGTCATTCTTAAGCGGTGCTCAATGACTCTCTCAGAGCTTCATTGTATCGCTTGTCGACTTTAATTCAACGGTCATTAGTACAACTTTGAATATCCCTCTTATTCTGAAGATTGGTACTAATATACTCCACCTCCATTCTTCGGACATCTTGTTTGACTGAAAAATGAGGATGAAAAGCTTAGTTAGCCATACTATCACTATGTATCCAAGGCATCTCCACGCCTCAATGGGGATACAATCAAGGCCCATTGCCTTGCCTCTTTTCATTCTTTTTAAAGCCTCCTTGACCTCAGACTCCTGGATTCATCGCACAAAAAGTTTGTTGGTATCATCAAAGGAGTCGTCTGGCTAAATTACATAGCTCTCATTCTCTCCATTGAAAAGTTTGTCAAAGTACTCCCGACATCTATTCTTGATCTCCTCGTCCTTCAGCAGAAGCAGATTTGTTCCTTCCTTGATGCATTTGACTTGGTTGACAACTTGACATCCCTAGTCTTCCTCTCTCAGATCTTTCATCTCATAGATGTCCCACCCTCATGGGAAAAGCACCATATTCAATGTATAATTTACATTATAGTATACCATCACGCGATCTACCAAGATGTCCCACTCTCATGGGAAAAAACCATATTCAATATATAATTTACATTATAGTACACCATCATGCGATCTACCAACAGATATAGTCATCGAGTCACTTTCTAGTGCTCATTTGCATGTTCTGTTATACTGCTATACTGCTGCCAACTCCTAGCAGAGGATGGTAGTGTTTTAGAGATGATTTACAGGACTTCCTGTGTAAAAAAACTTGGGCCAGTAAAGGTGAAATTAACAAACTTATCCTGGATTTACTGATAATCACTTTGTATCCTGTAAATTCCTACATGGGTTTCCCTTGCTACTTTACAGTTCTAAACATGTGGTGTTTGTGAGCCAATAACTTTACAATCAGGTTTCAGCTAAAAAGTGTAGAGGAGGTAGGCTCAAAGGATCAATGCCACTTTGGATAGATAGACAGGAAGTAACTCCATGGTAGCCTCCTACCAGCCGCCGAACAGCGATGTTGGAGAACAAGCCAGAGAAAGAAATGACAGTACAAAGGCCTACAAAGGCACCCTGCCTGGATTCCCAAAGGAATTCTTTTGGTACGGGGTGTTATGAAAGCAACTTATCTCTATTGAAGGCCCAAGGGGAGTATATATATTACAGAAGACTTGAGGTGCAAGGAAAGTAAACATAGACTAGGACTCCTAAACCAATACTAATACTTCCTAACCCCCCCCCCCCCCCCTCTCTCTCTTTCTCTCTCAAAGCGTATGCAATAGCATTGCATTTGAAGAAGTGTAATACTAGAAAAAAAAATGATAATCCAAATCCACGTCTTGAGAGTGTCGTCGTAGCATGAAGAGTCTTCAAAACCTGTCGAGTCGCCAAAGGGGATAACAAAGAGATGACACATTAGACAAAGACACCGCATCACTTGAAGATACAACAGAAGTATCAAGAGAAGAGGGTTGTCAAAAGAAGATGGCACATCAAGAGAATAAAGCATTGCGTAGAAAATCATAGCCCACGACAACCGACGGTGAAAGAAGCTCGACAATGCAGAAACAGTCCATGAAAATCCTAAAGAAAACAACAAGGGCAATTAGGCCACAAAAGTTGTATAGAACAGATTAGGACGAAAGAAAGGCTGACGGACAATGGTATGGTGGACTCGCATGGCACAAAAAACACGAAATATCAACGGATTTGGTGGACGCAGCGGAAAACAAGGAAAACTAGAAAGCTAGGAAGCACACACTAGATGAAGATGCAAAAGACATCGTGAAAGCAGAAGAGACTGCAAAAGAAGTCGTGCATGTAAGATGCCGACAATGAGCAGCAACAAGTAGCAGCTAGCGATGACTCAAAGGAGGCCAGCAGTAGCAAGAACGCATCACCAGCTAGCAGCAGCGCGTAGCAAGGGGAGCTACAGCAGCGCAGAGCGGCGCCTAGAGCAGGAAAGGGCAGCAATAGAGTAGGACGTGTGAGAGTAGCTAGCATGAGTTGCACGAGTTGGCGGACGGAGAAACGGCAGCACACCCGATCTGGAGGCGTGACCATCGGTGGCTCTGCCCAATCTGGACGGAAGGCCGCCAGGCGGCCCGAATTAGATGGATGCAAAGCGTACAGCAACGGGATCCAGCAGGCAGGTGCATCGATCCAGATGGGAGACCTGCTACAGGGCACGCCGATCTGGGAGGGCAGGAGCGGCCGTCGATGAAGAACACGGACGTCCGTCGAGGGTTCAAATCCAAGAGTCGGCCCGTGGCTGCCCAGCAGCGAGCGTGTAGAGGCCCAACGGCACATCGATCCAGTAGGTTTGCCGGGCGACGTGGAGCAGCAGGTGGAGCGGCCTGAGCACCAATTTTGATGGCGACCGGCTGAGGCGGCAGTCAGCGCACGTCTTGGAGGGAGCAACAGCGGGCATGTTCTTTTCGGACTCGATCAATCTAGTATCGATGGCAGCAGCGGCATGCGATAGATCCAGGGGATCGGTCGAAGATAGATGACGGGAGAAAAAAAAGCGATCATGAGGCGAGTTGCGACGCCGGAGGGGGCCTAAACCTAGGGTCTAATACCATGTTATGACAGCAACTTATCTCTAATGAAGGCCCAAGGGGCGTGTATATATATATATGTAGTGAAGACTTGAAGTGCAAGGAAAGTAAACATAGACTAATAGGACTTCCTAACACGGGAAAGCGTCTGACCAAGGAAGAAGACACACAATGCACTGACTGCACGGACTACTGTAGGTAAGGGGCCCAATGCCAAAGGACAACGTCATCCTGGCAGCGGCAGGGGGGGTGACGCTGATCAGGCTCCAGAGCATGAGGTACTCGGCCAAGATGGGCTTGGTAAGTGTACCAGTAAAGTCTCTAGCCTAGGAATTGTTCTGCAAGGCATGAGTAACCGTTCTTGTGGCACAGATCCATGGTTGATTGCTACCGAGGCAAATGGAGCAATGGACTGATTGGCATACCATCAATTCAATGGTCCATAAAAAACCAAATAAAGATACAATGTTATCAAATGGATATGGACAATGGCACCCGCTGCCTATGAGTCCAGATGGGTGGTACCATGGTGCTACATTGCTACAAACAACTATTTATGTTAATTTCATAAACATAAACATATCGATATGGTAGTAGGGTGTATTTGTATTCACAAGATTAATGTTACTTGAGTTATCATATAAAAAATTAGAGAAGGCCTAAATGCAAAATTATAAACCTGCCACTAAATCATTTAGTGTCCGTGCAGTATTGTCATGTGATGTAAAAAAAACACCATGTAAACACCAACATGCGAACAGGAGGTATATAAGCTGCAAGTACATACAAACACAATAACAAGAACACATGATGTTGATAATGTCAGTAAGAAAAATAGATGTCAGTAATGTTCTTGGGGCTGGAAGCCTGCCGCAAAGTCATTCAAAGAACCTGCCAGTCAACCCGGACTGATTTTACACAAGAGATCTGGAATACTGAGTTGCTCAGAACCACCAGCAATACCTGCATACTTAATCAGATTACAGTTAAGACTAAAAAAAAGAGCAAGAAAGAGAAATAGAAACATGATGGAAGTAGCCCACAGATTGGGACACACTATGTTATCAGGAAGATCCCCATAATTTATCTATTATGTAGTTTATCATTTTAAATTAGGAAGATATCCTTTAGCATGGGCCTTGAGCCAATTAGAGATACATCTACAATTTGCTGCTTAGGGCCCGTTTGGAATGGGTGTAAATTTTGTGCGCTCGCTAGTATTTAGCTCAAACTTGAGCTAAATACCGGTGGCCACACAAATTTTACTACCTTTTCAAACAGACCCTTAGATTAGATTGTTAGGCCTCTATGTAAAGCAAGAATTGGAATAATAATTCTTCTGCCTCCAGGGACGAGGGGTCCTCTCCTATTTCTCCCTAACACACTAGTAGGCTGGTACCCTCCCTGCCTCTCCCCAAAACCCCAGTACACTACAATCTATTCCATATCAATAATACCCAACATTTAAATGCCGCTCAGTTTCTTATTGCTGAAGCACCACGAGAGTACGAGATTGATTGCCTACCTTTCTACAGAAGCTTATGTGGGGTGGACTGCTCAGCCCATAAACTCAATACCTATGTTTTTAAGACGATGCTTCGCTTTAAGGCGCTGGGGGGGCGCCTCGACGCCTAGGCGCCTAAAGCGGACATATTTGCAAAGCGCTGGGAGGGCGCCTAGACGCCTAGGCGTCGCCTAAGCGTCGCCTTACAGACGCCTTAAAAACATGGCTCAATACTTATCACATGGTAGTTAAATTGGACTTAACTCGAACCTCATGGTCCGGAAGTTAGGTAGACAGACTCAGAGTAACATAATGAATAAGAGTGTAATGTGATGAGAAAAAATCAGTCTCAAAACAGAGTAGTCACTATGATGGTTAGTGACTACCTCATGTATCAGCCATTGCACAATACAGCTACGAGGCACTAAGGGGCTGTTTGGTTGCCACCCTGACCAAAATTTGCCTGGCCGGATGAATCCCTGAAACCTGCCGGATGTATGCTTGGTTGGAGGCCTGAAACTCTCAGGCCACCGAAATAGGAGGTCTGGCTCCGACTAAAAGCAAATCAATAAACTATTGGGAAAATCTATCTAGCAGTGTGTGCACGGACGTCGTCCGGTGCGGCGGCATGGGACGGGCACTCTCACACGTGTGCCGGAGGCGCAGGTGGACAGTAGTAGGGGGCCATTTCTTTTTTAGATGTCCCAGTCAATCCCGACATAAGCATGTACTAGCATGTATGCATGGTCTACTTTTTTTCCGCGAAATGCATGCATGGTATATGCTGTTATATATGGAGTACTACTACATAACACAAGCTTGTAGCATGCATGCATGGTCTACCTTTTTACATGACATAGCATATAGCATGCATTCTTGGTCTACTTCTTTTACTACATGGAACTACTTGTGGTAATGAGGTAGTAAAAGGGTGCAGGACTTTATGAAATAACTGGCCACTAGGTATAATTTAAGTGGCAAGCGTTGCAAAATAAATCGACAACTATAGTGTTTATAACAACTGACAAGCTTATATGAGACAGTCGATTAGAATTAAACTGACCAGCACAACAAAACACTACGATAACTAGGTTTTAGAACAACCCAACAACCGGGGTAGAATTCAACTGATAAGTACAGCAAAACACTACGACAACTATTTTTTACAATAACTGACAAGCTGTATGAGACAATATGGCAACGAGGTAGGATTAAAATGACAAACACAACAAAATATTTGTGGCAACTGGGATTTTATAAGCACCGACAAGCTATATGAGACAACATGACAACTTGGTAGAATTAAAATGACAAGCACATCAAAACATTGTGGGAACTGCATTTATAAGCACCGACAATCTTGTACGAAACGACATAAAAAATATGGCAATTAAGTTAATTTTTGTCAGGCAAGTAAGTGGTTAATAATATGGCAAGTGAGTGGAACAATGTGCCAATTACGGACGGAAAAAAAAAGTTTGTCAGAACATGTCGACATTGGATCTAGTTTCGATGATCTTATCGCGACAAAGCCAATGGTGGAAACAGACCATCGATCGAATTAACAGTTTTAGAGATAAAACCTTTTGAATTTCAAGCATTAGAGAGAATCTTGACGACGTCATCACATGCATGGCATGGTGAAGAGAGAGGAAATTCAGCCATACTTTATAGCTAGTGGTTCTTATTTATTTAGATGCATTCGTCTTTGCTTTTTGCCAACGTATTTTGCATGTGGACACCAACCGCCGCACGGGAGCACCAGGATGCGGCGCCGCTGCGTAGTTGACTCCTAAACTGCACTACTTTTCCTCCAATTTAGCTATCCCGTCTATGGCTTGGCTCAGGTCACGAACCAAACGCACGTGTCACAGGCTAACCTGGTCAGGCGCATGGCACTGGAATTTCAGGCTCAGGCTCAGGCTCAGGCTCAGGCCAGGCGCTTAAAACTTTCAGGGATGGTACTCAGAGCACCAACCACCCAAACAGCCCCTAAAGCTTCTGGCTGAAACAATACTAGTTACTGACATGGAAACTAGAAAAACATCCCAGTGTTATGATCAATTAATCACAAATAAGCAGCCAAACGTTCAGCAGATCTCTCCAAGCGATGAATTGACAATATCTGACTTCAGTTAGAAGTTTGAAAAGCCAAATATTACAAGCGTAAACCTTGTCCCATTGTTGTGGCATCTTAGAGCCCAGTTGTCTCTTAAGCTTAGTCTAGAAGTATTCAGGATGTGTATGAGTCCTAGTAGAAGAGTCTTTGTGGGTAGAGTTCAGTTGTCTCTTAGATGGACCCAGCTTAGTCTAGAAGTATCCAGGTGTGTGGAATTACTGTTTAGTGAACAGTAGCCGGCCTAAAGGGTCTACATAAGGATGTATCGCCCCTTGTAAGGGAGGCAAGCAATGAAATATCTATTCCCAATCTGTGCTCCTCTTCTACCTCCCTAATTCTCTCAGCCTTTCCCCCTACCCCTCTACTGACCACGGCAACGACCCTTGCGTTCAGCCAGTGCCCCAACCTACAACCTCCGGAGCAAATGCCGGCTGCAACACCCATAGACCAAAGCAAGCGTCTTTCCTAGTATCACCACCAACACATTTATGGAAACCAAGTGACTGACAACATATAACGTCTTAGATTCAAAGATAAAAAAACTAAGCAGATCAACAAGGATGGAGACCAAAACTAGAAACTGAAGTCAATACATGGAGAACTTCCACCAAGGAAAGGAAACACATGCAACTATTCATCAAGAACATACCTTGCCAACTCCATTCCTCAGTTCATCGATCCACGGCACCAACAGATGTACATAAATAAGTTCAGGGGCAAAGCAGTATAGGAACCGAAGGAGCATGCAACCACTATCAGCAGAAGAACTTAAAGAACAAACTAATATTTTCTTTAAATGTTGAGCAAAGTGGTCACATTTATTTTTATGTAAGCATATTTATGATCATATGAAGAGTTAGTTTATTCAATTCAGTGCATGGAGAAGCTATTCTTTCTCATAGAACTAGAACCAAAGCACTCCCAGAAAGATATTATAGCTCTTAATAAGATATGTGCAGTGCATGTAATAAGTTAATATTCCACTAAATATGTACAGCTAATTATTTCCAATATAAGAAAATATAGTACGGTGTTCCAAAATGGCAAGCTGGTCTCATGAAAATGGTAAAATATCATATTTAAACAATCAGCTTCCAGGTCTCCAGGACATATGGCAAAGAGCCTTATACACAAACAGACGAAGTTTACCTCTTTGAACCACATAGACACGGAATTTTGATCTCATCAAAAGGAAATTTATAATTGTAGGTAAGCTCTTCACCCGCCTTAATCTTGTGTTTTGCAAAAATGAATATTTTCTTCTTTCCATTGACACGGATCACTTTCGTTTCACAGTTTGGCTGCAACAGTAAAAAGAGGTCATTGTTTAGCAAGTCATATACTTCTAATACTGAAGAAAGTATATACTTTTTGGAAACTGTTTGTTGTTGATCAGAATGCATACCTCACAAGAATGATTAATGTACCGAGCGATCCCACCCCGGTGAGTAGCATCAATCTACAGAAAATAAAAGAGCACGTGTAATCCACAGAAGCAAAAAGTACAAGGTAGTTGCTCATGTCAATACCCAAAAGAAACAGAATAAACAGAAAATAACAACTCTAGATGTTCATACCACATAATTGGCATCAAGCTTGAAGAAGTAGTCGCATATAGCAGACTTCTCATAGACAAGTTCACGTTTGTCTGAAACCTGCAGAAGATAGACTATGTAAATTCTTGCATCCTTCCCCAGATCCCACCTTCTGTGGCAGCTTTCAGCACTGGGTGTACGACCTTTTTTTGCAAACTTACCGACTTGTATATCACTTCCCCAATATACTCCACAATAAGTTCTTCACAATTAATTTCCTTTACAGTCAGAACACCCCAGCCATGGATCTTGCTCCTCTCAACACGCAAATTTTTTATCCTCGCCTATGAAGTCATGCAAAAAAAAAGGTTGATCATTCAAACACAGAGGGAGAAATGTTTTGTGCATTCAAAGATTTTTCGTCACCTTCATCTGTATATAGTTTGCCAACTCAGGAGGTATATCACTCATCAACATGTTTCGTACTTTTGCTCGAGAAGCTCGAGCATCAGTGCATGGACTGTGATTTCTAATGCTCCATTCTTTGGGACTGGCTTTTTCTACTCGCAGAATTTTCTTTGTATCATTCCATCCTCTAACACTGTCTTTCTCCGCTATAGTAGCGTTCCGTGACCAGTTACGCCACTGCCAACCATCAATGGAAGTCCGAGCGCTTTTGTTTGATCTGCATGGAATCGGGAAATTTTCCTTTTTTGTGCAGTAAGTCAGACACTTTTCCTTGAAATCTCTTTGACTCTTTGAAGTAGTAGCTCTACAGGGAGCCTCGGCTGTATTCAGAAGGTCCACGATCAGCTTCGTACGTCCTTTTTTCTTCAGCGGACTTGTGGGAGAAGTATCAAAATTGGTTTTTGATGCATAATCACTTGGACGCTTCCCATTTGGACAAATAAGAGGCTTCCGTTTAATATTATATTGTCTGCTTTCTGCAAAAGGAAGATAAATAACAGACGTAAGCAACTATTGTAGGGGGTGAAGAAACAAAGAAAATTAAATCTCACCCCTTATCCCACTGGAGGAAAAATGTTCCACGCATTGTTGAGTATTGAAATGGAAATTGTCGTTGAGATCCACTATCATGTCCTTCTTCCTCGTCTCCTGAATGCTCTTTACAGGAGCAACATAACAGGCGCCAAAACGCTCACTAGTGTGATTACCTGACAGGAAATCTTCCACTTGTTCGGAAGGATCGTCAGCAAGTCGTACCATGGTGATATGACTCGCGCTTTGCCAGATAAGTGCCAAATAAGGTGAATTATTCTGTACTGCGGCTAAACTAGATGCTTCACATGTAGTCATTTGAGAAACATGTGGCGGTGTCCTACTCCTATCCATAGATTCACATGTATCTGCTGGTTCCTGCAAACATATGTACAAATAAATAATGTTTACATTATTTATTGTAATACTAGTTAGCTACTAGCTCATTTGCATAAAACCAGTGGTCATGTCTCTCACCTGACTAATAATACCATCATACTGAGGGCACAATACTTTTGTTATTTCCTCTGCAACCACTTCTTTGAAATGATCAAACAATGCTTCCTTTGCAGAGACATATAATTCATTCTTCAGCCTTGAACAAGAAAGTGATGTCAAACTGTGTCCTGGGTTGTCATCAGCTTTCATTTGCCTGCTAGGTCCAACTCCAGAAGGGTAATCCATACCAGATCGAGGAGCATCTATTGGCTGCAAAATCATCAAAAGTACCAACAGATATCAAAAGCTACAAACATAATAAACATTTGATTTTTGTATACGTCATACAATAAGTTAATTACACCCCGCAAAACCCTTGACCTCAATCCCTCACTGCCTCCGCAGACTTCACTGTTTGTAGAAAATATGTCATAGGGGTACTATGGAGTATGGAAAACTGTCACCTACTCAAGCTACCTGTGACTGCAAGCCACCTGCTCAAGCATACCTGTGACTGCGAGTCACCTACCCAAGCATACCACAGTGAGAGTTTCCATGCTGAAGTATCAGTGATTTGCTATTGTTTCGCCATTTTCAAATATAGTAAATAAATTCATTTTATGAAAAATGACACAATCATGCTTTTCACACCATGTGCCAGACATGATTCCACTTTCGCGCCAAATCTTTTGAACAGAACAAACAAATGTAACCATTAATTGATAAATGGTCCCTAGAATCTTTTCATGCCGTCTGGTAGACGAATAAATGAATATGACCTCATGTTGAGCACAAATAAACAACTTTCTACCTTCATAGGCCATCGCTCCTGTCCGCCTGTTGGGTCGCAAATAACAGTTATGGCGGCTTATTAGATACAAACCAACCGCTTACCCCATGCCATCCCACCCTGGACCTGACCAACTTACCCTTGCCTTCTCCAAATGCACCAACCTTCCCGTCCTCCTCTATTTCTAACAACACCTTCTCCATCTTGTTCCCCTGATCCCCTCCCCGTGACTCCTTCCCTTCTCTCTTGCCACTTCTATCCCTAGGCATGCTGTTGTATCACTCTAGCTCCCACACCTTCTAAAAAAGAACAGATCTGGAAAACTACAAACAAACAAAAAGGTCTGAATTTCTTTTATATGTTGCACACGCCATGATTCCTTCCCCTAATTGGCAAAAAACCTTCACTGTGCACAAAAAAAAATGACATTTGGGGTAGTACTATGTAAAGCTCTAGCCTACTCAAGCATTTCTGAGGGTGGGTGAGGTTAGTATGCCAAACTGCCAGAAATAGTAATTTAGTACTCCCTCCGTTCCTCAATATAGGGTGTATAGTTTTTGGCACGGAAATTAAAGAACGCATGTGGAGGAAAAATTTCACAAGTTTTGGGAGAGATTACACCTGACTAATTGACATGAGAAAATAGAGGAGCTTGCCCTATATAAGGAAATGTAATCAAATCCCTTAAAAAATTAACCAAACGAGTGGTGCAACGCAATAAACCTTATATTTCGGACTTTTTCTCAAAAATCTATACACCTTATATCAAGGAACGGAGGGAGTATCATTTATGCTAAAAAATGCCGCAATTGTGTTTTTGGCGCCGTGTACCATATCACTCTTTTCGCGCCAAATCTTTTGAGTAGAACAAACAAAAGTGCCATAATCAATGAACAGTTTCCACAATCCTTTCCTGCCGCCCTATAGGCGAACAAACGAACATGGCCCACGTGTCACGTAACCCGGCCTTGATGGGACACCTAACTCTTCCCTCATGTCGATAGGAAAATAACGGTCATGACAGGGTTTCACGTACAAACCAACAGCTTCCCGCCCCGCCACCTTCATCCTGACCTTTCCCCTCCTCAGCCTAGACCGCAACCCTATAGCTCTGGCCTTCTCCAAAGTCACTAATTCTCCCCTCCCTTCCCCTGGCTGCCTTCTACATCTAACTTCCCTCTCTTGCACTGCTTCCTCTTACCTCTTCCATCCCTAGACATAATGTTCCATCCCCATATCCCTCACCGCTCAGAAAACGAAAAACAAGAAGAATAACTCGCCATGGCGAAAGCCGACATGCAATCCCTTGCAAAGCAGCATTTCTCACGAGCAAACGCAAACGGATCAGTCACTCCAGAACCCTAATGCAAATGAACCCACTGGAGATCATAGGACAGACGGCTAGGTCGCCCTGCATTAGAGACAGAAACTAAACCCAGCAAGACACACATACATACACACAGCAGATCTGCGAGCCGCAGGATACCAGGTACCCTTCCCCTAAAGTCCCGTAGGTCTAAACCACCACAAGCACCAGCGGAAGCTACATCTAAAGCGGGGAACAGCCCAACACGGTCAGAGCAGCTACGAGGGAAGCTGCGAACCCAGCAAATTCTAGGGAATTCAGCAAGATCGAGCGGCAAGATGCAGATCCAGAGCCCAGTCGCGGTGCACAACGCGATTCCACGAGCACGCATTGCGACTTGCAAGGAAACTAACAGGATGGGGGAATACATCAACGACATAACACAAAGAAACGGTGAAATGGAAAGGAACGGGGGGAGGGGCCTCACCGCAGGTGGATCGGGCTGGGAACGAGCGACCGGAGCAGCCGGTCGCAGGGACGCAATCGTGGGTGGAGCGGGGAGGAGCCAGGGAGTAAGGGGAGAGGGAGCGCGGGCGCTGAGGGGGAGGCGATGGCGGCGGCGGCGGCGGCCCGCGGGGAGGGGCGGCAGGTCGGAGCAGGGTGGCATGTCTTGTTCTGAACCTCTTCCTAGCGTCGCTTCTGGCTCTACGAAGCAATTCCAGGGCGCCCCTATATCTCGCCTTCAGCGAGTCCTTTTTCTTTATTTATTTTTTGAGGGATTTTTAATTTGATATACGCCACTGCGATACTTGCGATTCCGAGAAACGCCACTGCAATTTTCAGTGGCGTTTTTTAAAATTTGCAAATTTTGTAGTGACATTTTTTATAGTTTGAAAATTGCAGTGGTATTTTTCGAAATCGCCAGAATTCGAGTGGTATTTATCCAATTAACCTTCTTTTTTTAGGGGTCGCCTTCAGCGAGTCCATCTTCCGACTCGCTGAAAGGGCGAGCTAGATGGGCCGGCCCATGCACGTAGCAGGCGACAGCCTCTTTGCTCTGTTTCTTTTTCAATTTTTTGTTTTCGTTTTCTCTTTATTTTTGTACTTTTGTTTATACTTTAAAATATTCTATATGTAGATATATATTAAAAACACTCTACAATTTTGTTTGCAATAATTGAACAAGTATTTAAAAAATGTTAATCAAGCATTTGAAAAAATGTTGAATGTGATCTTGTACTAAAAAAAGGTGACCAAGTATTTGAAAAATATTAATCAAACATTTGGGAAATGTTAAATGTATATAGAAAAATGTTGACCATGTAATAAAAAATGATTAGAAAACTTTATCATTCACATAAAAATGTTAATCAAGCATTTGAAAAAATGTTCAACAAGTATTTAAAAATGTTGATAAAGCATTTCGAAAATGCTAATTATGTATACAAAAAATGTTTACCATGTATTAAAGAATGATGGAAATGTTGATCATATATAACAAAATGTTAATCAAGCATTCGAAAAAATGTGGAACAAGAATTTGAAAACATTTAATCGGGCATTTGAAAAATGTTAAATGTGCATAGATAAAATTTTAAATGTGCATAGGCAAACTGTTGACCATGTGTTCAAAAAAAATTAATATTGCAATTAAAAATGTTAAATGTGCATAGATAAAATATTGATATGTATTAGAAAAATGCTAAATTTGTATTTAAAAAATGTTAACCAAGCATTCGAAAATATTTAAAAACATGCATATAAAAAATATTGATCGTGTATTCAAAAAAATTAATCTTGTATTTGAAAAATGTTAATCAAGCATTTGAAAATTGTATAAAATATGTCTAGAAAAAATGTTAAAATCACATATTAAAAAAATGTTAACCTTGTATTTGTAAAATGTCAAACATATATTAGAAAAATGTTCTTGATGTATACAAAAAATGTATAATGAGAACCAAAAGAAAGAATGAAAAATGAAAAACAATGAAAAATTTAAAAGCAATAAAAAATAAAAACAAAGAAATTAATAGAAAAAGAATAGAAATTTGTGAAAACCAATAAAAACAAAGAAAGAAAAAGAACTGAAGAAAAAAGAAAAAGGAAAAAAATAGAAGGAAAAGAAAAACGTACAAAAACCATGAATGAAAGAAACAAAAAGAAACCTAAAAAACGAAGTATAACAATGAAAAAAGAAACCGGAGAAGAAATAAGAAAACCAAACAAAAAACAAAAGAAAAGAAAAAAAAGAGAAAACAAGAAAAAACCGGTCTTTTCCCTACTTGTTGATCACGAATAAGTGAAAACCCGAAAAACTCGACTACTTTACTTCAAGTAGGTCCAGCCTACTAGATCGTCATTGGCCCAACGTGGAGTAGTTGGCTAGCAGCGCTTTCTCTCATCCAAGAGATACTATGTTCGATAACCTCGCGCACTGATTTCCTCTCTGCTTTTTTTTGTTGTTGTTTTAAGTTTGTGACAATGGGCCGACCCGTTACTGTAGCTCACGTGGCAATTCCAAACATTTTGGGAGCAACAACGATAGCTTCTCACAGCGATGCAGCCCAGCTGGGAGGCTGCTCACCTATTGGGCGCCAGTTCGGCAGGCTAGAGGCAGTCCCTGGTTGGGTACCGCGTCAGACGAATCGTTTACGGTGGCAGCTGTGGAGCACCTATTCAGTAGACGCGCACCTCCCGCTTCCCCCCACCCCCACCCGGCACGTGGTTCTAACCGGCCCCTATTTTTTCATTTAGTTTTTTTTCTTCTTTAAAATAAGTCGTGATTTCAAAAAAGTTCCAAATTTAAAACAAGTTGTGATTTTTTCTAAAGTTCATGAATTCAAAAACAATGTGCATATTCAAAAAATGATCAGTATTTTAAAAACAATGTTTAAAAAATCAAAAAATGCTCATGATTTTGAAATAATGTTTGTGTATTGCAAATTGGTCGTCAATTTGAAAAGTGTTTGCAAATTAAAAAATTGTTCACAAAAATTCAAATAATGTTCGCGAATTTCAAACTTGTTCCCACTTTTTAAAAGTACATTGATTCAAAAATGGAATCATGCATTCCAATAAACGTTCCTCCAAAGAAAAAAATGTTCCCAAATTTCAAAAAATGTATGTCAGTTAAAAAATGTTCACAAATTTCAAAAATCATTACGTCACAATATGTTCCCGGGTTCAAAAAATGTTCATGAAGAAATGGTGAAATGGAAAGGAACGGGGGGAGGGGCCTCACCGCATGGTGGATCAGGCTTTGAGCAACCGGCCAAGGCGAGGCGGTCAAGGGAGGCAACCATCGGTGGAGGCGGGAAGGAGCAGAAAAGGAAGGGAGAGGAGCCTTGGTGATGGGGAGGCTGTGGCGGCGGCGGATCGCCGGGAGAGGCGGTCAGAGCAGGGTGGCATGGCATGTTCTGAACCTCTCCAAACTCCACAGATTCATCAAGTTCCTACTGTCACTTCTCTCTACACAGCAAGTCCAAACATTTCGGGGGCAGCAACAATAGCTTCTCCCGGCGGTGCAGCCCAACTAGGAGGATGCTAGCTTGTTCAGCGCCGGTTTGGGCTAGCTGGAGGCAGCCCAGTTCGGGTATATAACGTACCGCGCAAGTAAAATCGTCAAAATCTCTACTTCTAAAGGGGTGACCCTATGTCTCGCCTTCAGCGTGTCCGGATGGGCCGGTCCACGCGCACGGCAGGCCGCAGCATCTTTTTTTGTTTTTCTTCTCTATTTTTGTTTTTTTGCTTTATTTTCATACCTTTGTTTATATTTTAAATTATTCTAAATATATATTACAAAAAATATTTAAGAATATTGAACAGTATTTGAAATGTGTTGAACAGGTTTTTGAAAAATGTTGAACAAGTTTTTGAAACATGTTAATCAAGCATTCGGAAAAATGTTGAATGTAAATAGAAAAACTGTTGATGATGTATTACAAAATTATTGAATTTTTTATAATGTACGTAAAATTTTAATCAAGCATTTTAAAAATGTTGAATAAGTATTTAAAAAATTTTAATTAAGCATTTGGAAAATGTTGAAATGTGTATAGAAAAAATGTTCACCATGTATTAAAAAATGATTATTTTTTATCATGTGTGTACAGATGTTAATCAAGTATTTTTGAAAAGATGTTGAACAAGTATTTAAAAAACGTTAATCAAGTATTTGGAAAAATGTTAAATGTGTATACAAGAATGTTGACCATGTATTAAAAATAACAAAAAGAATTATCATGTACAAAAAATATTGACCATGCATTAAAAAATGTTGATCTTGCATTTGAAAAAAATGGTGATAAAAGCATTTGAAAAATGTTAATGTTCATAGAAAAAATGCTGACCATGTATTCCGGCGGCTGCTCAGTTTGATTTCGAGAAGTTAGTTGAGCAACCATCTCTCCTGAGTGATTTGAGTTTAAAATCCACCGAGAGAAAAACCCCAAAGCCGAAAAATTAGATAGTGGTTTAGCATCACTTGAATCTAAGTCCAGTATGCTCCACCTATTAGTCTTGAGAGCTGCGAACTCTCTAGACGGTTAGGTGTCAATATCTTCAGAGACCAAGAGTAATCACGGTTCTCGAAGAAGTCTGTAAAGGTTCAGAGATCACCTCGAGCATCTACCATGAGTAATCGACAATGGTTGACGGACCAATTATTGAAGAGAATAGGGCGAAAAAAGTTAATCTTCTGTGTTAAGTCACAACCCCTCCAACCAGACATAGTCCTTTTGCAGAAGGGCAAACTGGTCCACCAAATACCATGTTGCCATCGAGCATCACTGGTTATCTCTTCTCTAACTTTTCATTAAGCTTTGAAGTACATGTAGTGAGTAGATTCAATCATGTGATTCACTTTGTTGCATGTTGTTACTTTTTGCTCGCTAGTTTGTACTCGCTCATTGTAGTTTAATTTCATTTGCTCCGTTGTTGGGTTTCGAGAGTTTTGATCTTTTCAAAGTTTAAAACTCCCATTCATCACCCCCGGTAGACATACTTCGTCCCTACAAGAGTCTTGAAGCTTGGTCAATGCTTTGTCCTTTGTAGTTTGAGGGGTCCACATATCTATCCATCTACTTGCATGGGTTAAACTTTTCCTGAAATATACTTGAGAAAAACATTAGTCCAATAACATGTATATTGACATGAATTACCAAAAACACCAAGGAAGCAAATGTGCTTTCACCTGTTGCCCCCACAAACCATATATATAAGAGAGGCAATTTCCTACTCATGGTGGTAGCTATGCACTTGTGTCAATGCCATAAAAATGACACCTCATATACCTTTTCGTTGTAGAGAAATGGCCTTTATCACTTCCCTTTGTCTTTTTGCTTGTGTGGCACAATTGCCTTTTTTGCTTGCTCGACTGGTCCTATGTCATGAAAATAACATTATTTTTTGTTAGAGAGTTATTTTCCATGGTCCAAGATAATTTACCAAAATAATTAGAGATAAAAAATTAGGGGCATGTGCAACTACCATCATATGTAGAGAATTTTTTTCGATATATAAATGACATGTGCTTCGAAAACCAGGGAGAAAGCATTGCTCGTGCTCTCACAACCATTGATATGCGCCTTCAAAATTAGGGGAAAAGCATAGTCGTGCTCCCATGAATCATATATGTGCTTCCAAAATAGTACAGGTAAAAAGCGTGAAAACAACACCGCATGTCTATCAGCTACTAGCAAAGAGCGTGTTTGACAAGTGGCGGGTCTAGGATTTGAAACCAGGGTGGTCCTAAATTTTCTTTTTGCCAACAAACATGACATGTGATTATGTGAACAATCGAAGTAGTTGCCAATACCACATAGAAATAAATCAATATGGTCTTAGAATCTTACTAAAATTTCAAGTTTTGCATAGCATAGTGTATACCTTGAGAAGTTAAAGAAGACTATGTTTTCGGCTTACACTTTTGCATGGTCATAAAGTATCAATTATATCTCTAGTTTGCTCTTCGGCAACATCTTGCATGGCCCCTTCCTTCTTCCCCATCTACAAAGCATGTGAAGGAAATATGCCCTAGAGGCAATAATAAAGTTGTTATTTTAGATTTCCTTACTCATGATAAATGTTTATTATTCATGCTAGAATTGTATTGATCGGAAACCTAAATACATGTGTGAATACATAGGCAAACATTGTGTCCCTAGTGAGCCTCTACTTGACTAGCTCGTTGATCAAAGATGGTTAAGGTTTCCTGACCATGGACATGAGTTATCATTTGATAACGGGATCACATAATTAGGAGAATGATGTGATGGACAAGACCCACCCGTTGGCTTAGCATAATGACCGTTCAGTTTTATTGCTATTGCTTTCTTCATGCCAAATACATATTCCTTCGACTATGAGATTATGCAACTCCCGGATACCGGAGGAACGCCTTGTTTCTTGTGTGCTATCAAACATCACAACGTAACTGGGTGATTATAAAGATGCTCTACAGGTATCTCCGAAGGTGTTTGTTGGGTTGACATGGATCGAGATTAGGATTTGTCACTCCGAGTATCGGAGAGGTATCTCTGGGCCCTCTCGGTAATGCACATCATAAGAAGCCTTGCAAGCAAAGTGACTAATGAGTTAGTTAAAAGATGATGTATTACAGAACGAGTAAAGAGACTTGTCGGTAATGAGATTGAACTAGGTATGTGGATACCGACGATCGAATCTCGGGCAAGTAACATACCGATGACAAAGGGAATAACGATATGTTGTCATACTTGATTTGGTGATAAAGATCTTCATAGAATATGTAGGAGCCAATATGAGCATCCGGTTCGCTATTGGTTATTGGCCGGAGAGGTGTCTCGGTCATGTCGCATAGTTCTCGAACCGTAGGGTCACTTACGCTTAACGTTCAATGACGATTTAGTATTATATGAGTTATGTGATTTGGTGACCGAATGTTGTTCGGAGTACCGGATGAGATCACGTACATGACGAGGAGTCTTGAAATGGTCGAGAGGTAAAGATTGATATATAGGACGATGGCATTCGGACACCAGAAGTGTTCCGGAGGGTATCGGGTACTAATCGGGTCACCGGAAGGTGTTTCGGGTACCCCGGCAATCCTATGGGCCATATGGGCCTTGTGAAGGAACACACCAGCCCACAAGGGGCTGGTGTGCCCTATAAGACTATAGGAGGAGGAGAAGGAAAGGGGCAAGGGAAAGGAAAGTGTGGATTAGGATTCCCACTTCCTTCCCTCACCCCCCTCTTTCCTTCCCTTTCATGCATGCATGGAAAGGGGGGCGCAGGGCAAGGCAGGGCCACTAGGGGGCGGCGGCCAACCCTAGGGCACCCCTGGCTGCCTCTCCTCGCCCTCCCACCTATATATATGTGGGGAGGGGGCGCCTAGAACACACAACAACAATCGTTTGCCGTGTGCGGGGGCCCCCTCCACAGTTTACACCCTCGGTCATAGTTTTGTGGTGCTTGATGACCCACAAGTATAGGGGATCTATCGTAGTCCTTTCGGATAAGTAAGAGTGTCGAACCCAACGAGGATCAGAAGGAAATGACAAGCAGTTTTCGGTAAGGTATTCTCTGCAACCTTTGAAATTATCGGTAATGAGATAGTTTTGTGATAAGGTAATTAAATAACGGGTAACAAGTAACAAAAGTAAACAAGGTGCAGCAAGGTGGCCCAATACTTTTTGTAGCAAAGGACAAGCCTGGACAAACTCTTATATAAAGGAAAGCGCTCCAGGACACATGGGAATTATCGTCAAGCTAGTTTTCATCATGCTCATATGATTCGCGTTCGATTACTTTGATAATTTGATATGTGGGTGGACCGGTGCTTGCAGGTACTGCCCTTCCTTGGACAAGCATCCCACTTATGATTAAACCCCCTCGCAAGCATCCGCAACTATGAAAGAAGAATTAAGGTAAACCTAACCATAGCATGAAACATATGGATCCAAATCATCCCCTTACGGAGCAACGCATAAACTAGGGTTTAAGATTCTGTCACTCTAGCAACCCATCATCTACTTATTACATCCCAATGCCTTCCCCTAGGCCCAAACAATGGTGAAGTGTCATGTAGTCGACGTTCACATAACACCACTAGAGGAAAGACAACATACATCTCATCAAAATATCGAACGAATACCAAATCCACATGACTACTTATAACAGGACTTCTCCCACGTCCTCAGGAACAAACGTAACTACTCACAAATCATGTTCATGTTCATAATCATAGGGGTATTAATGTGCATAAAGGATCTGAACATATGATCTTCCACCGAATAAACCAACTAGCATCAACTACAAGGAGTAATCAACACTACTAGCAACCCACAGGTACCAATCTGAGGTTTTGAGACAAAGATCGGATACAAGAGATGAACTAGGGTTTGAGAGGAGATGGTTCTGGTGAAGATGTTGATGGAGATTGACCCCATCCCGATGAGAGGATCGATGGTGATGACGATGGTGACGATTTCCCCCTCCTGGAGGGATGTTTCCCCGGCGAACAGCCTCGCTCATGAGCCCTAGATTGGTTCGCCGAGGTTAGCCTCGAAGACGACGGTAGCTTCTCCAGCTTCCTTCTTATTTTTTTGGGGCAAAAGACACCTTATACCAGAAGATGGGCATCGGGGCTTCGGGTGGTCCACGAGGCAGGGCGCCCTCCACCCTCGTGGACAGTGGGTGGCCCCCCTCTGGTGCTTTCTTCGTCCAATATTTTTAATATATTCCAAAACTGACTTTCGTGGAGTTTTAGGACTTTTGGAGTTGTGCAGAATAGGTCCATAATATTTGCTCCTTTTCCAGCCCAGAATTTCAGTTGCCGGCATTCTCCCTCTTCATGTAAACCTTATAAAATAAGAGAGAAAAGGCATAAATATTGTGACATAGTGTGTAATAACAACCCATAATGCAATAATATCGATATAAAAGCATGATGCAAAATGGACGTATCAACTCCCCCAAGCTTAGACCTCGCTTGTCCTCAAGCGGAAGCCGATATCGAAAAATATGTCCCCATGTTTAGAGATAGAGGTGTCAATAAAATAAAATAAAATACGGACATGAGGGCATCATGATCATTCTTAGAATAGAAACACACACACACACACACACACACACACACACACACACACACACACATATATATATATATATATATATATATATATATATATATATATATATATTGCCATATGATTTCTTATGGTGAAGTAACAATCTATTCACAATGTAAAGTATGAATCAGAAACTTCATTGAAAAATTAGCAAACTATAATCTCAGTCATTGAAGCAATTGCAATTTATTATAACATCGGAAAGAGTCGATATAAGAGCTTTTCAGCAAGTCCACATACTCAACTATCATTTAGTCTTTCACAATTGCTAACACTCACGCACTTAATACTTATGGGTATGAAGTTTTAATGGCATTACAGAGAAAGATAGGGGTTTATAGTTTTGCCTCCCAACCTTTTACCTCAAGGGTAACGTCAACAATAATGCTTTATGAAAACCCACATCCAATTATATATATATATATATATATATATATATATATATATATATATATATATATATATATATCAGGATCTTTCAACACATAGTGCTTGCCAAAGGATAAAGTGTAAAAAGGAAAGGTGAAGATCACCATGACTCTTGTATAAGGTATAAGACAGAAATAAAAGATAGGCCCTTCGCAGAGGGAAGCAGAGGTTGTGATTTTATGGTTGGATGCACAAAATCTTAATGCAAAAAAAACGTCACTTTATATTGCCACTTGTGATAGGGACCTTTATTTATTATGCAGTCCGTCGCTTTTATTTCTTCCATATCACAAGCTCGTATAAAGCTTATTTTCTCCACACTAATAGATCATACATATTTAGGGAGCAATTTTTATTGCTTGCAGCAATGACAACTTACTTGAAAGATCTTACTCAATCCATAGGTAGATATGGTGGACTCTCATGGCAAAAACTAGGTTTAAGGATATTTGGAAGCACAAGTAGTATCTCTACTTGGTGCAAAGAATTTAGCTAACATGAGGGAAAGACAAGCTCAACATGTTGGATGATCCATGACAATATAATTTATTTCGGATATAAGAAAACATAACCCATTACGTTGTCTTCCTTGTCCAACATCAACTTTTTAGCATGTCATATTTTAATGAGTGCTCACAATCATAAAAGATGTCCAAGATAGTATATTTATATGTGAAAACCTATCTTTCTTTATTACTTCCTATTAATTGCAACGATGACCAAAACTACGTTTGTCAGCTCTCGACAACTTTTATTCATCATACTCTTTATATGTGAAGTCATTACTCTCCATAAGATCAATATGATCTCTTTATTTATTTTTATTCTTTCTTTTTTCTTTTATTCCCTCAAGATCATAGCAAGATAACCAAGCCCTCGACTCAAGACTAATTTTTATTATATATAGTTCATGGACTCGATTACATAGATAAGGATCAACACAAAAACTCAAAGCTAGATCATACTAAACTTTATTCTACTAGATCAAGATATAACCAAAAGGATCGAACTAAGAAAAATGGTAAAGATAGAAGTGTGATGGTGATGCGATACTGGGCACCTCCCCAAGCTTGGCGATTTGCCAAGGGGAGTGCCCATACCCATGTATTTATGTCTCTTTCTTGAAGGTGGTGATGATGGAGTTGTTGATGATGTAGGCTTGTCGTCCATCTTCCAAGGCATAGGCTCACCATCATAGAAGGATGATCGAGTCTCCGGGATCCTCAAATCTGCAGCCATACTCATCCTCTTGAATCTATATTCATACTCACAGTTTTGGTTTTGCAGGTCATAGATCTGGGCTTGGAGGAGCTCGATTTTCTCGAGAAGCTTGAAGATGGTCTCCCAAATGTTCTTGGCATCCAGCTTGTGGTTGTTGGTGAACGCGATCATCATGTGGTTGGTGTTCAGTCCGCGTTTCACCATCCCCTGGCACTTGAAAACTTGTTGCTCCATTTCTTCGAGTCTTGTCTCCAGGCTTCCGATCCTCCTTGGTCCCTCAACATCGCGGATGTGCAGCATCCCCTCACGCATCTCAATGGTTTGAGGGTGTTGCAACACCTCCGCGAGGTAGGGGTTGATGACCTTCTCGGAAAATTTGTCCTTGGGGCCGCTTGAAGACGTCATGGTGATCTAGATCTGTCAGAAAAACAGCTCGAAACAAAAGCAGAGGATTGTGTCGTGGGTAGTGCGATTGGTCAAAACCTTCGGGAGATTATATAATGATTTTTTGCCGACCAAAAGAAGTATCGTGCAAGAAAACGGAGTCCGGAGGGCACACGAGGTGCCCACGAGGCAGGGGGCGCACCCTCCGCCCTCGTGGATGCCTCGTGTCCTTTCCGGACTACTTCTTATTTTCCTATTTTCTTAAATATTCCAAAATGGAGAAATTGCTGTTAGAACTGTTTCGGAGTCGGTTTACTTATCGTACCACATACCTATTCCTTTTGAGATGCAAGCGTTACGGAAAGTGTCCCTTGAAGGAAATATGCCCTAGAGGCAATAATAAAGTTGTTATTTATATTTCCTTATATCATGATAAATGTTTATTATTCATGCTAGAATTGTATTAACCAAAAACTTAGTACATGTGTGAATACATAGACAAAGCAGTGTCACTAGTATGCCTCAACTTGACTAGCTCGTTGAATCAAATATGGTTAAGTTTCCTAGCCATAGACATTAGTTGTCATTTGATTAACGGGATCACATCATTAGAGAATGATGTAATTGACTTGACCCATTCCGTTAGCTTAGCATTTGATCGTTTAGTATATTGCTATTGCTTTCTTCATGACTTATACATGTTCCTATGACTATGAGATTATGCAACTCCCGAATACCGGAGGAACACTTTGTGTGCTACCAAACGTCACAAAGTAACTGTGTGATTATAAAGGTGCTCTACAAGTGTCTCCGATGGTGTTTATTGAGTTGGCATAGATCAAGATTAGGATTTATCACTCCGATTGTCGGAGAGGTATCTCTGGGCCCTCTCGGTAATGCACATCACAATAAGCCTTGCAAGCAATGTGACTAATGAGTTAGTTGCGGGATGATGCATTACGTAGCAGTAAAGAGACTTGCCAGAATGAGATTGAGCTAGGTATTAAGATATCGACGATCGAATCTCGGGCAAGTAACATCACCGATGACAAAGGGAACAACGTATGTTGTTATGCGGTTTTGATCGATAAAGATCTTCGTAGAATATGTAGGAACCAATATGAGCATCCAGGTTCCGCTATTGGTTATTGGCGGAGGCGTGTCTCGGTCATGTCTACATAGTTCTCGAACCCATAGGGTCCGTGACGCTTAAAGTTACTGTGACGATCGGTATTATGAGTTTATGTGATTTGATGTACCGAAGGTAGTTAGAGTCGGATGAGATCGGGGACATGAGAGGAGTCTCGAAATGGTCGAGACGTAAAGATCGATATATTGGACGACTATATTAGGACATCGGAAAGGTTCCGAGTGATTCGGGTATTTTCGGAGGTACCCGGGAGTTACGGGAATACGAGGAAGAGGTAATGGGCCTCATGGGCCAAGTGATGGAAGAGAGGAGGCAGGGCGCGCGGTCCCCCTAGCCCAACCCGAATTGAACTAGGGGGTCGGCCCCCCTTTCCTCTTTTTCCTCCCTCTCCTTCCTTCTCCTTCTCCTCCTTCCTTTCCTCCTCCTAGTAGGAGTAGGAAAGGGGAGTCCTACTCCTACTAGGAGGAGGACTCCTCCTCCTGGCGCGCCCTACATGGGGCCGGCCGACCTCCCCCCTTGCTCCTTTATATACGGGGGCAGGGGGCACCCTAGAACACATAAGTTGATCTGTTGATCTCTCCCAGCCGTGTGCGGTGCCCCCTCCACCATGTTCCACCTCGGTCATTTCGTAGCGGTGCTTAGGCGAAGCCCTGCGTCGGTAGCAACATCATCATCGTCATCACGCCGTCGTGCTGACGAAACTCTCCGGTGAAGCTCTACTGGATCGGAGCTCGCGGGACATCATCGAGTTGAACGTGTGCTGAACTCAGAGGTGCCGTCACGTTCGATTACTTGGATCGGTCGGATCGTGAAGACGCACGACTACATCAACGCTTTGTGCTAACGCTTCCGCTTCGGTCTCACGAGGGTATGTGGACAACACTCTCCCTCTCGTTGCTATGCATCATCATGATCTTGCGTGTGCGTAGGAAAATTTTGAAATTACTACGTTCCCCCAGCGATTGGCATCGAGCCCGGTTTTATGCGTAGATGTTATATGCACGAGTAGAACACAAGTGAGTTGTTAGGCGATACAAGTCATACTACTTACCGGCATGTCATACTTTGGTTCGGCGATATTGTTGGATGAAGCGGCCCGGACCGACGACATTGCCAGACGTCTTACGCAAGACCGGTTCTACCGGCGTGCTTTGCACACAGGTGGGCTGGCAGTGTCAGTTTCTTCAACTTTAGTTGAGCAAAATTAATAGCCTACGCCGAGTCCTTGAGAAGGTTAAAACAACACTAACTTGACGAAATATCGTTGTGGTTTTGATGCGTAGGTAAGAACGGTTCTTGCTCAGCCCGTAGCAGCCACGTATAACTTGCAACAACAAAGTAGAGGATGTCTAACTTGTTTTTGCAGGGCATGTTGTGATGTGATATGGTTAAGACATGATGCTATATTTTTTTGTATGAGGTGATCATGTTTTGCTGAAGTTATCGGCAACTGGCAGAAGCCTCATGGTTGTCTCTTTATTGCATAAGATTCAAGCGCCAAATAATTGCTTTACTTTATTGCTATGCGATAGCAATAGTTGCAAGAGCAATAGTTGACGAGACGACCATGTGACGACACATTGATATAGATCAAGATGATGGAGATCATGGTGTCATGCCGGTGACGATGGAGATCGCAACGATGCTTTGGTGATGGAGATCAAAAGCACAAGATGATGATGGCCATATCATGTCACATATATTGATTGCATGTGATGTTTATCCTTTATGCATCTTATTCTGCTTTGTTTGACGGTAGCATTATAAGATGATCTCTCACTAAATTTCAAGGTAAAAGTGTTCTCAACGAGTATGCTGCTGCTTGCCAAAGTTCGGTCATGCCGAGACACCACGTGATGATCGGGTGTGATAAGCTCAACGTTCATCTAGCGGGTGTAAGACAGTTTACACACGCAGAATACTCGGGTTAAACTTGACGAGCCTAGCATATGTAGATATGGCCTCGGAACACCGGAGGCCAGAAAGGTCGGCGTGAATCATATAGTAGATATGATCAACATAGTGATGTTCACCATTGAAAACTACTCCATCTCACGTGATGATCGGACATGGTTTAGTTGATTTGGATCACGTGATCACTTAGATGATTAGAGGGATGTCTATCTAAGTGGGAGTTCTTAAGTAATATGATTAATTGAACTTAAATTTACCATGAACTTCTGGTAGTATTTTGCAAATATGTTGTAGATCAATAGCTCGCGTTGTTGCTTCCCTATGTTTTATATGTGTGTTCCTAGAGAAAACTAAGTTGAAAGATGATAGTAGCAATGATGCATCGGGTCCTTGATCCGAGGTTTATCCTCATTCTTTACGTAAGAATTATATCCTTGATGCACCGCTAGGTGAGCGGACCTATTGCGGGGAGGCGTATGCGTATCGTTGTGAGCGTTTGGCTAGCTCAATATGATGACCGCTTGATAGTTTAGTACACCATGCTTAACGGCTTAGAATCGGGGACTTCAAAGACGTTTTGAATGTCATGGACCATATGAGATGTTCCAGAGTTGAAGTTAATATTTCAAGCAAATACCCGGGTTGAGAGATATGAAGTCTCCAACAAGTTCTATAGCTAAAAGATGGAGGAGAATAGCTCAAGCGGTGAGCATGTGCTCAGATTATGCAGGTACTACAATCGCTGAATCAAGTGGGAGTTGATCTTCCAGATAAGATAGTGATTGACAGAATTCTCTAGTCACCATCACCAAGTTAGTAGAACCGTGATGAACTATAATATGCAAGGGATAACGGAAACGATTCCCAAGCTCTTCGTGATGCTGAAATCGACGAAGGTAGAAATCTAGAAAAACATCAAGTATTGATGGTTGACAAGACCACTGGTTTCAAGAAAAGGGCAAAGGGAAGAAGGGGAACTTCAAAAAGAATGGCAAGCAAGTTGCTACTCAAGTGAAGAAGCCCAAGTTTGGACCTAAGCCCGAGACTAAGTGCTTCTACTGCAAAGGGACTGGTCATTGGAAGCGGAACTACCCCAAGTATTTGGCAGATAAGAAGGATGACAAAGTGAACAAAGGTATATTTGATATACATCTTATTGGTATGTACTTTACTAGTGTTTATAGCAACCCCTTAGTATTTGATACTAGTTCAGTTGCTAAGATTAGTAACTCGAAATGGGAGTTGCAGAATGAACAAAGACTAGTTAAGGGTAAAGTGACGATGTGTGTTGGAAGTGGTTCCAGGATTGATATGATCATCATCGCACACTCCCTATACTTTTGGGATTAGTGTTGAACCTAAATAAATGTTATTTGGTGTTTGCGTTGAGCATGAATATGATTTGATCATGTTTATTGCAATATGGTTATTCATTTAAAGTCAGGAGAATAATTGTTGTTACATTTACATGAATAAAACCTTCGATGGTCATACATCCAATGAAAATAGTTTGTTGGATCTCGATCGTAGTGATACACATATTCATAATATTGAAGCCAAAAGATGCAAAGTTAATAATGATAGTGCAACTTATTTGTGGGTAATCGCCGTTTAGGTCATATTGGTGTAAAAGCGATGAAGAAACTCCATCTCGATGGGATTTTGGAATCACTTGATGCTTGCGAACCATGCCTTATGGACAAGATGACTAAGACTCCGTTCTCCGGAACAATGGAGCGAACAACCGACTTATTGGAAATAATACATCTTGATGTATGAGGTCCGATGAGTGTTGAGGCTCATGGCAAGGGTATCGTTATTTTCCGACCTTCACAGATGATTTGAGCGAGATATGGGTATATCTACTTGAAGAAACATAAGTCTCAAACATTTGAAAAGTTCAAAGAATTTGAGTGAAGTGGAAAATCATCGTAATAAGAAAATAAAGTTTCTATGATGCGATGTGAGGCGAATATTTAAGTTACGAGTTTGGTCTTCAATTAAAATAATGTGCAATAGTTTCACAAACTCATGCCACGGAACATCACAAAGATAATGATGTGTCCGAACGTCATAACTGCATTTCTTTATTGGATATAGTGCAATCTATGATGTCTCTTACCGATTCAACACTATCATTTTGGGGTTATGCATTGGAGACAGCTACATTCACGTTAAATAGGGCACCGTCTAAATCCGTTGAGACGACACTGTATGAACTATGGTTTGGCAAGAAACCTAAGCTATCGTTTCTTAAAGTTTGGGGTTGCGATGCTTATGTGAAAAAGTTTCATCCTGATAAGCTCAAACCCAAAATCGGAGAAATGTGTCTTCATAGGATATCCAAAGGAGACAATTGGGTACACCTTCTATCACACATCCGAAGGCAAGACTGTAACATCCCAAATTTTCAATTTGTAATGTTATACATAGGTCATTCCTGCATATCATATTTTATTGCATTTTCTTTTTGCAATCCTCGAAATCCTAAGCAACTCAAGGACCCTCGGAGAGAGTTGGGGATTTCCTGATTTTCATATTTGATTTTTTATCAAATAATGAAACGAGGATTTTGATTTTAATTATTTTTCTCTCTGAAAAATATTTCATATTAAAAAAAGGAGAGGAGATAATATGACTTCTCCAAAATAATTGAGATATTGGAGGAAAAATATTAAAATCATTTATTTGATTTTTATTCGGATTTTATTTGCATTAGAAAAATTGCATGTTTTCAAAATTGCATTTTAGGGCCAAGAAAATGTTCATCTCGTTCTAAATATTTTATTTAGACGGTGAAAATTTGTTTTGGTAATTTTAGATTTTTATTTTATTTTCTAGGATTTTTTTTTACGCTCAGTGAATTATTTAAAAACTTCCTTGACCGGGCCGGCCCAACCGAGCCAGTAAGCCCACCTCATACCTCCCCTCATGTGTGCCATGGTTTGCAGACGCAGACGCCGAGGAGAGTCTCGCTTGATTCTCCCTCGCCCAAGCTAGCCGCCGCCTCCCTTTAAATCCCCAGCCTTGAGCCACCACCACCGCCCCGCAAGCCGCTGCCCCGCCGCCCAACCCCACCTCGCCGGAGCCCCTTGCCGAAGGTACCGCGCCGATCCGAGCCGCCGGTTTTTTTTAAACCGTTCGGTCTTTTAGAAACCCTAGATTCGATTTTTTTTAAGATCGGATCGCCGGTTTTTTTTCCGGTTCTTCTATTTAGCGGACGTTCGTCCGTACGTTCGTTTAAACGAACGGTTTTCGCCCGTTAGTTACAGATAACGAACACTCGTTCATTAGTCTGTTCGTCAGTTTTCTTTTTATCGGATTTATCTGCGATTATTTTCGATCGCGATTTGTGATCCGATCTTCGTTTCTGTTTTTCTTTTCGCTCGTTAGTCGGAATCAGGCGATTCAAGCGCCTAGATCTTCGTCTCGAGACCCTCTTTCTGTTTAATCAACTTAAACAAGATTTTGATACTGTAAAATTTGACCTTAGTTCAGATTAGTAAACGGATCTTGTTTCTTTCGCCGTTTGAGTTTCGTTGCTCCGTTTGATTTGATTATTTTTGCGAACCGAAGTTCTTAAGTTGAACTTTCTGGTCAACCTCTCTTATTTTAGTTTTGCTTGTGCATCTTTGCTTGTTTCTTATGTATGTTATTGTTTGTTTGCGATAGAATTCCCGGAGTGCGAAGCGTGTTACTACGAGTCCCTAGGATTCGCGGATTGTCAGCAAGGCAAGTAACACATTGATCATACTCTTTTCATATCCAGTTTTTATGCATTAGTTCCAATCCTCAAACATTGCATGATTAGGATGTCATTAACATGTGGATTGGGAAGTAGTTATTGAGGTAGAACCTATTGCCCTGTTACTATCAAACCCTGGGAGTTACTTCTACATGTCGCTTATATTGCTATGCTATGCTCGTAGACGTGGTTTGGGTTTGAGTGTATTCCATGACAGATGTGAGTGTTAATTTGGTTCAACTTAAGGTGGCAACTTAAACAAACAACTGGGTGGATTGAGGCACCTGGGGAATCCAGTGTTGTCTGTATTTATTTGGGAATCCCGGGGTACCCGTGTGATCTTCCTATGGACCGCCACCCAGTCTCAAAGGGAACTGAGATGGTTCATGCTAGAAACTTCCGTGTGCAGCCACAAGCTATTATGGGCTCTAGCATAGTTGAGTAAGTCACGTGAAGCTCTTGAAGAGGTAGATCAGCAGGTAGTGGGTTTTGTAGGTTTGGTATGGTCTACCCGGAGTAGAGAGTTAATGTTTCTGAAAGACTGTGTCTCGGTCATCCGTTTCTCAAACACTATGCCGTGCGAGAAATCCAATGGAGGCGATCGAGTCTTGTGGGGAAAAGTGCACAAACCTCTGCAGAGTGTATAATCTAATCATGGTTAGCCGTGTCCCCGGTTATGGACAATCTTGAGTATCTAGTATTTGGGTTATCACTTGTATTTCATCATTCTTAATTAATATTGTTGGGTTGTTAATTACTTTAATTGGGATTGAGTTGGGGGTACCTTCTCAATGTTGTTCAACCACCATGATAGTTAAATTTAAATCTATTCGTTTGTTGTAGGGAAAAATTGCTTTTCGCAAAAACTATAACCATAGAGCTTTCCACCAGCTAAATATGCATGTAGTGATAGCATTATTCTGTTCTTGCTCTACTGTGTTATATTGCCAGCATATTCCATGTGCTGACCCGTTTTCGGGCTGCAACGTATTATGTTGCAGGACTTTTTAGACGAGGAGTAAGGTTCGTTGAATTAGATTTTGCCGTGCAGCTCAGCTATCTGCCGTTAGAGTTGATGGACTCACTTTATCTTCCAAGCCTTCGCATTTGTTATCGTATTAGATGGCCTTAAGCCATATTTATTGTAATAAGTTCTCTTTTGAGACATTCGATGTAATAAGTGTGTGATTGCTACTACTGTTATAAATCCTTCGAGTACTGTGTGTGTCAAGCATTACCGATCCGGGGATGACAAGCGCTACGAAGACTTGACCGTTTGAGGTCGGGTCGCTGCAAAGACATTCGTTGCTAAGAATGGATCCTTTCTAGAGAAGGAGTTTCTCTCGAAAGAAGTGAGTGGGAGGAAAGTAGAACTTGATGAGGTAATTGTACCTGCTCCCTTATTGGAAAGTAGTTCATCACGTAAATCTGTTCCTGTGACTCCTACACCAATTAGTGAGGAAGCTAATGATGATGATCATGTAACTTCGGATCAAGTTACTACGGGACCTCGTGAGGTCAACCAGAGTAATGCGTTCACTGCAGTGGTACGGTAATCCTATTTTGGAGTTCATGTTACTTGACCGTGACAAACCTATGAACTATGAGGAAGCGATGTTGAGCCCAGATTCCGCGAAATGGCTTGAGGCCATGAAATCTGAGATGGGATCCATGTATGAGAACAAAGTGTGGACTTTGATTGACTTGCCTGATGATTGGCAAGCCATAGAAAATAAATGGATCTTCAAGAGGAAGACGGACGCTGATAGTAGTGTTACTATCTACAAAGCTAGACTTGTCGAAAAAAGGGTTTTGACAAAGTTTAAGGTGTTGACTACGATGAGATTTTCTCACTCGTAGCGATGCTTAAGTCTGTCCGAATCATGTTAGCAAAATGCCAAATTTTATGAAATCTGGCAAATGGATGTCAAAACTACATTCCTTAATGGATTTCTTAAAGAAGAGTTGTATACGATGCAAATAGAAGGTTTTGTCGATCCTAAAGGTGCTAACAAAATGTGCAAGTTCCAGCAATCCATCTATGGACTGGTGCAAGAATCTCGGAGTTGGAATATATGCTTTGATGAGTTGATCAAGGCATATAATGTAATACAGACTTGCAGTGAAGCCTGTATTTACAAGAAAGTGAGTGGGAGCACTACAACATTTCTGATAAATATATGTGAATGACATATTGTTGATCGGAAATAATGTAGAATTTTCTGGAAAGCATAAAGGAGGTTTTGAAAGGAGGTTTTGAAAGGAGTTTTTCAAAGAAAGACCTCGGTGAAGTTGCTTACATATTGAGCATCAAGATCTATAAAGATAGATCAAGACACTTGATAAGTTTTTTCAGTGAGTACATACCTTGACAAGATTTTGAAGTAGTTCAAAATGGAACAGTCAAAGAAAGAGTTCTTGCACGTGTTACAAGGTATAAAATTGAGTAAGACTCAAAGCTTGAGCCACGACGAGAAGATAGAAAGAGAATGAAAGTCATTCCCTATGCCTCGACCATAGGTTCAATAAAGTATGCCATGCTGTGTACCAGATCTATTGTATACCCTACACTGAGTTTAGCAAGGGAGTGCAATAGTGATCTAGGAGTAGATCACTGGACATCGGTCAAAATTATCCTTAGTGGAATAAGGATATGTTTCTCGATTATGGACGTGACAAAAGGTTCATCGTAAAGGGTTACGTCGATGCAAGTTTTGACAGCGATCGAGATGACTCTAAGTCTCAATCTGGATACATATTGAAAGTGGGAGCAATTAGCTAAAGTAGGTCCGTGCAGAGCATTGTAGACATAGAAATTTGCAAAATACATATGGATCTGAATTTGGCAGACCCGTTGACTAAACTTCTCTCACAAGCAAAACATGATCACTCCTTAGTACTCTTTGGGTGTTAATCACATGACAATGTGAACTAGATTACTGACTCTAGTAAACCCTTTGAGTGTTAATCACATGGTGATGTGAACTAATTGGTGTTAAATCACATGGCGATGTGAACTAGATTATTGACTCTAGTGCAAGTGGGAGACTGAAGGAAATATACCCTAGAGGCAATAATAAAGTTGTTATTTATATTTCCTTATATCATGATAAATGTTTATTATTCATGCTAGAATTGTATTAACGGGAAACTTAGTACATGTGTGAATACATAGACAAACAGAGTGTCACTAGTATGCCTCTACTTGACTAGCTCGTTGAATCAAAGATGGTTAAGTTTCCTAGCCATAGCCATGAGTTGTCATTTGATTACCAGGATCACATCATTAGAGAATGATGTGATTGACTTGACCCATTCCGTTAGCTTAGCATTTTGATCGTTTAGTATATTGCTATTGCTTTCTTCATGACTCGATACATGTTCCTATGACTATGAGATTATGCAACTCCACGAATAACGGAGGAACACTTTGTGTGCTACCAAACCTCACAACGTGAATCGGGTGATTATAAAGGTGCTCTCACAGGTGTCTCTGATGGTGTTTGTTGAGTTGGCATAGATCGAGATTAGGATTTGTCACTCCGATTGTCGGAGAGGTATCTCTGGGCCCTCTCGGTAATGCACATCACAATAAGCCTTGCAAACAATGTGATTAATGAGTTAGTTGCGGGATGATGCATTACGTAACGAGTAAAGAGACTTGCCGGTAACGAGATTGAGCTATGTATTAAGATACCGACATCTCGGGCAAGTAACATACCGATGACAGAGTGAACAACGTATGTTGTTATGCGGTTTGACCAATAAAGATCTTCGTAGAATATGTAGGAACTAATATGAGCATCCATGTTACGCTATTGGTTATTGACCGGAGACATGTCTCGGTCATGTCTACATAGTTCTCGAACCCGTAGGTCCGCACGCTTAAACTTCTGTGATGATCGGTATTATGAGTTTATGTGATTTGATGTACCGAAGGTAGTTTGGAGTCCCGGATGAGATCGGGGACATGACGAGGAGTCTCGAAATGGTCGAGACGTAAAGATCGATATATTGGATGACTATATTCGGACATCGAAAAGGTTCCGTGAGTGATTCGGTATTTTCGAGGTACCGGAGTTACGGGAATACGAGGAAGAGGTAATGGGCCTCATGGGCCAAGTGATGGAAGAGAGGAGGCAGGGCGCGCGGGCCCTAGCCCAAACCGAATTGGACTAGGGGGCCGGCCCCCCGTTCCTCTTTTTCCTCCCTCTCCTTCCTTCTCCTTCTCCTCCTTCCTTTCCCCCTCATAGTAGGAGTAGGAAAGGGGAGTCCTACTCCTACTAGGAGGAGGACTCCTCCTCCTGGCGCGCCCTACATTGGGCCAGCCGGCCTCCCCCTTGCTCCTTTATATACGGGGCCAGGGGGCACCCTAGAACACACAAGTTGATCTGTTGATCTCTCCCAGCCGTGTGCAGTGCCCCCCTCCACCATATTTCACCTCAGTCATATCGTAGCGGTGCTTAGGCGAAGCCCTGCATAGGTAGCAACATCATCACCATCATCACGTCGTCGTGCTGGCAGAACTTTCCCATGAAGCTCTGCTGGATCAGAGTTCGCGGGACGTCATCGTGCTGAACGTGTGCTGAACTCGGAGGTGCCGTACTTTCGGTACTTCGATCGGTCGGATCGTGAAGACGTACGACTACATCAACCGCTTTGTGCTAACGTTTCGCTTTCGGTCTACGAGGGTACGTGGACAATCATGGCGACCAGGACCTCAAATGGGTCGATCTCGTGCATCAGTGTCATCCTGGATCGGTAATCTTTACGCACAATACTTGAGGATTTATAACAGAGTAGCAATCACACTTATTACTTCGAATGTCTCAAAAGAGAACTTATTACAATAAATATGGCTTAAGGCCATCTAATACGATAACAGCGGAAGGCTTGGAAGATAAAGTGAGTCCATCAACTCCAACGACATCACTGAGTGAAAGATCACGACCTATGGCTCCTTACCATTAAAGTCGAAACGGCTGCAACATGATACGTTGCAGCCGAAACGGGTCAAGACATGGAATATCGGCAAGGCAACACAAAAGAGTAATGATAAGAATAAAGCTATCACTACATGCATATATGGCTGGTGGAGGTCAGTATGGTTAATATGTTTTTCATGAAAGCCAATTTTTCCCTACAACAACGGAATAAATTTTATTTAACTATCATGGTAGTTGTTAAACATTGAGAAGGTTCACCCAACTCAATCCCAATTAAGCATCATCATTAAACCCAATCAAATTATATTAAGAGTGATGAGATCCACATGATAATCCAAAAACTAGATACTCAAGTTGTCCATAACCGAGGACACGGCTAACCATGATTAGTTTGTACAATCTGCAGAGGTTTGCGCACTTTTCCCCACAAGACTCAATCTCCTCCGTTGGATTTATCGCACTACATAATGTTTGAGAAATGGATGACCGAGACACAGTCTTTCCGAAGAGGTCCCCTTAACCGATAGATAGGCCTGTACACCTATAATCCCCTACATCTGCTAGCCCATCATGGAAAGGTTTCCCACAACTTACTCAACTATGCCAGAGCCCATAATGGCATGTGGCTGCACATGAAAGTTTCTAGCATGAATAATCTTATGATCCCTTTGAGCCTGGGTGGCGGACCGTAGGAGAATCACATGGTACTCCGGGATTTCCAAAAAAATACAGGCAACACTGGGTTCCCCAGGTGCCTCAATCCACCCAGATGTGTATTAAAGTTGCCACCTTAAGTTAACCATTAATTAACAATACTCACATCTGTCATGAATACACTCAAACCCAAACCACGTCTACGAGCATAGCGTAGCAATATAAGCAACGTAGAAGTAACTCCCATAGGTTTGATAGTAAACACGTGAATAGGTACTACCTCATCTACTTCCCAAACCCACAATTTAATCAGATCCTAACCATGCAATTGTTTGAGGATTGATCTAATGCACAAAGCGGGTAGTGAAGAGGTATGATCAAAGTGTTACTTGCCTTGTCGATGGTCCGTGAAACCTAGAGACTCAGTAGTAGCACGCTCGCAGACCGCACTCAAGACGCAAACAAGCATACAATAAGCAATAAACCAAAGTTGCACGGTAAAACTCAAATAAGAAGATTTGACCGTAAAGTTCAACTTAAGAACTCAAGTTTGCAAAAATAATCAAATCAAACGAAGCAACGAAACTCGCATCACGAAAGAACAAGCTTCGCCATTAATCTGGACTAAAGTCAAATTTTACAGTGGCAAAAACTTGTTTAAGTTGATTAAGCAGAAAGAGGGCTTCGAGACGAAAACTCTAGGCGCTTGAATCGCTTTGATTCGTATAAACGAGCTTAAAAGATAAACTAAAACGAAAATCGGATCGTAAATCGCGATCGAAAATAATCGCGAAAAATCCAAGAAAAGAAAAATCGATTTAATGGCTAACGAACGAATGTTCGCTGTCTGCGGTTAAATGGTGAAAATCGTTCGTTAAAACAAACGAATGAACGGGCGTTCGCTAAATAACTAAACCAAAAAAGAACGATCTATTAAAAAAACGAGATCTAGGGTTTTACCGGAAAAAACCGAACCGCAAGAAGAAAAATCGCTGGCGGCGGGCGAACTCGACCGGGCGGCGGTGCAAGTAGCTGCTCCTGCTGGTTCGGCCAGCGGTAGTGGCGACGCGGCTAACCGGCGGCTCGTGTGTGGGGTCGTCTTGGCCATGGCGTGGTGGCGCTTGACAGCTAGGGTTTGGGCGGCGGGGCGCAGGCTGGTGGGCTGCGGGGCTGGGGCCTCGGCTGAGAAGCCGCCTCAAGCGCAGTTGTCCCGGTCGGACCTGACGGTAAGTCGGTTGACCTTTTAAAAAAATCACAGTAAAAAAAAGCGTAATAAAAGAAATACTAACTGGACTCCAAAAATCATGAAATAAATTTTCCCCGTCCTCTAAAAATCTACCGGACAAGGTGAACATTTATTTGGGACTCTAATGCAATTTTGAAAAACGCATATTTTTCCTAGTTCAAATAAAATAGCGATAAAACTCCGAATAAAACTCTTATTTTATTTTAATATTAAATCTCCAATATTTCTTTATTTTGAGGAAGTCAATTTATCCTTTCTCTTTTATTTTTATAAAAGAAATATTCGAAGAGAAAATAATTAAAATCAAACGATCATCTTTTCAAAATTCGAGAAAACTCAAATATGAAAATAACAAAATTCCCAACTCTCTCCGTGGGTCCTTTAGTTGCGTAGAATTTTTTAGGATCAAGCCAAAATGCAATAAAATATGATATGCAATGATGACCTAATGTATAACATTCCAAATTGAAAATTTGGGATATTACAAACCTACCCCCCTTAAGATGAATCTCGCCCTCGAGATTCGGGTTGGCTAGAAAATAGGTGAGGGTAATCCTTCCATAGGTCTTCCTCTCGTTCCCAGGTGGCTTCATATTAGGTATGGTGGCTCCACTGAACCTTGCAAAACTTGATAACTTTGTTGCGTGTAACACGGCTGGCAAACTCGAGAATCTTGACTGGCTTCTCCTCGTAGGTCAAATCGTTATCCAACTGAATCGCTTCCAGTGTAATCAGTATCTCTCGAGAGGATATCGACCATCTCTGCGTGGCACTTCTTCAACCGAGAAACATGAACACATCATGAACTCGACAATCCTTGAGCAATTCCAACTTGTAAGCAACTTCTCCCATATCGTTCCAAAACTTTGTATGGTCCCACAAAGCAACAGTGCTAACTTTCCTTAACTCCAAAACGCTTCACTCCTCGAAGTGGTGATACACGAAGATACACTGTCTCCAACTTCAGAACCGCCTCCTTGCGTTTAGAATCTGTGATAACTCTTACGCTCGGACTGGGCTATCTTGAGTCTATCGCGAATCGACTTAACCTTCTCTCGCACTCTTTAATCAAATCTGGTCCAAACAACTATGGGTCTCCAACTTCATCCCACATCAACGGTGTTACGCACCTCCTTCCGCATAATGCTTGAAGGGGCCATCTTCAAACCGGCTTGATAGTCGTTGTTGTAAGAGAACTCTGCGTAAGGCAAATTATCGTCCCAACTAGATCCATAGTCTAGTGCTCAAGCTCTCAACATGTCCTCGAGAATCTGATTGACTCTCTCTCACCATCCATGCATGCGTGGGTGAAAAGTCATCTTGAACTCTAGTTGGTTCCCAAAGTTTCATGCAACTGATTCCAAAACTTTGAGGTAAACTGGGTTCCTCTATCTGATACAATGGTCCTCGGAACTCCATGCAAACATACAATCCTGGTCATGTATATCTTTGCCAACTTAGCATAGGTGTAAGTGGTCTTCACTGGGATGAAATGAGCTACTTTCATCAAACGATCGACTACAACCCATATCGAATCATAGCCGTAAGCGAGTCCCGGCAATCCGTGATAAAATCCATGCCTAGCTTGTCCCACTTCCATTCGGGTATCGGCAATGGTTGTAGCAATCCTGGCCGCTTCCGATGCTCTGCCTTTCACTCTCGACATACATCACAAATCTGCTACATACTCCGCAATATCCTTCTTCATTCCGGTCCACCGTGGCTATCCTTCAAATCCAGATACATCTTGGTATTTCCTGGGTGAATCGAATATGGCGAATCATGGGCCTCCTGCAAAATCAACTTCCTAATCTCCTGATCATTTGGCACCTATACGCGGTCCTTAAACCATAAGGTATCATGCTCATCCTCACGAAATCCTTTAGCCTTTCCTTTGCTCATCCTTTCCTTTATCTCGGCTATCTCCTTGTCCGTCTTCTGAGATTCTCTGATCTTATCCATCAAAGTAGATTGAATCTCCAATGCTGCTACATAGCCTCTCGGAACTATCTCCGAACATAGCTCGCGAAGATCCTCTGCTAACTCCTTGGGTAACTCTCTGGTCATGAGTGTATTGACATGACTCTTGCGGCTCAACGCATCGGCTACTACGTTAACCTTTCCGGGATGATAATGCAACTTCATATCATAATCCTTAATGAGTTCCAACCATCTCCTCTGCTTGAGATTCAACTCCTTCTACGTGAAGATATACTTCAAACTCTTGTGATCCGTGTATACCTCAAAATGGTTTCCGATGAGAAAATGTCTCCAAGTCTTCAATGCATGCACTACGGCTGCTAACTCCAAATCATGGGTAGCGTAATTCAACTCATGCAGTTTAAGCTGTCATGAGGCATATGAAACAATCTTCTCTCCTGCATAAGTACGACTCCAAGTCCTCGACGAGAAGCGTCGCAATACACCTCATAATCCTTGCGTTGATCTGGCAGAATCAATACTGGTGATGTAACCAAGCGTTTCTTCAACTCCTGAAAACTGGCCTCACATTCCTCAGTCCATTTGAACTCGGCGTCCTTCTTTAGCAACTCCGTCATAGGCTTTGCAATCTTCGAGAAATTCTCAATGAACCTCAGGTAGTATCCTGCGAGTCCAAGAAAACTCCGGGTCTCTCCAACTGACGTGGGTGCCTCCCAACTTGTCACAATGATAACTTTGGTGGGGTCTACCGCTATTCCTTCTCCGGATATAACATGTCCAAGGAATCCAACTTCCTTCAACCAAAACTCACACTTGCTGAACTTGGCGTATAGCTGATGTTCTCTGAGTTTCCCAAGTACCAAATGCAAATGTTGTTTATGCTCCTCTTCATTCTTCGAGTAGACCAGAATATCATCAATGAACACCACAACGAACTTATCCAAAAACTCCATAAACACCTTGTTCATCATGTTCATAAAATAGGCAGGTGCGTTAGTCAGGCCAAATGACATAACGGTATACTCATATAGCCCATACCTCGTGGTAAAGCTGTCTTAGGTATATCCCGCTCTCGAATCTTCAAATTGGTGGTACCTCGATCGCAGATCGATCTTGGAAAATACCTTAGCTCCTTGCAACTGGTCAAACAAATCATTGATCATCGGCAGTGGGTACTTGTTCTTGATCGTCACCTCATTCAATCCTCGATAATCAATCACCATCCTTAACGATCCATCCTTCTTCTCCACTAGAAGCACTGGTGATCCCCAAGGTGACGAACTTGGGCGAATATAACCTTTATCCAGTAACTCATTAATCTGCTTCTTAATTTCCTCCAAATCCTTTGCGGGCATTTTGTACGGTCTCTTAGACATTGGCCCTGTGCCTGGCAAAAGCTCAATCAAAAACTCAACGTCTCTATCTGGTGGCATGCCTGGCAACTCTTTTGGAAATACATCCAGGAAATCCTTCACCACTGGTACTTCCTCCTGTACAACTCATGATAAGGAATTTACTTGAGTCCTACTCGGCACATGCCTGGATACATACTTGATCCTTATTCCTTCTGGGGTGGTGAGCAAAATCGACTTACTGGCGCAATCGATGTTTCCTCCATACATCGATAGCCAATCCATACCTAGAATCACATCCAAACCTTGCAACTCCAAAATTATCAGATTTGAGGGGGAAAAATGCCTACCTATGGTCACTGGCATATGAAAACATCCTTGGCTTGCCATATACTCTGCTCCTAGCGAGCTCACTAACATAGGTGTACTAAGAACTTTGGTGGTCAGTTTATACTTCTCCACAAATCCCCTTGATATGTATGAATGCGATGCACCAGTATCAAAAAGAACGTCTGCAGTAAATGACTTAACCAAAACTTACCTATTATCGTGATCATCCGGTGGGCTTCAACCTCCTCCACGTTAACGTGGTTCACTTGTCCCCTGTTGAAAGGGTTGGGCTTCTTCCCAGAGCTTCCATTGCCGTTTCCATTCTTAGCTTCAGGACATTCATTGGTGCAATGTCCAGTCTTCTGGCACTTGTAGCAAGTAACGTGGCTTAGATCTTTCTTGGCGGGCGTTTTTGGGTTGGAACGGTTCTGTCCGTTGCTTCCTCCATTACCATTTCCGTTCTTGGAGCCACTATGGTTGTGCGAACTTCCTCCAAAGGTGATTGTGACCTCCATGGTTACAGGCGTCAAGGGGTCCTCGAGTTTGGGGTAAAACGGGTCTCTGATGAGCTCTAATTATACTTCCTTGTCCATACTTCCTCTTGCGGTTGTCAATCTGTCCGCTTCCTCTTCAATCATGAGAGCTCTATCTACCAACTCTTGGTAGTTATTGAAATTTGCCACCATCAAGCTGCATGCTCAAATTTCATCATTCAGTCCTTCTAGAAACTTCTCTTGCTTAGCTGCATCTCAGAGTAACGTCATCCGGGGCATAACATGCTAGCTTACTAAAGTCATCCACATACCGCCAACTGTCGTCCCTCCTTGGCGTAAGTTATGAAACTCACGCTTCTTCATGGCCATAGCTCCTGTTGATACATGGGCAAGGTAAAAGCTTCATTGAACCGGGTCCCATGTAATAGTGTCAATGGGGTAAGTGACTATGAAATTCTCCCACCATGATGCTTTGCGGGTCCATCAAGTCGATGGCGGCAAAACGCCCTCTCTCCGTGAGATCTGTGCATCATGCATGGGTCAACTCCTTTCAATCTTGCGGAGCCAATCATTTGCAACTTCATCGACTCGGTACATCTTGGAGAACACCGGCGGATTCAGCCTTAAAAATTGGGCTAAGTGATCAACAGGTGGTGGTGGTGGTGGTGGTGGTGGGTTGTTGTTGTTGTTCCCCTGATTCTAATTCTGGACTAGTATCTGCATCAATGCATTCTGCTGCTGGATCAACTGAGTGAGCTCCGGTGGGAAAGCAAATCCATTGTCGTGTCTAGGAGGCATCTGCTTTGGTTTAGAAAAGATGAGAAAACAGAGTAGAATGAGGTCTAGGGGAAAACACTACCCATATGCACATGAGACAAACACAAACATATCACTCAATTCAATCAAGCAAGGGCATACAATCGGTCTAGAACTATCGTTACAAAAGTTCTCGGACTATACTATATACATGGTGGAATACACCATCGATATGGTGGTCGACTAGAAAAATTGATCGGTCGAAGACTCCATGATATCCGCTCGGCTTCATCAACATAGTCATCATCGCTATCGTCGGGTCCGAGTCGGTGTAAATCGATGATGATGTAGTTCTCCGGGCAAGTGGAACCGTCATCTTCTCCTCCTGGCGCGGGGTCTCCCATGAATACTCCGATCTTCTTTATCAGGTCGTCATTCTTCTCCACTAGTACGACGATTTCTTCCTCATAATATTTGCGAGTAGCCTTGCGTTCTTCCTCCAGCTCCGTGATCCTTGTCATTGCCTTCTTTAAATATGTCATGCTCACAAGACATTTGGTTCTCCCGGCCGAATGTCCCGGGTTTAACTCCCGGATGAAAGCGGCAATCGATCTATCCTTCCCGGTGCCGATCATCTCCAGTTGCTCATCTCGGCCCACAAATCTGGTAGATAGTATCCTTGAGATCCTTGTGGTAAACTTCTCCAATGTGTCCCATGGTGATGTGGGCTGCCATACTCTTTCCTAGATTCCAGGTTGGTGCATCAAAGTAAAACTCTATGGGCTCAGTGACTGGCGTGAATGTCCTTCCTGGGACTTGAACTTGAATCGTCCAGCTCTCCTCTTCTGGTAAAGTGGCGTTGTAAGTCCCGGTGAAGCTTGGTATTCCAATGTTCAGGTATCTAGTGACTTCCTTCAAGTGTCGCCCAAAGGGGGTGTCTTCATCGGTTGTGCAAACTTGTTCCTTGCGCCGCCATCCTAAAGAGTAGAAAAAGGAGAGGAGTCGTGAATGAGAAGAGATAGCGATCTAGGGCTTTAGCTTAGTGGTCGTGTCCTACGGTCAGTGTGCTCACGATACCATCTTGTAGCGCATCCAGACTTCAAACGGTTTGATCTTCGTGCATCATTGTCATCCTCGGATCGGTAATGCTGACACGCACAATACTTGAGGATTTATAACAGAGTAGCAATCACACACTTATTACATCGAATGTCTCAAAAGAGAACTTATTACAATAAATATGGCTTAGGGCCATCTAATACGATAACATCGGAAGGCTTGGAAGATAAAGTGAGTCCATCAACTCCAACAGCATCACTGAGTGAAAGATCATGACCTATGGGTCCTTACTCATCGTCTGAAACGTCTGCAACATGATATGTTGAAGCTCGAAACGGGTCAGCACATGGAATATGCTGGCAACGCAACACAAAAGAGTAATGAATAAAATAAAGCTATCACTACATGCATATATGGCTGGTGGAAATTTGTATGGTTAATATGTTTTTATGGAAAAGCCAATTTTTCCTACAACAAAGGAATAAATTTTATTTAACTATCATGGTGGTTGTTAAACATTGAGAAGGTTCACCCAACTCAATCCCAATTAAGCATCATCATTAAATCCAATCAAATTATATTAAGAGTGATGAGATCCACATGATAATCCAAAAACTAGATACTCAAGATGTCCATAACCGGGGACATGGCTAACCATGATTAGTTTGTACACTCTGTAGAGGTTTGCACACTTTTCCCCACAAGACTCGATCTCCTCCGTTGGATTTCTCGCACTACAATGTTTGAGAAATGGATGACCGAGACACAGTCTTTCCGAAGAGGTCCCCTTAACCGATAGATAGGCATGTACACCTATAATCCCCTACATCTGCTAGCACATCATGGAAAGGTTTCCCACAACTTACTCAACTATGTCAGAGCCCATAATGGCATGTGGCTGCACACAGACGTTTCTATCATGAATAATCTTATGATCCCTTTGAGCCTGGGTGGCAGTCCATAGGAGAATCACACGGTACTCTGATTTCCAAAAAATACAGCAACACTAGGTTCCCTGTGTGCCTCAATCCACCCAGATATGTATTAAAGTTGCCACCTTGTTAACCATTAATTAACAATACTCACATCTGTCATGAATACACTCAAACCCAAACCACGCTTCACGAGCAGAGCGTAGCAATATAAGCAACGTAGAAGTAACTCCCATAGGTTTGATAGTAAACAAGTGAATAGGTACTACCTCATCTACTTCCCAAACCCACAATTTAATCAGATCCTAACCATGCAATTGTTTGAGGATTGATCTAATGCAATAAAATTGGGTAGTGAAGAGGTATGATCAAAGTGTTACTTGCCTTGCTGATGGTCCGTGAAACCTAGAGACTCGTAGTAGCACGCTTCGCACTCCGGGAACTCTATCGCAAACAAACAAGCATACAATAAGCAATCAAGCAAAGATGCACGGGTAAAAATCAAATAGGAAGATCTAACCAGAAAGTTCAACTTATGAACTCCGGTTTGCAAAAAGAATCAAATCAAACGAAGCAACGAAACTCAAACTGCGAAAGAAACAAGCTTCGTTTACTAATCTAGACTAAAGTCAAATTTTACAGTGGCAAAAACATGTTTAAGTTGATTAAACAGAAAGAGGGCTTCGAGACGAAACTCTAGGCGCTTGAATCGCCCGATTCTGATAAACGAGCGAAAAGATAAACTAAAACGAAAATCGGATCAGAAATCACGATCGAAAATAATCGCGAAAAATCCGAGAAAAAGAAAAACTGATGAACAGGCTAACGAATCTAACGTCATTGCCCTCATGATTAAACGGTGAAAATCGTTCGTTAAAACAAACAAATGAATTGGCGTTTGCTAAATAACTAAACCAAAAAAAACCGATCTATTAGAAAAAAAAAATGAGATCTAGGGTTTTACCAAAAAACCGAACTGCAAGAAGAAAACCGGGGGATATACATGGGCAAGGCGGGCATGGCTAAGGGCGGCATATGAAGTCGGGTTTGAGATATGACCACAATAATCAAGTTGGGCGTAGGGTTAGGGTTTGGGCGCATGTAATGGTGGGTGGGGCCTTGCTGGTTTATAAAGTCAAGACAAGGTCCCCGGACACGCCCTTAAGTCGGTTGACCTTTTAAAAAAAAAATTCCATGCAGAAAAACAGATAAAAGAAATACTAAACAGACTCCAAAAATCCTGAAATAAATTTTCCCCGTCCTCTAAAAATCTACCGGACAAGGTGGACATTTATTTGTGACTCGAATGCAATTTTGAAAAACGCATATTTTTCCTAATTCAAATAAAATAGCGATAAAACTCAGAATAAAATTCTTATTTGATTTTAATATTAAATCTCCAATATTTCTTTTATTTTGAGGAAGTCATTTTATCCTCTCTCTTTTATTTTCATAAAAGAAATATTCGAAGAGAAAATAATTAAAATCAAACGATCCTCTTATCAGAATTCGAGAAAACTCAAATATGAAAATAACGAAATTCCCAACTCTCTGTGTGGGTCTTTGAGTTGCGTAGAATTTCTAGGATCATGCCAAAATGAAATAAAATATGATATGCAATGATGACCTAATGTATAACATTCCAAATTGAAAATTTGGGATGTTACAACAACACTCTCTCCTCTCGTTGCTATGCATCACCATGATCTTGCGTGTGCGTAGAATTTTTTTTGAAATTAGTACGTTCCCCAACATCCCTTATGTACTCCTCCGGGGTCACGATATCAATAATATTGGTCTCAACATTTATGGGATTACCTGAAATATAATGTTTGATTCTTTGACCGTTCACCACCTTCGGATTTGTGTCTTCGAAGTTGTTGATTTGTATGGCGCCGGAAATATAGACCTCCTCGATAACGTAAGGACCTTCCCATTTTGAGAGGAGTTTTCCTGCAAAAAATCTTAAACGAGAGATCTATAACATAACATAATCACCTACATTAAACTCACACTTTTGTATTCTTTTGTCATGCCGTCTTTTAACTTTTTGTTTAAACAGTTTGGCATTCTCATAGGCCTGGGTTCTCCACTCATCAAGTGAGCTAATGTCAAATAGTCTCTTCTCACCTAAGAAGTTTGAAATCATAATTGAGCTCTTTAATGGACCAATATGCTTTATGTTCTAGTTCGAGAGGTAAGTGACATGCTTTTCCATAAACCATTTTATACGGAGACATGCATATATGATTTTTATATGCAGTTCTATAGGCCCATAATGCATCATCATGTTTCTTGGACCAATTCTTTCTAGATTTGTTAACAGTATTTTGCAAAATTAATTTAATCTCTCAATTACTCAGTTCTACTTGACCACTAGACTGTGGGTGGTATGGAGATGCAATTCTATGATTAACATCATACTTAGCAAGCATTTTACTTAAAAGCGCCATGAATAAAATGTGAACCACCATCGGTCATTAAGTATCTAGGGACTCCAAACCTCGGAAAAATAACTTCTTTAAGCATCTTAATAGAGGTGTTATGATCAGCACTACTAGTTGGAATAGCTTCTACCCACTTAGTAACGTAATCAACACCAACTAAAATATGTGTATACCCATTAGAGGAAGGAAAGCGGTCCCATATAATCAAAGCCCCAAACATCAAATGGTTCAATAACAAGTGAATAGTTCATAGGCATTTCTTGATGTCTACTAATATTACCAATTCTTTGACATTCATCACAAGACAAGACAAACTTACGAGCATCTTTAAAAAGAGTAGGCCTATAAAAACCGGATTGCAATACCTTATGTGCGCTTCTATCTCCAACAGGTGGTGTCCGACACGTCGTCTCAACGTATCTATAATTTTTGATTGTTCCATGCTATTATATTACCCCTTTTGGATGTTTATGGGCTTTATTTTACACATTTAAATCATTTTTGGGACTAACCTACTAACCGGAGGCCCAACCCATATTATTGCTGTTTTTTGCCTATTTCAGTATTTCGAAGAAAAGGAATATCAAACGGAGTCCAAACGTAATGAAACCTTCGGGAGCATGATTTTTGGAACGAACGTGATCCAGAGAACTTGGAGTGCAAGTCAGGAAGCTTCCGAGGAAGCCACGATATAGGAGGCCGCCCCCCTTATAGGGCGCGTCCCCTGTCTCGTGGGCCCCTCGGCCACCGACGCATTTCTTCCTCCTATATATACCTACGCACTCGAAAACATCCAGGGGCACCACGAAACACAATTTCCACCGACGTAACCTTCTGTATCCGTGAGATCCCATCTTGGAGCCTTCGCCGGAACTCTGCCGGAGGGGGAATCAACCACGGAGGGCTTCTACATCAACACCATAGCCCCTCCGACGAGTCGTGAGTAGTTTACCACAGACCTATGGGTCCATAGTTATTAGCTAGATGGCTTCTTCTCTCTTTTTGGATCTCAATACAATGTTCTCCCCCTCTCTTGTGGAGATCTATTCGATGTAATCTCTTTTTGCGGTGTGTTTGTCGAGATCCCATGAATTGTGGGTTTATGATCAGATTTATCTATGAATAATATTTGAATCTTCTCTGAATTCTTTTTATGTATGATTAAGTTATCTTTGCAAGTCTCTTTGAATTATCAGTTTAGTTTGGCCTACTAGATTGGTTTTTCTTGCCATAGGAAAAGTGCTTAGCTTTGGGTTCAATCTTATGTGTCCTTACCAAAGGATAGAAAGGGTTGAAAGGCACGATTTTATTGTTGCCATCGAGGATAACAAGATGGGGTTTATATCATATTGCATGATTTTATCCTCTACATCATGTCACCTTACTTAATGCGTTACTCTGTTCTTATGAACTTAATACTCTAGATGCATCTTTGGATAGCGGTCGATGCGTGGAGTAATAGTAGTAGATGCAAAGGTGAGTCGGTTCACTTGTTATGGACGTGATGCCTATATACATGATCATGCCTAGATAATCTCATAACTATGCGCTTTTCTATCAATTGCTCGACAGTAATTTGTTCACCCACCGTAATACTTATGCTATCTTGAGAGAAGCCACTAGTGAAACCTATGGCCCCGGGTCTATCTCTTATCATATTTGCTTTCAATCTACTTTTACTTGCATCTTTACTTTTTGCATCTATATTATAAAATACCAAAAATATATTTATCTTATCATACTATCTTTATTAGATCTCACTTTCTTAAGTGGCCTCAAGGGATTGACAACCCCTTTATTGCGTTGGTTAAGTAGTTCTCGATTTGTTTGTGTAGGTGCGTGGGACTTTTGAGGAGCCTCCTCTGGATTGATACCTTGGTTCTCAAAACTGAGGGAAATACTTATGCTACACTTCTGCGTGATCACCCTCTCCTCTTCGAGGAAAACCAACGCAAGCTCAAGACGTAGCAAGAAGGATTTCGGCGCCGCTGTCGGGGAGGTCTTCGCTCAAGTCAAGACATACCAAGTACCCATCACAAACCCATCTCCCTCACATTTACATTATTTGCCATTTGCCTCTCGTTTTCCTCTCCCCACTTCACCCTTGCCGCTTTATTCGCCTCTCTTTCCCAATCTCCTCCTCTCTTTTAAGCTTGACGTTTTACATTTGCTTGTGTGTTGGATTACTTGTTGCCATGGCGCAAGATAATACCAAATTGTGTGACTTCTTGCATACCAATAATAATGTTTTCCTTAGTAATTCGATTGCTCCTCTTAATAATGATGAGTCATGTGAAATCAATACCGCTTTGCTGAATCTTGTTATGAAAGATCAATTTGCCGGCCTTCCTAGTGAAGATGCCTCTACTCATCTAAACAACTTTATTGATTTGTGTGATATGAAAAAGAAGAAAGATACGGATAACAATATTGTCAAATTGAAGTTATTTCCGTTTTCACTTAGAGATCGATGCTAAAGTTTGGTTTTCGTCTTTGCCTAAGAATAGTATTGATTCTTGGAACAAGTGCAAAGATGCTTTTATCTCTAAGTATTTTCCTCCCGCTAAGATCATCACTCTTAGGAATGATATTACAAACTTTAAACAACTTGACCATGAGCATGTTGCCCAATCTTGGGAAAGAATGAAATTGATGCTTCGCAATTGCCCTACTCATGGTTTGAATTTATGGATGATTATACAAAAAATTTATGCCGGATTAAACTTTGCTTCTAGAAATCTCTTAGATTCGGCCGCGGGAGGCACCTTTATGGAAATCACATTAGGAGATGCTACAAAACTTCTTGATAATATTATGGCTAATTATTCTCAATGGCACCTTGAAAGATCTTCTAGTAAAATAGTGCATGCTATAGAAGAAATCAATGTTTTGAGTGGAAAGATGGATGAACTTATGAAGATGTTTGCTACTCAAAATACCCTCTTGATCCCAATGATATGCCTTTGTCTTCCTTGATTGAGAATAATAATGAATCTATGGATGTGAATTTTGTTGGTAGGAATAGTTTTGGAAATAATGCTTATAGAGGAAATTTTAATGCTAGACCGTTCCTAGTAATCCCTCTAATAATTATGGATATTCATACAATTATTATTTTGTTAATTTTATTAAGATGCACTCTGATTTTGAGAATAGTGTGAAAGAATTTATTATTTCTAAATAGAATTTTAATGCCTTGCTTGAAGAAAAAATTGCTCAAAGTTGATGATTTGGCTAGAACGTTGATAGACTTTCGCTTGATGTTAATTATCTTAAACTTGGATCTTCTTCTCCTAAGCATGATATCAATGAGTCTCTAAAAGTAATGAGAATTTCCATTGACGAGTGCAAGGAAAGAACCGCTAGATTGCGTATAAAAGAGAAAGCTTCATAAAAGCGTGTTCTTCTAAATTACATGAAAATAATGATGAGGATCTTAAAGTTATTGATCGTCTCCAATTAGATCTATGTTTTGCAATATGAATTTTGATGATTATGGGACTGATGATGAATCAACTTTGCCTAGAAGGTGTCCCAAGAATTCGGAGTCTTTAGATCTTAATGTTAAATTTGGTAAAAGTGAGATTGGAGAATCCTCAACTTCTAATAATGTTGATCCCACTATCTCGGATTTCAAGGAATTTAATTATGATAATTGCTCTATAAAAGGTTGTATTTCCTTGTTGCAAGCCGTTGTTAATTCTCCTCATGCTTATAGTCAAAACGGAGTCCAAACGGAATGAAACCTTCGGGAGCGTGATTTTTGGAACGAACGTGATCCAGAGGACTTGGAGTGCGAGTCAAGAAGCTTCCGAGGAAGCCACGATATAGGAGGGCGCCCCCCCTATAGGGCGCGTCCCCTGTCTCGTGGGCCCCTCGGGCGGCCACCGACGTACTTCTTCCTCCTATATATACCTACGTACCCCGAAAACATCCAGGGGCACCACGAAACACAATTTCCACCGCCAGTAACCTTCTCAGATCCGTGAGATCCCATCTTGAGCCTTCACGCACTCACGAGGGGGGGAATCAACCACGGAGGGCTTCTACATCAACACCATAGCCCTCCGATGAGTCGTGAGTAGTTTACCACAGACCTATGGGTCCATAGTTATTAGCTAGATGGCTTCTTCTTCTCTTTTGGATCTCAATACAATGTTCTCCCTCTCTTGTGGAGATCTATTCGATGTAATCTATTTTTGCGGTGTGTTTGTCGAGATCTGATGAATTGTGGGTTTATGATCAAGTTTATCTATGAATATTATTTGAATCTTCTCTGAATTATTTTATGTATGATTGAGTTATCTTTGCAAGTCTCTTCGAATTATCGGTTTAGTTTGGCCTACTAGATTGGTTTTTCTTGCCATGGGAGAAGTGCTTAGCTTTGGGTTCGATCTTGCGGTGTCCTTACCCAGTGACAGAAAGGGTTGCAAGGCACGTATTGTATTGTTGCCATCGAGGATAACAATATGGGGTTTATATCATATTGCATGAGTTTATCCTCTACATCATGTCACCTTACTTAATGCGTTACTCGCTCTTATGAACTTAATACTCTAGATGCATCTTTGGATAGCGGTCGATGTGTGGAGTAATAGTAGTAGATGCAGGTGAGTCGGTCTACGTGTTATGGACGTGATGCCTATATACATGATCATGCCTAGATAATCTCATAACTATGCGCTTTTCTATCAATTGCTCGACAGTAATTTGTTCACCCACCGTAATACTTATGCTATCTTGAGAGAAGCCACTAGTGAAACCTATGGCCCCTAGGTCTATCTCTTATCATATTTGCTTTCAATCTACTTTTATTTGCATCTTTACTTTTTGCATCTATATTATAAAATACCAAAAATATATTTATCTTATCATACTATCTTTATTAGATCTCACTGCAAGAAGTGGCTTTGAAGGATTGACAACCCCTTTATTGCGTTGGTTGCGAGTTCTCGTTTGTTTGTGTAGGTGCGTGGGAATTTTGAGGAGCCTCCTCACTGGATTGATACCTTGGTTCTCAAAAACTGAGGAAATACTTATGCTACACTTGCTGCATCACCCTCTCCTCTTCGAGGAAAACCAACGCAAGCTCAAGACGTAGCAAGAAGGATTTACGGCGCCCGCTGTCGGGAGGTCTTCGCTCAAGTCAAGACATACCAAGTACCCATCACAAACCCATCTCCCTCACATTTACATTATTTGCCATTTGCCTCTCGCTTTCCCTCTCCCCACTTCACCCTTGCCGCTTTATTCGCCTCTCTTTCCCAATCTCCTCCTCTCTTTTAAACAGCGTTTTTCTGTTTGCTTGTGTGTTGGATTACTTGTTGCCATGGCGCAAGATAATACCAAATTGTGTGACTTCTTGCATACCAATAATAATGTTTTCCTTAGTACTCCGATTGCTCCTCTTAATAATGATGAGTCATGTGAAATCAATACCGCTTTGCTGAATCTTGTTATGAAAGATCAATTTGCCGGCCTTCCTAGTGAAGATGCCTCTACTCATCTAAACAACTTTATTGATTTGTGTGATATGAAAAGAAGAAAGATACGGATAACAATATTGTCAAATTGAAGTTATTTCCGTTTTCACTTAGAGATCGTGCTAAAGTTTGGTTTCGTCTTTGCCTAAGAATAGTATTGATTCTTGGAACAAGTGCAAAGATGCTTTTATCTCTAAGTATTTTCCTCCCGCTAAGATCATCACTCTTAGGAATGATATTACAAACTTTAAACAACTTGATCATGAGCATGTTGCCCAATCTTGGGAAAGAATGAAATTGATGCTTCGCAATTGCCCTACTCATGGTTTGAATTTATGGATGATTATACAAAAAATTTATGCCGGATTAAACTTTGCTTCTAGAAATCTCTTAGATTCGGCCGCGGGAGGCACCTTTATGGAAATCACATTAGGAGATGCTACAAAACTTCTTGATAATATTATGGCTAATTATTCTCAATGGCACACTGAAAGATCTTCTAGTAAAAAGTGCATGCTATAGAAGAAATCAATGTTTTGAGTGGAAAGATGGATGAACTTATGAAGATGTTTGCTACTCAAAATACCCTCTTGATCCCAATGATATGCCTTTGTCTTCCTTGATTGAGAATAATAATGAATCTATGGATGTGAATTTTGTTGGTAGGAATAGTTTTGGAAATAATGCTTATAGAGGAAATTTTAATGCTAGACCGTTCCTAGTAATCCCTCTAATAATTATGGAAATTCCTACAATAATTCTTATGGTAATTTTAATAAGATGCCCTCTGATTTTGAGAATAGTGTGAAAGAATTTATTATTTCTCAAAAGAATTTTAATGCTTTGCTTGAAGAAAAATTGCTCAAAGTTGATGATTTGGCTAGGAACGTTGATAGACTTTCGCTTGATGTTAATTATCTTAAACTTGGATCTTCTTCTCCTAAGCATGATATCAATGAGTCTCTAAAAGTAATGAGAATTTCCATTGACGAGTGCAAGGAAAGAACCGCTAGATTGCGTGCTAAAAGAGAAAGCTTCATAAAAGCGTGTTCTTCTAAATTACATGAAAATAATGATGAGGATCTTAAAGTTATTGATGCGTATCCAATTAGATCTATGTTTTGCAATATGAATTTTGATGATTATGGGACTGATGATGAATCAACTTTGCCTATAAGGTGTCCCAAGAATTCGGAGTCTTTAGATCTTAATGTTAAATTTGGTAAAAGTGAGATTCGAGAATCCTCAACTTCTAATAATGTTGATCCCACTATCTCGGATTTCAAGGAATTTAATTATGATAATTGCTCTATAAAAGGTTGTATTTCCTTGTTGCAAGCCGTTGTTAATTCTCCTCATGCTTATAGTCAAAACGGAGTCCAAACGGAATGAAACCTTCGGGAGCGTGATTTATGGAACGAACGTGATCCAGAGGACTTGGAGTGCAAGTCAAGAAGCTTCCGAGGAAGCCACGATATAGGAGGGCGCCCCCCCTATAGGGCGTGTCCCCTGTCTCGTGGGCCCCTCGAGGCGCCACCGACGCATTTCTTCCTCCTATATATACCTCACGCACTCGAAAACATCCGGGGCACCACGAAACACAATTTCCACCGCCGTAACCTTCTCAGATCCGTGAGATCCCATCTTGGAGCCTTGGCCCGGCACTTTCTGAGGGAGGAATCAACCACGGAGGGCTTCTACATCAACACCATAGCCCCTCCGATGAGTCGTGAGTAGTTTACCACAGACCTATGGGTCCATAGTTATTAGCTAGATGGCTTCTTCTCTCTTTTTGGATCTCAATACAATGTTCTCCCCCTCTCTTGTGGAGATCTATTCGATGTAATCTCTTTTGCGGTGTGTTTGTCGAGATCCAGATGAATTGTGGGTTTATGATCAAGTTTATCTATGAATAATATTTGAATCTTCTCTGAATTCTTTTATGTATGATTAAGTTATCTTTGCAAGTCTCTTTGAATTATCAGTTTAGTTTGGCCTACTAGATTGGTTTTTCTTGCCATAGGAGAAGTGCTTAGCTTTGGGTTCAATCTTGCGGTGTCCTTACCCAGTGACAGAAAGGGTTGCAAGGCACGTATTGTATTGTTGCCATCGAGGATAACAAGATGGGGTTTATATCATATTGCATGAGTTTATCCCTCTACATCATGTCACCTTACTTAATGCGTTACTCTGTTCTTATGAACTTAATACTCTAGATGCATCTTTGGATAGCGGTCGATGTGTGGAGTAATAGTAGTAGATGCAGGCAGGAGTCGGTCTACTTGTTATGGACGTGATGCCTATATACATGATCATGCCTAGATAATCTCTCATAACTATGCGCTTTTCTATCAATTGCTCTGACAAAGAATTTGTTCACCCACCGTAATACTTATGCTATCTTGAGAGAAGCCACTAGTGAAACCTATGGCCCCAGTCTATCTCTTATCATATTTGCTTTCAATCTACTTTTACTTGCATCTTTACTTTTTGCATCTATATTATAAAATACCAAAAATATATTTATCTTATCATACTATCTTTATTAGATCTCACTTTACAAGTGGCTCAAGGGATTGACAACCCCTTTATTGCGTTGGTTGCGAGTTCTCGCTTTGTTTGTGTAGGTGCGTGGGACTTTTGAGGAGCCTCCTCTTTGGATTGATACCTTGGTTCTCAAAAAACTGAGGGAAATACTTATGCTACACTTTGCATCACCCTCTCCTCTTCGAGGAAAACCAACGCAAGCTCAAGACGTAGCAAGAAGGATTTCCGCGCCGCTGCCGGGAGGTCTTCGCTCAAGTCAAGACATACCAAGTACCCATCACAAACCCATCTCCCTCACATTTACATTATTTGCCATTTGCCTCTCGTTTTCCTCTCCCCCACTTCACCCTTGCCGTTTTATTCGCCCTCTCTTTCCCAATCTCCTCCTCTCTTTTCGCTTGACGTTTTTCTGTTTGCTTGTGTGTTGGATTACTTGTTGCCATGGCGCAAGATAATACCAAATTGTGTGACTTCTTGCATACCAATAATAATGTTTTCCTTAGTACTCCGATTGCTCCTCTTAATAATGATGAGTCATGTGAAATCAATACCGCTTTGCTGAATCTTGTTATGAAAGATCAATTTGTCGGCCTTCCTAGTGAAGATGCCTCTACTCATCTAAACAACTTTATTGATTTGTGTGATATGAAAAAGAAGAAAGATACGGATAACAATATTGTCAAATTGAAGTTATTTCCGTTTTCACTTAGAGATCGTGCTAAAGTTTGGTTTTCGTCTTTGCCTAAGAATAGTATTGATTCTTGGAACAAGTGCAAAGATGCTTTTATCTCTAAGTATTTTCCTCCCGCTAAGATCATCACTCTTAGGAATGATATTACAAACTTTAAACAACTTGACCATGAGCATGTTGCCCAATCTTGGGAAAGAATGAAATTGATGCTTCAGAATTGCCCTACTCATGGTTTGAATTTATGGATGATTATACAAAAAATTTATGCGGATTAAACTTTGCTTCTAGAAATCTCTTAGATTCGGCATGGAGGAACCTTTCTGGAAATCACATTAGGAGATGCTACAAAACTTCTTGATAATATTATGGCTAATTATTCTCAATGGCACACTGAAAGATCTTCTAGTAAAATAGTGCATGCTATAGAAGAAATCAATGTTTTGAGTGGAAAGATGGATGAACTTATGAAGATGTTTGCTACTCAAAATACCCCTCTTGATCCCAATGATATGCCTTTGTCTTCCTTGATTGAGAATAATAATGAATCTATGGATGTGAATTTTGTTGGTAGGAATAGTTTTGGAAATAATGCTTATAGAGGAAATTTTAATGCTAGACCGTTCCCTAGTAATCCCTCTAATAATTATGGAAATTCCTACAATAATTCTTATGGTAATTTTAATAAGATGCCCTCTGATTTTGAGAATAGTGTGAAAGAATTTATTATTTCTCAAAAGAATTTTAATGCTTTGCTTGAAGAAAAATTGCTCAAAGTTGATGATTTGGCTAGGAACGTTGATAGACTTTCGCTTGATGTTAATTCTCTTAAACTTGGATCTTCTTCTCCTAAGCATGATATCAATGAGTCTCTAAAAGTAATGAGAATTTCCATTGACGAGTGCAAGGAAAGAACCGCTAGATTGCGTGCTAAAAAAGAAAGCTTCATAAAAGCGTGTTCTTCTAAATTACATGAAAATAATGATGAGGATCTTAAAGTTATTGATGCGTCTCCAATTAGATCTATGTTTTGCAATATGAATTTTGATGATTATGGGACTGATGATGAATCAACTTTGCCTAGAAGGCGTCCCAAGAATTCGGAGTCTTTAGATCTTAATGTTAAATTTGGTAAAAGTGAGATTGGAGAATCCTCAACTTCTAATAATGTTGATCCCACTATCGCGGATTTCAAGGAATTTAATTATGATAATTGCTCTATAAAAGGTTGTATTTCCTTGTTGCAAGCCGTTGTTAATTCTCCTCATGCTTATAGTCAAAACAAAGCCTTTACCAAACATATTGTTGATGCCTTGATGCAATATTATGATGAAAAACTTAATTTGGAAGTTTCTATACCTAGAAAACTTAATGATGAGTGGGAACCTACTATAAAGATTAGAATTAAAGATTATGAGTGTTTTGCTTTGTGTGATTTGGGTGCTAGTGTTTCCACGATTCAAAACTTTATGTGATATCCTAGGTTTCCATGATCTTGATGATTGTTCTTTAAATTTGCACCTCATGGATTCCACCATTAAAAAGCCTATGGGAAGGATCAATGATGTTCTTATTGTTGCAAATAGAAATTTGGTGCCCGTAGATTTTATCGTTCTTGATATAGATTGCAATCTTTCTTGCCCTATTATTCTTGGTAGACCTTTCCTTAGAACGATTGGTGCGATTATTGATATGAAGGAAGGGAATATTAGATTCCAATTTACATTAAAGAAAGGCATGGAGCACTTTCTAAGAAAGAAAGTCAAATTACCTTATGAATCTATCATGCGTGCTACTTATGAGTTTAGTTCCAAAGATGGCACTCGTTAGATCTATCCTTGCTTTTATGCCTAGCTAGGGGCGTTAAACGATAGCGCTAGTTGGGAGGCAACCCAATTTTCTTTGTGTTTTTTGTTTTTGCTACTGTTTAGGAATAAATAATCCATCTACCTTCTGTTTAGATGTGGTTTTCTGTTTTAATTAGTGTTTGTGCCAAGTTAAACCTATAGGATCTTCTTGGATGATAGTTATTTGATCTTGCTGTAATTTCCAGAAACTTTTGGCTCACGAAAATAATTGTTAAAAATCACCAGAACGTGATAAAATAGTGATTACAATTGCTGCTGATCAATAATCAAATTTCCTAGGTCTTCCTATTTTGGCTGAATTGTTTGAGTTCCAGAAGTTTGCGTTAGTTACAGATTACTACAGACTGTTCTGTTTTTGACAGATTCTGTTTTTCGTGTGTTGTTTGCTTATTTTGATGAATCTATGGCCAATAAAATAGTTTATAATCCATAGAGAAGTTGGAATACAGTAGGTTTATCACCAAATTAAATAAAGAATGAGTTCATTGCGGTACCTTATGTGGTGGTTTTGTTTTCTTTCACTAACGGAGCTTATGAGATTTCGGTTGAGTTTTGTGTTGTGAAGTTTTCAAGTTTTGGGTAAAGCTTTTATGGACTATGGAATAAAGGGTGGCAAGAGCCTAAGCTTGGGGATGCCCAAGGCACCCCAAGATATTCAAGAATAGACAAAGTTTAAGCTTGGGGATGCCCCGGGAAGGCATCCTCTTTCATCTTCGTTCATTGGTAACTTTACTTGGAGCTATATTTTTATTCACCACATGATAAGTGTTTTGCTTGGAGCGTCGTGTGTTATATTAGTCTTTGCTTTTTAGTTTACCACAATCATCCTTGCTGTACACACCTTTTGGGAGAAGCCTATTTGATTAGAATTTGCTAGAATACTCTTTGTGCTTCACTTATATCTTTTGAGCTTGATAGTTTTTGCTCTAGTGCTTCACTTATATTTTTTAGAGCACGATGGTGTCTTAATTTTGAATAAATTGCTAGTCTCTCATGATTCACTTATATTATTTTGAGAGTCTTTTAGAACAGCATGGTATTTGCTATGGTCATAAAGTTGGTCCTAGAATGATGAACATCCAAGTTGGGTATAATAAAAACTATCATAGGAAGTGAATTGGATGCTATGATCAACTTGATACTTGATAATTGTTTTGAGATATGGAGGTAGTGATATTAAAGTCATGCTAGTTGGGTGATTATGAATTTAAAGAATGCTTGTGTTGAAGTTAGCAAGTCCCGTAGCATGCACGTATGGTTAAAGTTGTGTAACAAATTTGAAACATGAAGTGTACCTGGCCTCAAAGGCCCTTATGAGTGGCGGTCGGTGACGAGCGATGGTCTTTTACTACCAATCTATACCCCTAGGAGCATGTGAGTAGTACTTGATTTTTGATGACTTCTAAATTTTTGCAATAAGTATATGAGTTCTTTTGACTAATGTTGAGTCCATGTATTATACGCACTTTTACCTTTCCGCCTTTGCTAGCCTCTTCTTGCATCGTGCATTGCCCTTTCTCACCTTGAGAGTTGGTGCAAACTTCACGGTGCATCCAAACCCCGTGATACGATACGCTCTATCACACATAAACCTCCTTATATCTTCCTCAAAACAGCCACCATACCTACCTATTATGGCATTTCCATAGCCATTCCGAGATATATTGCCATGCAACTTTCCACCATTCCGTTCATCATCATCGTGACATACTTTACTTTTGCCATATTGCCATAAGCATGATCATGTAGTTGACATCGTATTTGTTGCAAAGCCACCATGCATTAATTTTCATACATGTCACTCTTGATTCATTGCACCATCCCGGTACACCGCCGGAGGCATTCATATAGAGTCATATCTTGTTCTAGTTTCGAGTTGTAATCCTTATGTTGTAATCAATAGAAGTGTGATGATCATCATTATTAGAGCATTGCCCAATTGAATAAAAAAAAGAGAAAGGCCAAAAAAAAGGCCCAAAAAAAGAAAATAAATAAAAGGGCAATGTTACTATCTCTTTTTCCACACTTGTGCTTCAAAGTAGCACCTTGTTCTTCATGTAGTGAGTCTCATATATTGTGCTTCAAAGTAGCACCATGTTTTTCATATAGTGAGTCTCATAAGTTGTCTTTTTCATACTAGTGGGAATTTTTCATTATAGAACTTGGCTTGTATATTCCTACGATGACCTTCCTCAAATGCCCTAGGTCTTTGTGAGCAAGCAAGTTGGATGCACACCCACTAGTTTTCCTCTGTTGAGCATTTATTTTTAGCTCTAGTGCATTCGTTGCATGTCAATCCCTACTCCTCATGTTGAAATCAATTGATGGGCATCTCCATAGCCCGTTGATTATTCTCGTCAATATGAGACTTTCTCTTTTTTTGTCTTCTCCACACAATCCCCATCATCATATTCTATTCCACCCATAGTGATATATCCATGGCTCACGCTCATGTATTGCGTGAAGGTTGAAAAAGTTTGAGATTATTTAAGTATGAAACAATTGCTTGGCTTGTCGGGGGTATAGAAGTTGGGAACATCTTTGTGTGACGACAATGAAGCATAGCCTAACTATGTGATTTTGTAGGGATGAACTTTCTTTTGCCATGTTATTTTGAGAAGACATGATTACTTTGATTAGTATGCTTGAAGTATTACTATTTCTTTTATCAATATGAACTTTTATTTTGAATCATTTGGATCTGAACATTCATGCCACAATAAAGAAAATTACATTATGAATTATGCTAGGTTCACATCAAAAATTCTCTTTTTATCATTTACCTACTCGAGGACGAGCAGGAATTAAGCTTGGGGATGCTTGATGCGTCTCCAACGTATCTATAATTTTTGATTGTTCCATGCTATTATATTACCCCTTTTGGATGTTTATGGCCTTTATTTTACACATTTATATCATTTTTGGGACTAACCTACTAACCGGAGGCCCAGCCCATATTGCTGTTTTTTGCCTATTTCAGTATTTCGAAGAAAAGGAATATCAAACGGAGTCCAAACAGAATGAAACCTTTGGGAGCGTGATTTTTGGAACGAACGTGATCCAGAGGACTTGGAGTGCAAGTCAAGAAGCTTCCGAGGAAGCCACGAGATAGGAGGGCCCTCCCTATAGGGCGCGCCCCATGTCTCGTGGGCCCCTCGGGCAGCCACCGACGTACTTCTTCCTCCTATATATACCTGCGTACCCCGAAAACATCCAGGGGCACCACGAAACACAATTTCCACCGCCAGAACCTTCCTCAGATCCGCGAGATCCCATCTTGAGGCCTTCACGCAAGACTCACGGAGGGGGAATCAACCACGGAGGGCTTCTACATCAACACCATAGCCCCTCCGATGAGTCGTGAGTAGTTTACCACAGACTCCACGGGTCCATAGTTATTAGCTAGATGGCTTCTTCTCTCTTTTGGATCTCAATACAATGTTCTCCCTCTCTTGTGGAGATCTATTCGATGTAATCTCTTTTTGCGGTGTGTTTGTCGAGATCCGATGAATTGTGGGTTTATGATCAAGTTTATCTATGAATAATATTTGAATCTTCTCTAATTCTTTTATGTATGATTAAGTTATCTTTGCAAGTCTCTTGAATTATCAGTTTAGTTTGGCCGACTAGATTGATTTTTCTTGCCATAGGAGTAGTGCTTAGCTTTGGGTTCAATCTTGCGGTGTCCTTACCCAGTGACAGATAGGGTTGCAAGGCACGTATTGTATTGTTGCCATCGAGGATAACAAGATGGGGTTTATATCATATTGCATGAGTTTATCCCTCTACATCATGTCATCTTGCTTAATGCGTTACTCTTGTTCTTATGAACTTAATACTCTAGATGCATCTTTGGATAGCAGTCGATGTGTGGAGTAATAGTAGTAGATGCAGGTAGGAGTCGGTCTACTAGTTATGGACGTGATGCCTTTATACATGATCATGCCTAGATAATCTCATAACTATGCGCTTTTCTAACAATTGCTCGACAAAGAATATGTTCACCCACCGTAATACTTATGCTATCTTGAGAGAAGCCACTAGTGAAACCTATGGCCCCGGGTCTATCTCTTATCATATTTGCTTTCAATCTACTTTTACTTGCATCTTTACTTTTGCATCTATATTATAAAATACCAAAATTATATTTATCTTATCATACTATCTCTATTAGATCTCACTGCAAGAAGTGGCCGTGAAGGGATTGACAACCCTTTATTGCGTTGGTTGCGAAGTTCTCAGTTTGTTTGTGTAGGTGCGTGGGACTTTTGAGGAGCCTCCTACTGGATTGATAGCTTGGTTCTCAAAAACTGAGGGAAATACTTACGCTACACTTGCTGCATCACCCTCTCCTCTTCGAGGAAAACCAACACAAGCTCAAGACGTAGCAGTGTCCTCCATAAGCCTCGGAGTGACACTTGCGTAGGATCTGTTCCTGTTCATGCTAAGGTACACAACGTCTAATAACACCATCTACTCCTTCTTTATAAAGGTGTGGGTCATCCCAGAAGTAATGTCTTAAAATATAAAAAAACTTTTTCTTTTGTTGGTATGTGAAACTAGGTGGTATAAATTTAGCAACAATGTAATTAACATAATCAGCATACCATGGAGCAGTATGAGAAGCATTTATGACAGCTAATTGTTCATCAGGAAAACAATCATCAATAGGTAGTGGGTCATCAAGAACATTCTCTAACCTAGATAAGTTGTCTGCAACGGGGTTCTCAGCTCCCTTTCTATCAATAATATGCAAATCAAATTCTTGTAGCAAGAGAACCCATCTAATAAGTCTAGGTTTAGCATCTTTCTTTTCCATAAGATATTTAATAGCATCATGATCAGTGTGAACAGTCACTTTAGAATCAACAATATAAGGTCTGAACTTATCACAAGCAAATACAACTACTAAAAATTCCTTTTCAGTAGTAGCATAATTTCTCTGGGCACTGTCTAGAGTTTAACTAGCATATTGGATAACATTTAATTTCTTGTCAACTCTTTGTCCTAGAACAGCACCTGCAGCATAATCACTAGCATCACACATAATTTCAAAGGGTAAATTCCAATCAAGTGGCTGAACAATAGGTGCAGAAATCAAGGCTTTCTTTAAGTATTTCAAATGCTTCTACACAATCATCATCAACGACAAAAGGAACATCTTTTTGTAAGAGATTAGTCAGAGGCCTGGAAATTTTTGAGAAGTCTTTAATGAACCTCCTATAAAAACCGGCATGACCAAGGAAACTTCTTATACCTTTAATGTCCTTAGGACACGGCATCTTTTCAATAGCATCAACTTTAGCTTTATCAACTTCAATACCTCTTTCAGAAATTTTATGCCCCAAGAAAATACCTTCGTTAACCATAAAGTGGCACTTCTCCCAATTCAATACAAGATTAGTTTCTTCACATCTCTGCAAAACTCGATCAAGGTTGCTTAAGCAATCATCAAAAGAAGTTCCATACACGGAGAAATCATCCATGAAAGCCTCAACAATCTTTTCACAAATGTCAGAGAATATAGCAGTCATACATCTTTGAAAGGTAGCAGATGCATTACATAAACCAAAAGGCATACGTCTATAAGTAAAGGTACCGAAAGGGCAAGTAAAAGTGGTTTTTTCCTGATCCTCTTTCGACACAGGTATTTGAGAGAAACCAGAATAACCGTCTAAAAAGTAGAAATGTGTATGTTTGGATGATCTTTCTAGCATTTGATCAATAAAAGGTAAATGGTAATGACCCTTTCTAGTAGCTTTATTTAATTTGCGGAAGTCAATTACCATTCTATAACCTGTAACAATTCTTTGTGGGATCAATTCATCTTTATCATTAGGAACAACAGTAATACCTCCCTTCTTAGGGACACAATGGACAGGACTTACCCACTGACTATCAGCAACAGGATAAATTATACCTGCCTCCAGAAGCTTTTAGTATTTCTTTTCTTACCACTTCTTTCATCTTAGGATTTAACCGTCGTTGGTGATCAACAACGGTTTAGCTGCCTTTCTCCAATTTTATTTTGTGATGGCATAGAGTGGGACTAATGCCATTAAGATCATCAAGAGTGTATCCAATCGCAGCACGGTGCTTCTTCAGAGTTTTCAATAATTTCTCTTCTTCCTGCTCTGAAAGGTTAGCACTAATAATAATAGGGTATATCTTCTTTTTCATCAAGATAAGCATATTTAAGAGTATCGTGTAATGGTTTAAGCTCAAACACGGATCACCCTTGGGTGGAGGAGGATCCCTAGAATTTCAACAGCAAGTTGTGTTTCAAAAATAGGTCCCCTGCTTAAATAATACTTCATCTATTTCCTTCTTTCATTCATAAACATATCATTTTCATGGTCTAGCAAATATTGTTCTAAAGGATCATTAGGAGGCACGGCAATAGAAGCAAGACCAATAATTTCATCTTTACTAGGCAATTCTTTATCATGGGGTTGTCTACGAAATTTAGCAAAATTAAAATCATGAGACATATCCCCTAAACCAACAAAGAATAATATCCTTTTCAGTAGTCTATCTTAGCATTAACGTATTCAAGAAGGGTCTACCAAATATAATGGGACAAAAGTCATCTTGTGGGGAACCAAGAATAAGAAAACAAAGAGGTTATTTAACTTTCCCACACAAGACTTCAACATCTCTAACAATCCCAATTGGTGAAATAGTATCTCTATTGGCAAGCTTAATTGTAATATCAATACCTTCTATCTCAGCAGGTGCAATATCATGCATAATTCTTCGTATAAGGAATGAGGTATTGCACTCGCACTAGCACCCATATCACATAAGCCATGATAGCAATGATCTCCTATTTTAATGTAAACAATGTGCATGCCTACAACAGGTCTATGTTTATTTTTAGTATCGGGTCTAGCAATTCTAGCAGCTTCATTACAGAAGTAAATAACATGCCCATTGATACTTCCATTTTGCATCATGCTTTTATATCGATATTTATTGCACTATGGGCTGTTATTACACGTTATGTCACAATACTTATGCCTATTCTCCCTTATTTTACAAGGTTTACATAAGGAGGAGAATGCCAAGAATCGGAATTTTAATGGAAAAGGAGCAAATATTAGAGACCTATTCTGCACAACTCCAAAAGTCCTGAAACTCCACGAAAGTCATTTTTGGAAATAATAAAAAATATCCAGCGGAAGAAGTTCACCAGAGGGGGGCCCACCTGTCCACGAGGGTGGGGGGCGCGCCCCCTACCTCGTGGGCCCCCTGTTGGCTCTCCGATGCCCATCTTCTGCTATATGAGGTCTTTCGTCGAGGAAAAAAATCATAAGAAACCTTTCGGGACGAAACTCCGCTGCCACGAGGCGGAACCTCATGGAACCAATCTAGGGCTCGGCAGAGCTGCTCACGGGGACACTTCCTCCGAGAGGGGAAATCATCGCCATCGTCATCACCAACGCCTCTCATCGGGAGAGGGCAATCTCCATCAACATCTTCACCAGACCACCTCCTCTCAAAACCCTAGTTCACCTCTTGTATCCAATTCTTGTCTCCAAGTCCGGATTGGTACTAGTAGGTTGCTAGTAGTGTTGATTACTCCTTGTAGTTGATGCTAGTTGGTTTATTTGGTGGAAGATCATATGTTCAGATCCTATATGCATATTATTACCCTCTGATTATGAACATGAATATGCTTTGTGAGTAGTTACGTTTGTTCCTGAGGACACGGGAGAAGTCTTGCTATTAGTAGTCATGTGAATTTGGTATTCGTTCGATATTTTGATGAGATGTATGTTGTCTAGCCTCTAGTGTGTTATGTGAACGTCGACTACATAACACTTCACCATTATTTGGGCCTAGAGGAAGGCATTAGGAAGTAATAAGTAGATGATGGGTTGCTAGAGTGATGTAAGCTTAAACCCTAGTTTATGCATTGCTTCGTAAGGGGCTGATTTGGATCCACATGTTTCATGCTATGGTTAGGTTTACCTTAATACTTTTGTTGTAGTTGTGGATGCTTGCAATAGAGGTTAATCATAAGTGGGATGCTTGTTCAAGTAAGAACAGCAACCAAGCACCGGTCCACCCACATATCAAATTATCAAAGTACCGAACGCGAATCATATGAATGTGATGAAAACTAGCTTGACGATATTCCCATGTGTCCTCGGGAGGGCTTTTCCTTATATAAGAGTTTGTCCAGGCTTGTCCTTTGCTCCAAAAAGGATTGGGCCACCTTGCTGCACTTTATTTACTTTTGTTACTTGTTGCTCGTTACAAATTATCCTATCACAAAACTATCTGTTACCACTTATTTCAGTACTTGGCAGAGAATACCTTGCTGAAAACCGCTTATCATTTCCTTCGCTTCCTCGTTGGGTTCGACACTCTTACTTATCGAAAAGGACTATTATAGATCCCCTATACTTGTGGGTCATCAAGACTCTTTTCTGGCTGATTGCGGGGAGTGAAGCGCCTTTGGTAGGTGGAATTTGGTAAGGAAAAATTTATATAGTGTGCTGAAATTTGCTGTCACTTATTACTATGGAAAGTAATCCTCCGAGGGGCTTGTTCGGGTATCTTCACCCCGACCAAGAGAGCAAAGAGTTGCTCCTCAACCTACTGAACCTACTGAAAATGAAAATACTCCTTTTGAATTTCCTTCGGTATGATAGAAAAACTGCTAGCTAATCCTTTTGCAGGAGATGGAACCAAGCATCCTGATGAGCACCTAATATATGTGGATGAGGTTTCTGGATTATTTAAGCTCTCAGGTATACCCGATGATGTTGTCAAGAAGAAGGTCTTCCCTTTATCTTTGAAGGGAGATGCATTGACATGGTATAGGCTATGTGATGATACGAGATCATGGAACTACAGACGACTAAAATTGGAATTTCATCAGAAATTTTATCCTATGCATCTTGTTCATCGTGATCGTAATTATATATATAATTTTTGGCCTCGCGAAGGAGAAAGCATCGCTCAAGCTTGGGGGAGGCTTAAATCAATGTTATATTCATTCCCCAATCATGAGCTCCCAAGAGAAATAATTCTTCCAAGTTTTTATGCTCGGCTTTCTGAAAATAATCGCACCATGCTCGACACTTCTTGTGCTGGCTCTTTTATGATGAAGACTATTGAATTCAAATGGAATTTATTTGATAGAATTAAACGCAAATCTAAAGATTGGGATCTCGACGAAGGTAAGGAGTTAGGTATGACACCTAAGTTTGATTGTGTTAAATCTTTTATGGATACCGATGTTTTCCGTAAATTTAGCACTAAATATGGACTTGACTCTGAGATAGTAGCTTCTTTCTCGTGAATCTTTTGCTACTTATGTTGATCTCCCAAGGAAAAGTGGTTTAAATATCATCCTCCCATAGAAGTAAAAGTAGCTACACCTACTAAAGTTGAAGAAAAGACTGTCACACTTATAATGATCCTATTGTTCCTACTTCTTATGTTGAGAAACCACCTTTCCTCGTTAGAATAAAGGATCATGCTAAAGCTTCAACTGTTGTTCGTAAAAGCAATATTAGAACTTATACACCTCCTGAGCAAGTTAAAGTTGAACCCAATATTGCTATTGTTAAAGATCTCTTGGCTGATAATATTGATGGGCATGTTATTCAATTCTGCGGTGAAACTGCTAGAATTGCCAAACCTTGTGCAAAAGATAAACATAGACCTGTGGTAGGCGTGCGTGTTATTTCAGTTAAAATATGAGATCATTGTTATCATGGCTTATGTGATATGGGTGCTAGTGCTAGTGGTATACCTTATGACTTATATAAAGAAATTAAGCATGAAATCGCACCTGCTGAGTTAGAAGACATTGATGTTACAATTAAACTTGCCAACAGAGATACTATTTCAGCAATGGGAATTGTTAGAGATGTTGAAGTCTTGTGTGGGAAAACTAAATATCCTGCTGATTTTCTTGTTCTTAGTTCCCCACAAGATAGCTTTTGTCCCATTATATTTGGTACACCCTTCTTGAATACTGTTAATGCTAATATAGACTGCGAAAAGAATGTTGTTACTATTGGCTTGGATGATATGTCTCATGAGTTTAATTCCTCTAAATTTAGTAAACAACACCGTGAAGAAGAATTGCCTAGTAAGGATGAAATTATTGGTCTTGCTTCTATTGCCGTACCTCCTAGTGATCCTTTAGAACAATATTTGCTAGACCATGAAAATGATATGTTTATGAATGAAAGAAGGGAAATATTTGAAGTATTCTTTAAACATGAACCTATTCAAAACACAATTTGCCTGTTGAAATCTTAGGGATCCTCCTCCACCCAAGGGTGATCCTGTGTTTGAGCTTAAACCGCTGTTCTGATAATCTTAAATATGCTTATCTAGATGAAAAGAAGATATATCCCGTTATTATTAGTGCTAACCTTTCAGAGCATGAAGAAGAGAGATTATTGAAAACTCAAGAAGCAATCCGTCGCTATTGGATATACTCTTGATGATCTTAAGGGCATTAGTCCCACTCTATGTCAACATAAAATAAATTTGGAAGAAGATGCCAAACCAGTTCGTGATCATCAACGACGTCTGAATCCCAAAATGAAGGAAGTGGTAAGAAAAGAAATACTAAAGCTTCTGGAAGCAGGTATAATTTATCCCGTTCCTGTTCATTGTGTCCCTAAGAAGGGAGGTATTACTATTGTTCCTAATGATAAAGATGAATTGATCCCGCAAAGAATTATTACAGGTTATAGGATGGTAATTGATTTCTGTAAATTAAATAAGGCTACTAAAAAGGATCATTACCCCTTACCTTTTATTGACCAAATGCTAGAAAGATTATGCAAACATACACACTATTGCTTTCTAGATGGTTATTCCGGTTTCTCTCAAATACCGTGGTTACCTAAAGATCAATCAAAGACTACTTTTACATGCCCTTTTGGTACTTTTTGCTTATAGACGTATGCCTTTTGGTTTATGTAATGCACCTGCTACCTTTCAAAGATGCATGATGGCTATATTCTACGACTTTTGTGAAAAGATTTGTGAGGTTTTCATGGACGATTTTTCCGTCTATGGATCCTCTTTTGATGATTGCTTGAGCAATCTTGATCGAAGTTTTGCGTAGATGTGAAGAAACTAATCTTGTCTTGAATTGGGAAAAGTGCCACTTTATGGTTAATGAGGGTATTGTCTTGGGGCATAAAGTTTCGAAAGAGGTATTGAAGTTGATAAAGCCAAGGTTGATGCCATTGAAAAGATGCCATGTCCCAAGGACATTAAAGGTATAAGAAGTTTCCTTGGTCACGCCCGGATTTTATAGGAGGTTCATTAAGGACTTCTCAAAAATTTCTCGACCTCCTGACTAATTTATTACAAAAAGATATACCATTTGTCTTTGATGATGATTGCGAGAAGCATTCAAAATACTTAAGAAAGCATTGATCTCTGCACCTATTGTTCAGCCACCGATTGGAATTTACCCTTTGAAATTATGTGTGATGCTAGGGATTATGTCAGAGGTGCTGTTCTAGGGCAAAGAGTTGATAAGAAATTAAATGTTATCCATTATGCCAAGAAGACTCTAGACAATGCTCAAAGGAATTATGCTACTACCGAAAAGGAATTCTTAGCAGTTGTATTTGCTTGTGATAAGTTTAGACCTTATATTGTTGATTCTAAAGTAACTATTCACACTGATCATGCTGCTATTAAATATCTTATGGAAAAGAAAGATGCTAAACCTAGACTCATTAGATGGGTTCTCTTGCTACAAGAATTTGATTTGCATATTGTTGATAGAAAAGGAGCTGAGAACCCCGTTGCAGACAACTTGTCTAGGTTAGAAAATGTTCTTAATGACCCACTACCTATTGATGATAGCTTTCCTGATGAACAATTAAATGTTATAAGTACTTCTCGTAGTACTCCTTGGTATGCTGATTATGCTAATTATATCGTTGCTAAATTTATACCACCTAGCTTCACATACCAACAAAAGAAAAAGTTTTTCTATGATTTGAGACATTACTTTTGGGATGACCCACATCTTTATAAAGAAAGAGTAGATGGTGTTATTAGACGTTGTGTACCTGAGCATGAATAGGAACAGATCCTACGCAAGTGTCACTCCGAAGCTTATGGAGGACACCACGCTGGAGATAAAACTGCACATAAGGTATTGCAATCCGGTTTTTATTGGCCTACACTCTTCAAGGATGCCCGTAAGTTTGTCTTATCCTATGATGAATGTCAAAGAATTGGCAATATTAGTAGACATCAAGAAATGCCTATGAATTATTCACTTGTTATTGAACCATTTGATGTTTGGGGCTTTGATTATATGGGACCTTTTCCCGCCTCTAATGGATATACACATATTTTAGTTGCTGTTGATTACGTTACTAAGTGGGTAGAAGCTATTCCAACTAGTAGTGGCCGATCATAACACCTCTATTAAAATGCTTAAGGAAGTTATTTTTCCGAGGTTTGGAGTCCCTAGATATTTAATGACCTGATGGTGGTTCACATTTTATTCATGGTGCTTTCCGTAAAATGCTTGCTAAGTATGATGTTAATCATAGAATTGCATCCCTTATCACCCACAGTCTAGTGGTCAAGTAGAATTGAGTAATAGAGAACTCAAATTAATTTTGCAAAAGACTGTCAATAGGTCTAGAAAGAATTGGTCCAAGAAACTTGATGATGCACTATGGGCCTATAGAACTGCATATAAAAATCCTATGGGTATGTCTCCGTATAAAATGGTTTATGGAAAAGCATGTCACTTACCTCTCGAACTAGAACATAAGGCATATTGGGCTATTAAAGAGCTCAACTATGATTTTAAACTTGCCGGTGAGAAGAGGCTATTTGATATCAGCTTACTTGATGAATGGAGAACCCAAGCTTATGAAAATGCCAAGTTGTTTAAAGAAAAAGTTAAAAGATGGCATGACAAAAGGATACAAAAGCGTGAGTTTAATGTAGGTGATTATGTATTGCTATACAACTCTCATTTAAGATTTTTTGCAGGAAAACTTCCCTCTAAATGGGAAGATCCCTACGTTATGGAGGAGGTCTATCGTTCCGGTGCCATAAAGATCAACAACTTCGAAGGCACAAATCCGAAGGTGGTAAACGGTCAAAGAATCAAACATTATATCTCAGGTAATCCTATAAATGTTGAAACCAATGTTATTGAAACCGTAACCCTGCAGGAATACATAAGGGACACTTTCCTAATGTTTGAGACTTCAAAAGGAATAGGTATGTGGTACGGTAAGTAAACCGACTCCATAACAGTTTTTAAGGCAATATTTCTCCGTTTTGGAATATTTAGAAAAATAGAAAAATAAGTAGCAGTCCGGGAAGGACACGAGGGCTCCACTAGGGTGGAGGGCGCTCCCTACCCCCCTGGGCGCGCCCCCCTACCTCGTGGGCACCTCGTATGACTTCTGGACTCCGTTTTCTTGCACGATATGTATTTTGGTCGGTAAAAATTCATTATATAACCTCCCGAAGGTTTTGACTCCTGTATCACGCAATTGTCCTCTGTTCTTGTTTCGAGCTATTTTTCTGGCAGATCTAGATTATCAATGACGTCCCCAAGTGCCTCCAAGGACAAGTTCTTCGAGAAGGTCATCAACCCTTACCTCACGGAGGTGCTGCGACACCCTCAAACCATTGAGATGCGTGATGGGTTGCTGCACATCCGCGATGCCGAGGGACCAACGGGGACCGAAAGCATGGAGACAAGGCTCGAAGTAGTGGAGCAACAAGTTTTCAAGTGCCATGGGATGGTGGAACGTGGAATCAATGCCAGCCACATGATGCTCGCTGAGTTCACTAACAACTACAAGCCGGATGCCAAGAACACCGAGGAGGCCATCTTCAAGCTTCATGAGAAGATCGAGCACCTCCAAGCCCAAATCTATGACCTGCAAAACCAAAACTGTGAGTATGAATATAGATTCAAGAGAATGAGTTTGGCTGCAGATTTGAGGATCCTGGAGACTCGATCATCCTTCTATGATGGTGAGCCCATGCCTTGGAAGATGGACGACAAGCCTACATCATCAACAACATCACCACCATCTTCACCAACAACAAAGAAGGAGACATAATCACATGGGTATGGGCACTCCCCTTGGCAACTGCCAAGCTTGGGGGAGGTGCCCCGGTATCGTATCACCATCACACTCCTATCTTTACCGTTTTTCTTAGTTCGATCCTATTAGTAGTATATTGATCTAGTAGAATAAAGTTTATGTCATGATCAAGTTTCGAGTTTTGCTTTATGATCTCTCTATGTAATTGAGTCCATGAGCTATATATACAATAAAGATTAGTGTTGAGTCAAGGGCTTGATTGCTTTTGCCAAGATCTTGAGTGAATAAAAGAAAAGATAAAAGAATAAAAAAGGGAAACAAAGAGTTCATATTGATCTTATTAAGAGTGATGACTTCACATAGAAAGGGTATGATGATTAAAAGTTGTTGGGAGTTGGCAAACATAGCTTTGGTCATCGTGGCAATTAATAGGAGGTAATAAGGAAAGAGGGGTTCATATATAAATATACTATTATTGACATCTTTTATGATTGGGAGCACTCATTAAAATATGACATGCTAAAGAGTTGATGTTGGACAAGGAAGACAACGTAATGGGCTATGTTTTCTTATATCTGAGATAAAGTATGTTGTCATGGGTCATCCAACATGTTGCGCTTGCCTTTCCCCCTCTTGCTAGCCAAATTCTCAGCACCAAGTAGAGATACTACTTGTGCTTCCCAAAACCCTTAAACCAGTTTTGCCATGAGAGTCCACCATATCTACCTATGGATTGAGTAAGATCCTTCAAGTAAGTTGTCATCGGTGCAAAGCAATAGAAGTTGCTCTAAATATGTATGATTGATTGGTGTGGAAGAAATAAGCTTTATACGATCTTGTGTTGTGGAAGTAATAAAAGCAACGGACTGCATAATAAAGGTTCATATCACAAGTGGCAATATAAAGTGACGTTCTTTCGCATTAAGATTTTGTGCATCCAACCATAAAAGCGCATGGCAACCTCTCGCTTCCTCTACGCAAAGGGCCTATCTTTTATTATTATCTCCTACCTTATGCAAGAGTCATGGTGATCTTCACCTTTCCTTTTTATATTTTATCCTTTGGCAAGCATGATATGTTGGAAGGATCACGATATATGTATCTAATTGGATGTAGGGGAGCATGAGTTATTATTGTTGACATTACCCTTGAGGTAAAAGGTTGGGAGGCGAAAGCTTATAAGCCCCTATCTTTCTCTCGTGTCCCATTAAAGCTCCGTAACCACAAGTATCGCGTGAGTGTTAGCAATTATGAAAGATTAAATGATAGTTGAGTATGTGGACTTGCTATTAAGCTCTGACATAGACTCTTTCTGATGTTATGATAAATTGCAATTGCTTCAATGACTAATATTATAGTTTGTTGGTTCTCAATAAAGTTTATGATTCGTACCTTTGCATTGTGAATAGATTATTACTTGAGCATAAGAAATCATATGACAATATCTATATATGTTGCTGTTATTAAGAAACCATGATGCCTTCATGTCCGTATTTTATTTTTATCGACACCTCTACCTCTAAACATGGGGACATATTTATCGTTATCGGCTCTCGCTTGAGGACAAGCGAGGTCTAAGCTTGGGGGAGTTGATACGTCCATTTTGCATCATGCTTTTGTATCGATATTTATTGCATTATGGGCTGTTATTACACGTTATGTCACAATACTTGTGCCTATTCTCTTTTATTTAACAAGGTGTACATAAGGAGGAGAATGTCAAATGGAATTTTGGGCTGGAAAAGGAGCAAATATTAGAGACCTATTGCACAACTCCAAAAGTCCCGAAACTCCACGAAAGTCATTTTGGAAATAATAAAAAATATCCAGCGGAAGAAGTTCACCAGAGGGGCCCACCTGTCCACGAGGGTGGGCGCGCTCCCTACCCCAGGCGCGCCTCACCTCGTGGGCCCTGTTGGCTCTCGATGCCCATATTACGCTACATGAGGTCTTTTCGTCAAGGAAAAAATCATAAGCAACCTTTTCGACGAAACTCCGCCGCCACGAGGCGGAACCTTGGCGGAACCAATCTAGGGCTCCGCAGAGCTATTCTGGGGGACACTTTTCTCCCGGAGGGGGAAATCATCGCCATCGTCATCACCAACGCTCCTCTCATTGGGGAGGGCAATCTCCATCAACATCTTCACCAAAGCACCAACTCCTCTCAAAACCCTAGTTCATCTCTTTGTATCCAATTCTTGTCTCCGAGTCCGGGATTGGTACTAGTAGGTTGCTAGTAGTGTTGATTACTCCTTGTAGTTGATGCTAGTTGGTTTATTTGGTGGAAGATCATATGTTCAGATCCTATATGCATATTATTACCCCTCTGATTATGAACATGAATATGCTTTGTGAGTAGTTACGTTTGTTCCTCGAGGACACGGGAGAAGTCTTGCTATTAGTAGTCATGTGAATTTGGTATTCGCTCGATATTTTGATGAGATGTATGTTGTCTAGTTTCTAGTGGTGTTATGTGAACGTCGACTACATAACACTTTCACCATTATTTGGGCCTAGAGGAAGGCATTAGGAAGTAATAAGTAGATGATGGGTTGCTAGAGTGATGTAAGCTTAAACCCTAGTTTATGCGTTGTTTCGTAAGGGCTGATTTGGATCCACATGTTTCATGCTATGGTTAGGTTTACCTTAATACTTTTGTTGTAGTTGCGGATGCTTGCAATAGAGGTTAATCATAAGTGGGATGCTTGTTCAAGTAAGAACAGCACCCAAGCACCGTCCACCCACATATCAAATTATCAAAGCACGGAACGCGAATCATATGAACGTGATGAAAACTAGCTTGACGATATTCCCATGTGTCCTCGGGAGCGCTTTTCCTTATATAAGAGTTTGTCCAGGCTTGTCCTTTGCTACAAAAAGGATTGGGCCACCTTGCTGCACTTTATTTACTTTTGTTACTTGTTGCTCGTTACAAATTATCCTATCACAAAACTATTTGTTACCACTTATTTCAAAGATTACTAAGAGAATACCTTGCTGAAAACCGCTTATCATTTCCTTCTGCTCCTCGTTGGGTTTGACATTCTTACTTATCGAAAGGACTACGATAGATCCCCTATACTTGTGGGTTATCACCCATCAATATTATCGACCAAGAGATCTTTAACCATAGCAATACTAGGTTCAACTTTAATTTGCTCAGGGGGTGTAGGTGTTCTAGCATTACTCTTATGAACCACAGTTGAAGCTTTAGCATGATCCTTTATTCTAACACGGAAAGGTGGTTTATCAATATAAGTGGTAGGAACAATAGTATCAACACTATAAGTGATAGTCTTTTCTTCAACTTTAATAGGTTCAACTACTTTTACTTCAATGGGAGGATGATATTTAAACCACTTCTCCTTAGGGAGATCAACATGAGTAGCAAATGATTCATAGAAAGAAGCTACTATCTCAGAGTCAAGTCCATATTTAGTGCTAAATTCACGAAAAGCATCGGTATCCATAAAAGATTTACACAATCAAACTTAGGTGTTATACCTGACTCCTTACCTTCGTCGAGTTCCCAATCTTCAGAGTTGCATTTAATTCTTTCCAATAAATTCCATTTGAATTCAATAGTCTTCATCATAAAAGAACCAGTACAAGAAGTATCGAGCATGGAGTGATTATTGAGAGAAAGCCGAGCATAAACATTTTGAACAATAATTTCTCTTGAGAGCTCATGATTGGGGTATGAATATAACATTGACTTAAGCCTCCCCCAAGCTTGAGCGATACTTTCTCCTTCGCGAGGCCAAAAATTATATATATAATTACGATCACGATGAACCAGATGCATATGATAAAACTTTTGATGAAATTCCAATTTCAATCGGTTGTAGTTCCATGATCCAATATCATCACATAGCCTAAACCATGTCAATGCCTTTCCCTTCAAAGATAAAGGGAAGACCTTCTTCTTGATAACATCCTCGTGTTGGGGAACGTAGTAATTTCAAAAAAATCCTATGCACACTCAAGATCATGGTGATGCATAGCAACGAGAGGGGAGAGTGTTGTATACGTACCCTCGTAGACCGTAAGCGGAAGCGTTATGACAACGCAGTTCACGTAGTTGTACGTCTTCATGATAGACCGATCCTAGCACCGAAAGTATGGTACCTCCGCGATCTGCACACGTTCGGCTCGGTGACGTGCCACGAACTCACGATCCAGCAGAGTGTCGAGGGAGAGCTTCGTTAGCACGACGGCATGATGACGGTGATGATGAAGCTACCGACGCATGAAAGTGCGTTATATCGACTAGAGGGGGGGTGAATAGGCGATTTTTATGAATTCTTCAACGAGGAATTTGCGGTGAGGAAATTCCTTAGCGAAGAACTACTTGCAGCGGAATAAGTACTCGTAAATGAGCATAACAGAATATAGGCATGGTCATCATGATGAAATGAAGACAAGCACAGAGTACATAAAGCGTAAACACAGGATAACACAAGATGAAGACAAACAGACTGAAGAAATTGAACTGAGGAAATTGAGAAAGTCTTCAGTCAAAGTCTTCAAGCACAGATATTAACAAACACTCAACACAGTAATGAGGAAATGAATGGGTTGAGGAAATGGAACCAGTTCAAGTTGGTGAAGAGAATGATTTGGTAGACCAGTTCCAACTGCTGTCTCAGTTGTACGTCTGGTTGGAGCAGCTGAGTATTTAAACTCGAGGACACACAGTCCCGGACACCCAGTCTCTGAGCACGCAGCTTCGAGACACCAAGTCCTCGCCAGATTCTCCTTGAACTAAGGTCACATGCACTCGTCCCAATCACTCGTGGTAAGTCTTCAGCGACTTCCAAACCTTCATGCACTTTGGTCACTCGGTGATCCACAATTCCTCTTGGATGTTCTAGACCATGACGCCTAACCGTCTGGAAGAAGCACAGTCTTCAAAGGAAACAAGCGTCGGATCCACACAGGGTCAATCTCTTCAGTGATGCTCAATCACTTTGGGTTTGTAGGTGTTTGGGTTTGGGTTTTCCTCACCTGATGATTTTCACTCAAAGTCCTCGGAGGATGGGATGCTCTCAATTGACAAGTGTCGGGCCATGGAGCAGCCAACCGACTAGTGGTTGTAGGGGCGGCTATTTATAGCCTAGGGAGCAGCCCGACATGATAAGACATAAATGCCCTTCAATGATATGACCGTTAGGTGGATAAGATATTTTGGTACAGGTGCCAGTAGCACAAAGAACGGTCGGAAATTTGACTCTCAAATTCTTGAGGCTATCATGTTCCTCACTTTGGTAGGCGATTCAAGATGGCGAATTCCTTAACTCCTCGGTCGAGAACAAATTCTCAAATGACAGGAGAACTTCGTCTCTCACATCAAGAAATTGACTGAATCGTATGAGATTTCAAAGGCTTCACTCAAGGGATTGGTAGGTGTAGGATTTTGAGTTGAGCATCACATGGCAATTTTTCCTTAGTATTTCCTCGACCCTTTAACAAAGACGGGTGTTTCCTATGACTCAAGAAAGAGAAAAACGAAACTATGAAAACAAAAGTCTTCGCGCTTCATGTTCCTCAAATGAATACCAAGTCTTCAAGGTCACACCAATTTCTTCACTTTCAAAGTCTTCAGAAAGTCTTCAGAATACCAAAGTCTTCAGTCGAAGAACTTCATTTTTAGGGGTCGACTTTCTCTCAGAAATATCAAATTCCTTATAGACTTATAGACCTGTGTATACTCACAAACACATTAGTCCCTTAACCTATAAGTCTTCAATACACCAAAATCACTAAGGGGCACTAGATGCACTTACAATCTCCCCGTTTTTGGTGATTGATGACAATATAGGTTAAGTTTTCAACGGGGATAAACATATGAAGTGTAAATACTGATATTGAGGAATTTGATTGCAAGATATAGAAGAACTCCCCCTGAAGATGTGCATAGTGAGGAATTTTGCTTTTGAGGCAATGCACATTTGAAGATTTGAATCATGGAGATCTCCCCCTATATCTTGTAATTCATACACGCATTTGATATATAATATGAAGAATTTGAAATGCATGATGAAATATGGTGCATGATGAAATTCAGCATGCGTGCAATAATATTAATGAGGAATAAGCATGCGAAAATGCATCCAAAGTATCGAGCTAGTGCAACAAAAGTATCGTCATAGCACAATCGGGTTTAAGATTACAACTCGATCCAATAAAGTTTCATAAGAACGAGAGTTGTAACTTAGCAAAAAAATACCCTCAATATAGACCCGCTTGAAGACTAACTCAGATTTCTCCCCCTTTGTCATCAAATGACCAAAAGGATCGAAACTGAGGACTAACGCCCCTGAAGAATATCAAGTTGATGGAGGAGCGCCCGGCGTTGTCGGGGTCGGTTGTTGTAGGAGGGCTCGCCGCAGTTGTCGTCCAAGTCTTCATTTTCATCGCTGTCACGCGATGAAGAATAAGAGCTGGCCACCAAAGGAGGAACCTTGACCCTCTTGAATTTCTTGGCGGAGGTGCAGACTCAGTCAAATTCTTCCTTGAGACCCATCGTCTCCAGTTCTTGACGCTATAGACATGAGTGAGGACAGCCCAAGTGCGGTTGAATGTTTCATGAAGGTAGTATTGGTTTTTCTTCACTGCATTGTGTGTTGAGGTCATGTTGTGAAGAATTGAACCAAGCTGACGCTTGACCCATTTATGATTGCGATCAACCTTCTGATGAAGACCGAGGAGTAACTTCACGATCACCATCACCGGTGTCTTGTAGCTTGAGGATTTTGCTTGGCCGAGGTATTGGCGGCAGAGTCATGTGTGGCGTAGTCGTCATTGGTAGAGTAGGATGCAGCCTTGCGAAATTGACCATCGAATGGACGAATGCCTTCATCTATCACAGCAGCGGCCTTGCCTTTGTCATCAGCTGAGGAAACTGTCCGTTTGAGGACTTTAATTGGAGGCAAGTAGGCAAGTGGGTTCGAGTGTCGACTTTGTAATTGAGTGAAGACCTTGCCCGATGAATCTCATAATCCAAGGCGATAAGGCTTCAGCTCAAATGGTGACATAGCAATGTTCGCCAGAGTCCTCATGAAGAAATCATAGAAGTTGACGGAACGCCATGAATGATGTTGAAAAGCATATTCTTCATGATGCCAACGACTTCTTCATCATTTGAGTCGTGGCCTTTGATAGGACTCATTGTCTTCGCTGTAATTCGATGACAGATTCCGAGGCACATACAGAATTCCTTGACGAGGAATTTGGTTCGTGGGCCTGCCTCGCTTCAATGGCTTCATTAGCACTTGCATATAGTGATTTGTCGATTACGGTTCACTTTGAGATGCAACGTGCACCGGCCAAGGGGAGGACTGAGAGGAAGGACACGAAGCAATTCGATTCTTTGGTTCCTTGTAGTGAGTGTTTTCAGACATCCATCCAACACCCATGAGTTCACGTCTTCAGGCGTCTCGGTGATATGCAAAGGTCGCGTAGAATCAAGAATAAGTTCTTCATTCCAATCACGTATGTCAAGCAGAAATTCGAAGTCCTCGCTGCGTCGTGAAGAACACCGAGGACCGGCTCAAGCCCGGCAGAGATTCCATGTCCACATGAGGAATATGAGCATGATCGAAGACTTTGTCTTTGTTGAAGAGCACTGATGAATAGAAATTGGCTTGACTGGCAGTCCAGAAACGCCTCTTTCTTATGCGAGCAAAATCATATGGATTGTAATCAGTGAAGAATACGTGCTCGCCAAGAAATCTTCAGCCTTTGAACTTTTGCTTTGTTGAGAAGGGATTCTTTGGTTTTGGCAAGGAGTGTCGATTGAGTTGCATCACGACCTCGTGGAATCGCGAGCTCGTGTTCTTCAGCCGAGGAATTTCTGGTTCCTCTTCATGTGCGCCCGAGGATCAAGAAGAAGAAGAAGTTCTTCAAAGACTAGCGGCTGGAATTTCTTCATGCACAGAGGGAGTGGGATGAGTTTCTTCAGAGCCCAGTTGAACTGTTGGTGCAGGGGACGGACGAATTTGTTGGATTGGGGTGAAGAGTGGTGAATTTGGATGCTGACTATCCCAAAAGTCATCATTCATCACTGGCGTGGTGCATCCAATGTCCACGTCTTCATCTTCAATTTCCTCAACACCAGCCTCTTCAGCTGTGGAACCGAGGCATAGGCGAGGAAATGATTGGCGTTGAAGGGATAGCATCCACCTCAATTTCTTCATCAATCAGCCTCACGATGAAGCAGCAGAATGATTTTCTTCATCGATCCGCTTGGGATCGTGATAGTCTTCACCAAAAGGAACAAGGTCCTTTGATGGCATGGAGGAAATCGGAACATCATCAATTGGATTTTCAAATGAGCTGGTAATTGGCTTCATTTTCTTTGCAGCCGAAGAATTTGATGCAGCTGATGCCTTCCTTTTCTTCACAGCAGCTCGCTCTGCAGCCTTTGGTCTTCTTCACATCTCGATGCAGATGGAAGGATTGGAGTTGGTGTAGGCGGCGGGAGGAGCCGAGGAATCTGGTTGAATTTCTCAGCGCAATCGATGCGGTTACTCGATCTCTTCGGTTTCTTCAGCGCACCACTAGTGGATGCCTCGGCAATTTCTTCAAATGGCTGGAATTGAGTCATCAGCCCGGAACTAGCATTGTCATTAGCGGTTGAAAATCATCACCGTGGCCGGCATGTTCTTCATTGGTGAGCAGAGGTCGCACTGAGGAATTTCTTGTTGCGCTGGGGTTGCAACATTTGTGAACTGATTCGTCAGTTGACGAATCTGACCTTAGCTCCTTGCCAATCAGCATAATAGGCATCAAAGTCTTTGCCGAGAGCTTGATTTCACCTGAGCCTTGAGAAGTTCCTCGTGTCATTCTCGACAACGCTTTTCTTGAGAGCTTCTCCTTTACGTATTGAGCTTTCTTGATCTCTCTTGCCTTTTCAAACTTCCATTTCTCTTGATGATGAAATGGGTCAAGATGTGACTTTGACCAGAGTCGATGAAAATCGTGCATAGGGGTGTTAGGATCCTTGTGCCGAGGTCAATGTAATCGAGGATATTCCTCGGATCCAAAAGCAGTGGCACAGATGTGCCTTTGGCTCTAGCGGCCTTCACCTGTCTGTCTTTGATGATTTTTGCAAGTTCATCATCAGAAGGCACATGGAATGCGACCTGTTTCTTCTTTGGACTTGGCCGAGGACCTCGTACAGCAGTTGCTTTGGTCTTCAACAGTGTGGGGCCTGATGAGGAAATTGGTGCAGCTGAGGAACTTGCTGAGACACCAGAGGCAATCGAGAAACCAGTAGTCCTTTGACATGTAGCTAGATGCACAGGAGCTGAGGACTTAGAAGGAACTGCTGAGGACTTTGGTGGAGTAGGAGCAGTATGAGGAATTTGCCGTGAGGGCATTTGTGATGAACTTGGCCGTGAGGGCGCTGTTGGTGAAGCACTTGGCTTTCGAAAGGTGCTTCTTTGGCATAGATTTCCTCGGTTTGACAGAGGCCTCAAGAGCAAAGAAGTGGCGTAATCCTCATTGAATTTCCTCACCGCCTCCTTGGCTTGTCTTGCCAATTTAGCTTGGCGCTTGGCCCATTCTTCAGAAAGTCCTCACCACGCTTGATGTCGGTGGGGTCAATGATTGACCAGGTGCCAATGGAGCTCTTTGGGCATGGAGGATTGAGGGCGAATTTCCTCATGTACTTTGGAGTAACATATCCAGATTCCCTCCATTCCCTTGCCCATCTCCGTTCAATCCTCTGAATGCGCACCTTGCGCTGATTTTTGTTTTCTTTGCCAAATTTGGCTTCATCAGGTGTGCAATAGTCAGCATAAATTTCCTCAGGTATCTCGAAAGCAGTCATGACCTCAGGCTTCTTTCCTCCTTTCTGAGGCTTCTTTCCGTCTGCCATATTCTTCAGTTGAGGAATTTGAACAATCGAACTCTCTGAAGAAGTATGCAACTTTTCTTCGAGGAATGCGGCAAATGAGTTAAGTTGATGAGAACCTAGTGATTCAAAGAAAGGCACATGAGTACCTATGAACAGAGTATAGTTGCGAGGAATTTGGAGAGGTCATATCGTTCTCGTAAGGTTTTTCAAAAGAACAAGTTTTGAGGAATTTGACGAGATGAGTTTTGAGGAATTTCACTAAGCGTTCTTTGTCTTAGGTTCCAGAGTTGTACAGATCGAAGATCCACACAATTGAGGAATCTTGAAGAAAAAAGATGCTTAGAGAAACGAATCAAGAGCATATAACTAGTGAGGTGTTTTGTGTGTGAGGATTTGAAGAATAAAACACCTTTGAACATTTTCTAGAAAGCTTGAGAATCAAAGCGAGTATTAAAAGTAACTTTTAATTACCCGAAGTGAAGAACGCGACGAACTGAGAAGGACAGATGTGAAGTTCGTCAGGTTAGATCTCCCACGCCCTAACTTGGCGGAGGAAGACAGCTACTACGGCCCAGTGAGTGAGGATTTCAAGAACCGCGCTGAGTACGACGGCGACGAGGTCGAGGCAAATAAGCTCTTCCTCACCGGGCGATTTATGGAGTAGCGGCGGCGCTTAGGGTTTGAGAAGCTTCGAGCGAGAGAGAACGGTCGAAAGGTAGTAAATGAAGTGAGGAAGGGAGAGGGTATTCATAGACACGGTGAAAAACTGTTCGCTCAAGATTTGGGACGAACGTGCCCCTGCCCTTTCTCCTTCTCATGACATGTGTCACCCAGATTGTAGTTGAGATCGTGTACGATCGTGGGTGAATAGAATAATTCTTCGTGGGATGCGGAACGGTTTGAGCGGCAAAAACCGAAAGTTTGGATAAGATCAGTTTTAAAGTTCCGTTCGCAATTTCTTCAAATGACAAGGACACAAAGTGAAGATTTTGAACGAGTTTCAAATAGAACGAACATGAAGAATTTGTGAGTAGATTGTGTTGAGTATAGCATAGAGGGGAAGGGTCCTATCACATTCACTTATCAAAAAAATGCAACATGAAGAAATAGCCATAAGTGAATCTTTGTAGAGGACATAAACTCATATATATACATACATACATATATATATATATATATATATATATATATATATATATATATATATATATATATATATATATATATATATATATATATATATATATATATATACACGACGGAAACAATGAAGATTTTGCAAAGTTGAAGAATTTGAAAAGCGAAGAATTCCAAAAGCGAGGAAAAACTCAAATTGACGATTTTCAACTTTGGTGGTGGCGTGACCCAATCAGATAAGAATGATGATTTCAGACACCGCTGCATACAATTGTCGTAGAGTTACGAGAATCAAATTCTTCATTAATTTCTTCACACTTAGAGTGTTATTCTTCATTGATTGAAGAAAACGCTTTCTTCATGTGTTGCACATCTAAGTCATCAATTTTGCATAAGTGTCGGGATGTGTGTCTTTTTCGAGAGAACATTCAAGATTCTAAGATATTTAGCTCACACCGCAACTTGCTAAATCTCTTCTCATCCAAGGGCTTAGTGAAGATATCAGCTAGTTGTTCTTGATCTTCACGTGCTCGATGGAGATGTCGCCTTCAACACATGATCACGAAGAAAATGATGACGAATCTGAATGTGCTTTGTCTTCGAGTGCTGAACTGGGTTGTGAGCAATCTTGATGGCACTCTCATTGTCACAAAGAGAGAGGCACATTCTTCACGTTGACGCCGTAGTCCTTGGGAGTTTGCTTCATCCATAGTAGTTGAGCACTGACAAGAGCCGGCAACAATGTATTCAGCTTCCAGCGATGAAGCGGTGATACATAGTTACGCTTTCTTGAGGACCAATGGACCAAAGATCGTCCGAGGAAATGACAAGTGCCGGATGTTGACTTGCGGTCCACACGATCACCAAAGATAGTGAGTCGAATATCCAATGAGATCAAAAGCGAGCCCTTGGGGTACCATAATCCTAGTGTTGGTGTGTGAGCTAGATATCGAAGAATATGCTTCACAGCCTTATGGTGTGATTCCTTGGTGCAGCTTGAAATCGGGCACACATGCAAACACTAAGCATTATATCGGCCTAGATGCACATAAGTACAATAAAGAACCAATCATGGAGCGGTATACCTTGTGATCGAAGTCAATACCATTTTCATCAGTGCATAGATGGCCATTTGTGGGCATAGGAATTTTGACGCCTTTGCAATCTTGCATGCCGAATATCCTCAGAACATCCATGAGGTATTTCTCCTGAGATATGAATATGCCATTCTTGCTGATTGGCCAATTTGAAGACCTAAGAAGAATTTCAACTCTCCCATCATAGACATTTGATATTCTTCACTCATCATATAGGCAAATTCATCACTATAACGTAGGTCAGTACAACCAAAGATAATATCATCAACGTATTTTGGCACACAAACAGTTCACCATCATAAGATTTAGTAAAAAGAGTAGGGTCGAGTGAACCGAGTGTGAAGCCATTCTTCACGAAGAATTCCTTCAAGGTATCATACCACGCCGAGGGGCTTGCTTGAGGCCATAGAGAGCCTTGTTGAGTCTCGAAGACTTTGTCGATTCTTTGGATCTTCAAAACTGGGGTTGAGCAACATATACTTCTTCCTCAAGCTTACCATTGAGGAATGCACTTTTCACATCCATTTGATATAAGATGATATCATGATGGTTAGCATAAGCAATTAATATGCGAATAGCCTCAAGTCTAGCAACAGGTGCAAAAGTTTCATCGAAATCAATTCCTTCAACCTGTGTGTAGCCTTGAGCTACAAGTCGTGCCTTATTCCTCACCACAAGGCCATATTCATCTTGCTTGTTGCGATAGATCCACTTTGTGCCAATGATATTATGCTTGCGAGGATCTGGACATTTGACCAGTTCCCAGACATTGTTGAGCTCGAACTGATGTAATTCTTCTTGCCTTGCCTGAATCCACTCCGGCTCCATAAATGCTTCATCTACCTTAGTGGGCTCTGTGATAGAGACAAAAGCATAGTGCCCACAAAAATTAGATATATTTGAAGCTTTTGAGCGTGTGAGAGGACCCGGTGCTTTAATGTCATTGATGATCTTTTCCACTTGCACTTCTTTTGCAACGCGAGGATGTCTTGGTTGTCGTCGAGGAATTTGATCAAGATTTTCTTGACACCATTTTCTTCAAAGATTTTCTTGGTGCATCACTCGGCGTTCTTCATGAATTGGAATGAGTTCTTCACCAGATTCTTGATGGGAATGACATCCTCGGCCGCTTTTGAACTTGATAGACTCCCAGTCTTGGTTCATCTATCCACGAAGGTAGGTGCTCTCTTTGGCGAGCCATTAGTTTCATCGAACCCGCACATCTACAGCTTTCAACAATCTTGTGAAGGCGATGTTGAAGACTTTGTAGGTGTGCGAGTCCTTTCCGTAACCAAGCATAAAACCTTCATGTGCTTTCGGTGCAAATTTAGCATTGTGATGAGGATCTCTAATCCAACATTTAGCAATCAAGACTTTGAAATAACTCACATTGGGTTTCTTGTCGGTGAGGAGTTCATAGGCGCCTTCTTGAAGAATATGTGAAGATATACTCTGTTGATGATGTGGCACGCAGTATCAATTGCATCAATCCAAAAGCGATGAGGCGTTTTGTATTCATCAAGCATAGTGCGAGCCATCTCAACAAGAGTTACGTTCTTGCGCTCCACGACGCCATTCTCACGAGGAGTATAGGGAGCCGATAACTCATGAGTAATACCAAGATCATCAAGATAGTCATCAAGACCGGAATTCTTGAACTCAGTTCCATTGTCACTCTGATGTGCTTGATCTTCACACCAAAGTTGGTTGAAGCCCTCGAGGAAAATCGTTTGAAGACTTCACGCACTTCATGTTTGTAAGTAACAATGTGTACCCATGTGTAACGAGAGTAATCATCAACAATAACAAAGCCATATAGTGATGCATCATTAGTGACTGCTGAGTAATGATTAGGTCCAAAGAGGTCCATGTGAAGCAATTCGAATGGACGAGTAGTGGTCATGATAGTCTTCGTTGGATGCTTGGCCTTGGTCATTTTTCCAGTTTCACAGGCACCACATAAGTGATCCTTGAGGAATTTGACATACTCAATGCCAATGACATGCTTCTTCTTTGCAAGCGTGTGCAAATTCCTCATGCACCAACGTGACCAAGTCGCCGATGCCATAGCCACTTTTCCAAGCTTTTTGCAAGTAGACACACGGCTGGTTGTGGTCCTCAGAGAGAAATCAAAAATATACAAGTCTCCTCTCCTAAAGCCTTCAAGACTTTGGAATTGTCGACTTCCATAATCACAACACAATGATACTTGCCAAAGACAACAACCATATCAAGATCACAAAGCATTGAGATCGACATGAGGTTGTATCCTAAGGACTCAACAAGCATGACTTTGTCCATGTGTATGTCCTTAGAGATCGCAACCTTACCAAGACCCAATACGACTTTTGCCTTTGTCAAGAAAGATGATATGCTTTTATGTGACGGTGATAAGGGAGCATCCATCAATAGATTCTTGTCACCAAATCATGTGATTTGTACATCCACTATCGAGGACCCACTCGGTGGCTTTGGGTTGATCATCCTGCAGATGAATTAGTGCAACTTACGATCTCATATACTTCATCGGTGAAGAATATGATATCGGGATCATCAGATGAATTTCATCAAGCAAAGAAAACGTATATATAGCAGTATGAGGACGTGTGAAATGAAAGTTCATTTCATCATGATTAGCCTGCGTCCCTTTCAGTAAGTTTGTCGGTCCTCAAAGAAATTCTTCAGACGTTAAAGCACGCCCCGGAGACCCGACTTCTGCAAAAAAGAGATTAGTTCTTTTTCTTCACCACCCACATCCGAAGGGGTGGCAAAGAGTTCATCACTCTGCGAGCACCATAAGAGAATGGTGGCATAGAGGCCAAACCATTTCTGCTTTCACATAAGAGGGGTTAGGGTAAGCATATGAATAAGCGAGAGAAATTCTTCGAGGACTTATGAACATAATGGTTTGAAGAATAATGCACATATTCATAGCCCTTAGCTACGCCCTCTACGAAACAGAGTTGTTAGCACGATGATAATCATATGAGGACTTTGATCCTTTTGAGGAATTTGATGCACGTGAGGAATTTGGTCCGTTATGAGGACTGGATCCATATGAAGAATTTGGTCCATACGAAGAGTTTGATCTGGGGTTCCTATTCTTCATGTGTGGTGTCATGAGGACATTCACCAAGACTTTCAAGGCATTTCTTGGGAACCCAGATTTTCTTCATAGGAGAACCATTCCTGCAGTTAGTGCCAACATATCTAGCAAATACTTCACCATTACGATTTTTGAACAGTTTATAGTTGGAGTCAAATGACTCATCGAAGAATGAGGAGATTCACATGTAAAGCCGTATAAGTTAGATGGATCAACTGGAGGTCCCTTTGCAAAGCAACCCATGAGGTTTTGGGGTACTTCTCGGGCTTCCAATATGTTCCATCAGCATTGAGTTTCCTCTCAAAGGCAATACCCTCTTTCCTAGGGTTTACATTGAGGATCTGCTTTTAAGCACATCACAAAGAGTCTCGATGCCCCTTGAGGCTTTTTGTACATGCTTGTCATGTACAATTCCTTCACCTGCATTGTCGATTGATACTAGCAATGTCCTCCGATGAGGAATTAGTGATAGCAGAGGCAGGTGAAGAATTTGTAAGTTTTGAAGCATTTGAACATTGGTGAAGAATTAGCGATTCACGTTCAATGCACTTTAAGCATGGAGGAACAAATTTTTCCTGAGAAGCGCTGATTTGTTGAGCTAGTAATGAATCGCGCTCCTTCTGAAGATCTTCATAACTCACTCTTAGCTTCTCAAGATCTTGCTTTCTTTGAAGAAATTCATAAGAAAGTTTCTCATGATCAGATAAGAGGGTGTTATGATGACTTTGAAGGCTATCAAACCTAGACTGAAGTCTATGAAGATTTTTAGTCAGGGCTTTTGTCCGATCCATTTCTTCACCCAACATATCATCACTTTTGTCTAGCATGTTTTGAACCTTTTCCAAAGCCGTTTGTTGTTTAGTGGCAATGCAAACAAGTTTGGTATAACTAGGTTCAATATCATCATCAGATCCATCATCATCGGATTCATCGTCACTAAACTCGGATGAGGAACATTCGGTTACCTTGTCACCTTTTGCCATGAGACATGATGTAGAAGATGATGATTCTGGCTCAAAAGTCATCGTTTTGAGAGATTCCTTGAAGTCCTCAAACAAAGGATCATGACGGGTTCGATGACCTTCATAGACATCAGAGATTCGGTCCCAGATAAGCTTTGCATTGCAAAGATGCGTAATGCGCTTGAATTCATCTCTGGATAGGCAGGAACAGATGATGTCCTTCGCCATGATGTCAAGTCGAGTGTACTTGCGAATGTCATCAGCGTCTGCCTTCTTGCATAGATCGGTAAGACCAATCTCAGTGACGGTCCATAGTTTGCTGTCCATTGCCATGAGGCGCTTCCTCATCATGGCCTTCCACTTAGGATAATCATGACCGTCAAAGATAGGGCATGTCACTTTCTTCATACCTGCGGTCGACATAACTAGAACTCTAGGTGGTTAAACCAAAATCACACAGAACAAGGGAGTACCTTGCTCTGATACCAATTGAAAGTGCGTTATATCGACTAGAGGGGGGTGAATAGGTGATTTTTATGAATTCTTCACTGAGGAATTTGCCGGTGAGGAAATTCCTTAGCGAAGAACTACTTGCAGCGGAATAAGTACTCAAAAATGAGCATAACAGAATATAGGCATGGTCATCATGATGAAATGAAGACAAGCACGTAGTACGTAAAGCGTAAAACACAGGATAACACAAGATGAAGACAAACAGACTAAAGAAATTGAACTGAGGAAATTGAGAAAGTCTTCAGTCAAAGTCTTCAAGCACAGATATGAACAAACACTCAACACAGTAATGAGGAAATGAATGGGTTGAGGAAATGGAACCAGTTCAAGTTGGTGAAGAGAATGATTTGGTAGACCAGTTCAAGCATCCTCATCTTGGTTATACGTCTGGTTGGAAGCGGTGAGTATTTAAACTTCGAGGACACACAGTCCGGACACCCGCCTCTGAAAGCACGCAGGCTCAGACACCAAGTCCTCACCGTATTCTCCTTGAACTAAGGTCACCTGAGACCTCGTCCAATCACTACGTGGTAAGTCTTCAGCGACTTCCAAACCTTCACAGACTTGGTCACTTTCGGCGATCCACAATTCCTCTTGGATGCTCTAGACCATGACGCCTAACCGTCTGGAAGAAGCACAGTCTTCAAAGGTAACAAGCGTCGGATCCATGCAGGGATCAATCTCTTGATGATGCCCAATCACTTTGGGTTTGTAGGGGTTTGGTTTTTGGGTTTTCCTCACTTGATGATTTTCGCTCAAAGTCCTCGGAGGATGGGTTGCTCTCAATTGACAAGTGTCAGTTTCTCGCGGAGTAGCCAACGAGCTAGTGGTTGTAGGGGGCGGCTATTTATAGCCTAGGGAGCAGCCCGGCATGATAAGACATAAATGCCCTTCAATGATATGACCGTTAGGTGGATAAGATATTTTGGTACAGTCATGCCAGCGTACAGCAACGGTCGGAAATTTGACTCTCAAATTCTTGAGGCTATCATGTTCCTCCTTTGTGTAGGCGATTCGACCTTTGGCGAATTCCTAACTCCTCGGTCGAACAAATTCCTCGGCGACTGTGAGAGAACTTCGTCTACATCCTTGAAGAAATTGACTGAATCGTATGAGATTTCCAAAGGCTTCACTCGAAGGGATTGGTAGGTGTAGGATTTTGAGTTGAGCATCACATGGAAATTTTTCCTTAGTATTTCCTCGACCCCTTTAACGATACGGTGTTTCCTATGACTCAAGAAAGAGAAAAAGCGAAACTATGAAAACAAAAGTCTTCAAGGCTTCATGTTCCTCAAATGAATACCAAGTCTTCAAGGTCACACCAATTTCTTTCACTTTCAAAGTCTTGAAAATCTTGAATACCAAAGTCTTTAGTCGAAGAACTTCATTTTTAGAGAATTAGAGCTTTCTCTCAGAATATCAAATTCCTTATAGACTTATAGACCTGTGTATACTCACAAACGCATTAGTCCCTTAACCTATAAGTCTTCAATACACCAAAATCACTAAGGGGCACTAGATGCACTTACAACGCAGGGCTTTGCCTAAGCACTGCAACAATATGACCGAGGTGGATTATGGTGGAGGGGGGCACCGCACACGACTAAGAGATCAATGATCAACTTGTGTGTTCTAGGGTGCCCCGCCTGTAGCATAAAGGAGCAAGGGAGAGGCCGGCCGTCCCTTGGGCGCGCCAAGGAGGGAGGAGTCCTCCTCCCAGTTGGAGTAGGGACTCCTTTCCTAGTCCAACTAGGAGGAGGAAGGGGAAAGGAAGGAAGAGGAAGAGGAGAAGGAAAGGGGGGGGCGCCCCCCTCCCTAGTCCAATTCGGAATCCCTATAGGGAGGGGGTGCGGCTGCCCCTTGAGGGCTACCTCCCCTCTTCCCTATGGCTCATGTAGGCCCAACTTTCCACGGGGGGTTCCGGTAACCCTCCGGCACTCCGGTTTTCTCCGAAACCACCCGGAACACTTCCGGTGTCCGAATATAGCCATCCAATATATGAATCTTTATGTCTTGACCATTTTGAGACTCCTCGTTATGTCTGTGATCACATCCGGGACTCCGAACTACTTTCGGTACATCAAAACAAATAAACTCGTAATACCGATCGTCACTGAACGTTAAGCGTGCGGACCCGACGGGTTCGAGAACTATGTAGACCGAGACACGTCTCCGCTCAATAACCAATAGTGGAACCTGGATGTTCATATTGGCCCCCACATATTCTACGAAGATCTTTATCGGTCAAACCGCATAACGATATATGTTGTTCCCTTTGTCATCGGTATGTTACTTGCCCGAGATTCGATCGTCGGTATCTCAATACCTAGTTTAATCTCGTTACCGGCAAGTCTCTTTACTCGTTCCGTAATGCATCATCCCGCAACTAACTAATTAGTCACATTGCTTGCAAGGCTTATAGTGATGTGCATTACCGAGAGGGCCTGTAGATACCTCTCCAGACAATCGAGTGACAAATCCTAATCTCGATCTATGCCAACTCAACAAGTACCATCGGAGACACTGTAGAGCACCTTTATAATCACCCGATTACGTTGTGACGTTTGGTAGCACACAAAGTGTTCCTCCAAAGATTCGGGAGTTGCATAATCTCATAGTCATAGGAACATGTATAAGTCATGAAGAAAGCAATAGCAACATACTAAACGATCAAGTGCTAAGCTAACGGAATGGGTCAAATCAATCATATCATTCTCTAATGATGTGATCCCGTTAATCAAATGACAACTCATGTCTATGGCTAGGAAACTTACCCATCTTTGATTCAACGAACTAGTCAAGTAGAGGCATACTAGTGACACTCTGTTTGTTTGTGTATTCACACATGTACTAAGTTTCCGGTTAATACAATTCTAGCATGAATAATAAACATTTATCATGATATAAGGAAATATAAACAACAACTTTATTATTGCCTCTAGGGCATACTCCTTCAGTCTCCCACTTGCACTAGAGTCAATAATCTAGATTACACAGTAATGATTCTAACACCCATGGAGTCTTGGTGCTGATCATGTTTTACTCGTGATAGAGGCTTAGTCAACGGGTCTGCAACATTCAGATCCGTATGTATCTTGCAAATCTCTATGTTTCCCTCCCTGACTTGATCGCTGATGGAATTGAAACGTCTCTTGATGTGTTTGGTTCTCTTGTGAAATCTGGATTCCTTTGCCAAGGCAATTGCAGCAGTATTGTCACAAAAGATTTTCATTGCACCCGATGCACTAGGTATGACACCTAGATCGGATATGAACTCCTTCATCCAGACTCCTTCATTTGTCGCTCCGGAAGCAGCTATGTACTCCGCTTCACACGTAGATCCGCCACGGCGCTTTGCTTAGAATCGCACCAACCGACGGCTCCACCGTTCAATATAAATACGTATCCGGTTTGTGACTTAGAGTCATCTGCATCAGTGTCAAAGCTTGCATCGATGTAAGCATTTACGACGAGCTCTTTGTCACCTCCATAAACGACAAACATATCCTTAGTCCTTTTCAAGTATTTACGGATGTTCACGACCGCATGTCGATGATCCACTCTGGATTACTTTGGTGCCTCCTGCTAAACCGATAGCAAGGCACACATTAGGTGCAGGTACACAACATTGCATACATGATAGAGCCTATGGCTGAAGCATAGGGAACACCTTTCATTTCCTCTCTATCTTCTGCAGTGGTTGGGCATTGAGTCTGAATCAACTTCACACCATGTAACACAGGCAAGAACCCTTTCTTTGCTTGATCCATTTTGAACTTTTCAAAACTTTTATCAAGGTATGTGCTTTGTGAAAGTCCAATTAAGCGTCTTGATATGTCTCTATAGATCTTGATGCCCAATATATAAGCAGCTTCACCGAGGTCTTTCATTGAAAAACTCTTGTTCAAGTATCCTTTTATGCTATCCAGAAATTCTATATCATTTCCAATCAACAATATGTCACCCACACATAATATTAGAAATGCTACAGAGCTCCCACTCACTTTCTTGTAAATACAGGCTTCTCCAAAAGTCTATATAAAACCATATGCATTGATCACACTATTAAAACGTTTATTCCAACTCCGAGATGCTTGCGCCAGTCCATAAATGGATTACTGGAGCTTGCACACTTTGGTAGCATCCTTTGGATCGATAAAACCTTCAGGTTGCATCATATACAACTCTTCTTCCAGAAATCCATTCAGGAATGCAGTCTTTACATCCATTTGCCAAATTTCATAAACATAAAATGCAGCAATTGCTAACATGATTCGGACGGACTTAAGCATCGCTACGGGTGAGAAGGACTCATCGTAGCCAACTCCTTGAACTTGTCGAAAACCTTTCGCAACAAGTCGAGCTTTGTAGATGATAACATTACCGTCGGCGTCGGTCTTCTTCTTGAAGATCCATTTTATTCTCGATGGCTTGCCGATCATCGGGCAAGTCAACCAAAGTCCACACTTTGTTATCATACATGGATCCCATCTCGCATTTCATGGCCTCAAGCCATTTTATGGAATCTGGGCTCATCATCGCTTCCTCATAGTTCTTAGGTTCGTCATGGTCAAGTAACATGACCTCCAGAATAGGATTACCGTACCACTGCAGTGCGGATCTTACTCTGGTTGACCTCACGAGGTTCGGTAGTAACTTCATCACGAAGTTACATGATCATCATCATTAGCTTCCTCACTAATTGGTGTAGGAGTCACATGAATAGATTTACATGATGAACTACTTTCCAATAAGGGAGCAGGTACTGATTACCTCATCAAGTTCTACTTTCCTCCCACTCACTTCTTTTGAGAGAAACTCCTTCTCTAGAAAGGATCCATTCTTAGCAACGAATGTCTTGCCTTCGGATCTGTGATAGAAGGTGTACCCATGATCTCCTTTGGGTATCTTATGAAGACACATTTCTCGATTTGGGTTCAAGCTTATCGGTTGAAGCTCTTTCACATAAGCATCGCAGCCCCAAACTTCAAGAAACGACAACTTGGGTTTCTTGCCAAACCACAGTTCATAAGGTGTCGTCTCAACGGATTTAGATGGTGCCCTATTTAACGTGAATGCAGCCGTCTCTAAAGCATAACCCCAAAATGACAGCGGTAAATCAATAAGAGACATCATAGATCGCACCATATCCAAAGAAAGTATGATTCACGATGTTCGGACACACCATTACGTTGTGGTGTTCCGGTGGTGTAAGTGCGAAACTATTCCGCATTGTTTCAAATGAAGACCAAACTCATAACTCAAATATTCTCCTCCACGATCGATCAGAGAAAATTTATTTTCTTGTTACGATGATTTTCCACTTCACTCTGAAATTCTTTGAACCTTTCAAATGTTTAGGACTTATGTTTCATCAAGTAGATATACCCATATCTGCTCAAATCATCTGTGAAGGTGAGAAAATACTTGATACCCGCCCATGAGCCTCAATATTCATCGGACCACATACATAAGTATGTATGATTTCCAACAAATCCGCTGTTTCGCTCCATTGTTCCGGAGAACGGAGTTTTAGTCATCTTGCCCATGAGGCATGGTTCGCAAGTAGCAAGTGATTCATAATCAAGTGATTTCAAAAGTCCATCAAAATGGAGTTTCTTCATGCGCTTTACACCAATATGACCCAAACAGCAGTGCCACAAATAAGTTGCACTATCATTATCAACTTTGCATCTTTTGGCTTCAATATTATGAATATGTGTATCATTACTATCGAGATTCAATAAAAATAGACCACTCTTCAAGGGTGCATGACCATAAAAGATATTACTCATATAAATAGAACAATCATTATTCTCTGATTTAAATGAATAACCGTCTCGCATCAAACAAGATCCAGATATAATGTTCATGCTTAACTGGCACCAAATAAAAATTATTCAGGTCTAAAACTAATCCAGAAGGTAGATGTAGAGGTAGCGCGTCGACCGCGATCACATCGACTTTGGAACCATTTCCCACGCATCGTCACCTCGTCCTTAGCCAATCTTCGCTTAATCCGTAGTCCCCTGCTTTCGAGTTGCAAATATTAGAAATGAACCAAAGATCAAATACCCGGTGCTAATGCGAGCATTAGTAAGGTACACATCAATAACATGTATATCACATATACCTTTGTTCACCTTGCCATCCTTCTTATCCGCCAAATTGGGGCAGTTCCGCTTCCGATGACCGGTCCTTTGGCAGAGAAGCACTCGGGCCTCGTGCTTAGGTCCAGACTTGGGCTTCTTCACTTGAGCAACAACTTGCTTGCCGTTCTTCTTGAAGTTCCCCTTCTTCCCTTTACCCTTTTTCTTGAAACTGGTGGTCTTGTTGACCATCAACACTTGATGCTCCTTCTTGATTTCTACCTCCGCAGCCTTTAGCATTGCGAAGAGCTCGAATTGTCTTATCCATCCCTTGCATGTTATAGTTCATCACGAAGCTCTTGTAGCTTGGTGGCGTTGATTGAAGAATTACATCAATGACACTATCATCGTGAAGATTAACTCCCGGTTGAATCAAGAGATTGTTATACCCGGACATTTTGAGTATATGCTCACCGAGTAACTATTCTCCTCCATCTTGCGGCTGTAAAACTTATTGGGGACTTCATATCTCTCAATCCGGGCATTTGCTTGAAATATTAACTTCAACTCCCGGAACATCTCATATGCTCCATGACGTTCAAAACGTCGTTGAAGTCCCGTTATAAGCCGTAAAGCATGGCACCTGAATTATTGAGTAGTCATCGACTTTGCTCGCGAGACGTTCATAACATCCGGCGTTGCTCCTGCGATGGGTTTGGCACCTAAGCGGTGCTTCCAGACGTAATTCTTGGTACAACAATGAGGATAATCCTCAAGTTACGGACCCAGTCCGTGTAGTTGCTACCATCATCTTTCAACTTAGCTTTCTCTAGGAACGCATTAAAATTCAATGGAACAACAGCACGGGCCATCTTTCTACAACAACGTAGACATGCAAAATACTATCAGGTACTAAGTTCATGATAAATTAAAGTTCAATTAATCATATTACTAAAGAACTCCCACTTAGATAGACATCCCTCTAATCATCTAAGTGATCACGTGATCCATATCAACTAAACCATGTCCGATCATCACGTGAGATGGAGTAGTTTTCAATGGTGAACATCACTATTGTGACGCCCGGGTAATTAAGCTACAGTAATCCCCACTAATGATGCCACGTCACCTTTGTCACTGTAGTTAATCTCGGGTTAGTTCAAAAACCGGTTCGAATTTCAAATTCAAAATCGAGCAAACAATAAAAGTTTTCAAATATTAAAATTTAAATGTTCGGAGTGAACCAAATAATACATAGGTAACTATGGAGGTGAAACCACATTTTTATAAAATGTTTAAATGCTCAAGGGAAAATAAAACAGCAGCAAAAGAAATTAATTAAATGCCTTTTGTGTTTTGTAAAATATTAAACTATATTATTTAGGGATGAAGCATTTTGTGGTTGTGGCTTAATTTGTAAGAACAATTTAGGTGCCACTTTAGTAATTTACTAAAACTAAAATAAAAGAGAAACTAAAAGTAAAACGGTAAAAGAAGAAAGAAAGAAAAAGGAAAAGATAAAAAAAAAGAGAAGTGGGGGAAGGAAACCCCACTGGCCCAACTGGGCCAGCCCCTCCCCACCTGGACCAGTCGGCCAACCCCAAGGCCCGGCCCAACCGGCCCCCACCCCACTTAACCCCCCTCGGTAATTTGGAAACCTAGCCGCCCCGCTCCTCACTCTCTCCCCACCCCTTTGATCCCCTTTCTCTTCCACTACCCGGAGTCCGGGTCGGCCGAGCCTCCCTCGCCCGCTTTCGTCGCCGACCCGCGCCCAGCCGCGGTGCCCTGCCCCCCTGCCCCTCGGCATGCCAGAACCCCACGCCGCCACCGTCGCCCCACGCTTGGGGGCACCGCCAGCAGAGGTCGATCCCGACCTCCCGCCTCGCGGATCTTCCTCCGACGCATGGCCGGCCGCCACCTCGACTCCTCCTCACGGACGCCATCAAACTCCACCGCGCCCGCCTCCTAGACCCCACGGGCCCCCGTGAGCTTCACCTCTCCCGTCGCTCCCCTCGCCCCTTCCGACACGCCCACCGTGCTTGAGCCACGTCGCCCGGCCCGTCGCTTGCCTCAGGCTCCGAGGCCCGCCCCCCCGCTTCCCTCTCCTCCCTCGCCGGCGGTGCCTCGCCCGTGCCTACCGCCCGCCTCCGCCTTGGCCGCACCCTCTCTCCCCGTCGGCAGCGCCTCCGTGACCAGACCCCGTCCTAACCACGCCACCTTGAAGCCCCACCGGGACCGCCTCGCCGGCTCCTTGTGGAGCCCCCTCCGCCACGCCTTGGCTGGGATCGAGGCGGGCGCCACGCCCGCGTTCCCAGGTTGCGCCCGAGCAGGCCACCCACCACGCCTTGACGCCTTGGTTTGGCCCCCTGGGGCCTATGACATGGGGGCCCCACCCCCCACAGAACTTTTAAAATAAAAAGAAAAGGAAAATGAGATTTATATAAATAAAAATGAATAAAAACTAATTAATTAATTAATTAATTAATTAAGTAAATAATTAATCTAATTAATCCTGATTAATTAACCTAATAACTAATTAACCTAATTAACTACTGTTAATTAAACTTAATTAGGTTAATTAGTTAACAGTGTATGACGAACGGGACCCACCTGTCAGGGTTGACTCAGTCAACCCTGTTGAGGCCGACGTCGGCATGACATCATCTGACGTCATAAATACATTTTTTCGAATTAATTAAATAATTAATTAAATTCCGGAAATTATTAAAATCTTTTAAAATCATATCTTTTAATCCGTGAACTCGGATTAAAATATTTTCAACATGAAAGTTGCTCGTAATCCACGAGACGAATCCGGATACACGCATCCGCTCGTCCGCCACACACCCCTAACCTATCGAACCTGCAACTTTTCCTCCTGCCCTCCGCCTGAAAACCCTAAACACCGTGGATTACTTTCCGGATGTTCCCCCTAACCAAGACCCCTCATACCACGTTAGGGCACGCCTAGCATCGCTTCTTGACATGTCATGCATCGATATGCATCTGCTTACTTTGTATTCATTGTTTCTTCCCTCTTCTCTCCGGTAGATTCTGAGACCGGCCACTGCCGCTTTGGCCGGTTCGACTACGGTGTTGTGACCCCTCTCTCTTGCCAGAGCAACCAGGCAAGCCCCCCTTTGATCACCGTGATATCGCCTACTCTTCTCTATACCGCTTGCATTAGAGTAGTGTAGCATATTACCGCTTTCGTGATACTCCTATCTTCTTTGCATAGCTTTGTCCTTGTTACATTTTGTTACCTTACCGCAATCCTATATGCTTAGTATAGGATGCTAGTACATTCATCTGTTGCCCTACATTCTTGTCCGTCTGCCGTGCTATACTATCGGGCCGTGATCACTCGGGAGTTGATCACGGTATATACTATATCTTATACATGATACATGTGGAGATTAAAGTCGGGTCGGCCGATGGAGCACCATGAAAGTGGATCTTGAGGCGGAGCGATGTGGCAGGTGTTGAGACCGCTTAGGAGAGAGGTGGGCCTCGGCCTGCTCGGGCGTTCATGTTACTTAACACGCTTAACGAGGTCTTGGTATTTGATCCGAGTTGGCTACGAGCTTATACGCACTAACCATCTACGCCGGGAGTAGTTATGGGTATCCCGGCGTCGTGGTATCACCAAGCACTTCGTGACGTCGACGTAAGTGGCGCGCACCGGATTGGACCGAACGCCACTAGGCTGGAGTACGCTTCGGCCGCCACGCATAACGCAAGTGTGCTGGGCGATGGGCCTGCACCCTCTGGCGCTTAGGTTTAGACCGGCGTGTTGGCCTCTCTGTTGTGTCTAGGTGGGGCTGCGGCGTGTTGATCTTCCGCGGCCGGGCATGACCCAGAAAGTGTGTCCGGCCAAATGGGATCAAGCGTACGGGTAAGATGGTGCACCCGGTGGAAGTTAATCTATTCGGGATAGCCGTGATCTTGATAGCAGACGACTTGGAGTTGTACCTTGAGCTTATGACAACTAGAACCGGATACTTGATAAAACACACCCTTCCAAGTGCGGATACAGCGGTGGTCGCTCTCGCTCGGGGTTATGAGCGAGGGATCGCCGGGTAGGATTATTGCTATATGGCGTTACTTGGAGGACTTCATTGCCCTCCTCTACTGTTGCAAGACAGTGTCGAAGCGTAGTCTTCGTTAAGACTAGCTATCCCCTCTTATTCGGCATTACTGCAGATTCAGTCCACTGATATGGCCTTTACACATATATCCATGCATATGTAGTGTAGCTCCTTGCTTGCAGTACTTTGGATGAGTACTCACGGTTGCCTTGTTCCCCTTTTCCCCTACCTCTACTCGATTGCTGCAACTGCACGATGGAGCCCAGTGAGCGACGCCACCGTCGATGACGACTACTACTCGGAGGTGCCTACTACTACGTGCACCGTGACATTTACCGGGGAGTAGCTAGGAGGATCCTGTGCAGGAGGATCGCCTCTTCGATCTGTATCCCGGGCTTTGTGCTAGCCATCTTATGGCAACTTGTTTAACTTATGTCGTACTTTCAGATATTGTTGCTTCCACGACTCACAATGATCGAGCACTTGTATTCGAGCCCTCGAGGCCCCTCGGGCTTGTATTATGATGCTTGTATGACTTATTTTATTTGTAGAGTTGTGTTGTGATATCTTCCTGTGAGTCCTCGATCTTGATCGCATACATTTGCGTGCATGATTAGTGTACGATTGAAGCGGGGCCACAAGTTGGTATCGAGCCGATCGCTGTAGGAATCCTTCCAACTCCTTGGCGAAGTCGAGTCTAGACATTGCAAAACTTTTACTAACATGGCTGTGTGTCTTATGGGCACACGCCGTTGGGTGGTAGTAGGATCTTTTACTCCTCGACCTATACTCGGGACTCGATCTCTACTATTCGGGTTAAATGAATTTGCTAACTCTAAGATTAGGATCTCGTGATCGCATCCACCCGGAGAGCCCTCATCGCAGAGGATCGCTGCTACATCGTAAGATTCCAAGATACTCTCGATGTTCTCTCGAGACTTTGTGCCCATCACTTTTGCTATTCACGACTAATTGATAAATCCGTATGGATAACTACTTACACTTGCCATTCCTATGATCATCCCCCATTGATCTTGTTATTACAAGATACCTCGAGTTTCTCTATTGTTCGAGAATATTTTGTGCCTCTCGCCCTAGCAGTTCTTTGCCACATGAATACCCCTTATAAATCCTCGCACTTGTCGAGTATCCTCTCATCCCCAGTTGTTCATGTGTTTCACAAAAGTCTTCAAAATACTATTCGATCTTCCGAAAATCCTCTGGAGCCTTTTGGCTCTTGAAATTCTTGCTTGCTTGCATTATGGTTAATCCCATAAGACTCCTAGTCATATTGACATTCCTTGTCATTATCATTTTGGGTCTATTGACTCAATATGTTTGCGAATACACGCAATCATCATTGATCCTTATAAATTACTTTTCCGACTGAGCTGCCATTCTTTTAACTGGAATTGGTTCTCGACCAATCCAATTGTCCTTGATTGTACCCTAAGGCTATTCAACTTATCCACCCCTAATCAGAGCATTGCTTCTAATCCCTTGATTTGGAAATCATAATTCCTTTGCATTTGACAATTGAGTTAGTCAGTTGTTTCTATAATTTGATCTCCTTGCATTCTTCTTCCTCTAGTTGAGTAATCGATGCTCACGTCGGATCCCTTGTGGACCACCAGATCCTTTGTTGGATTTTATCCGACAACGCCTTCATATTCAATAACCTTGTGAGCCTTTCCTCCGATACATAATGCCTTTGGTAAATTGTATCCTCGCTTTCTCAACTATGCTCGCCTTCCGAGCTTGAGTTAATTACTTCTCAAGATTCTGGTGTATGATTCTAAGATGCCCCGATGGGTTGAATCTATGCCTTCCTTAATATGTGTGAACTCGAAAGTTTTCACGAGTCGTACTCTTCTGGTATTTTGCTAGATAAAATTTCAACACTACAAATTCATTGAACGCGAGAAGTGAATGGAAGGTTATACATTGAAGAAGTGGGAGTCGACCTTGAACTTTGTGTTCATGCCCATGGACACGATGTAGATCTTATCATTAAAGCTTCTCTTAAATTAATTATTCCTTTGGTATAAGTTCATCTTATATCGTGGATCCGGCCTTTTGCAATCGTGGATCCGCCATGTTCTTTTTAAATACCATTTCTCGTGCAAGTTTTAGCACTTGTCTTCTGTAGAGCAATAACCCCCGTCCAACCTCTACTTTGATATGACATCGAGTATTACCCCCGGGTATCTCGAGATTATCATGGAACTGCATAACTTTTTATGAGTTCTTCATCAAGTGCTACCTTCCCACTGATTCCAATTTTTCGCGGGCTCTGAGTTATTGAACACTCAAAGACACCGATAACTGAACCGAGTCCGCTCTACGGTTCAACAACTCTTCAGTAAGCTTCTATAAGTACGTGTTTGTACCCGATCACATCATTCCTAGCCTGTTTGGCTATATCATTGTCGTGATGATTTTAACCGTGCTACCCGGTCCTTCTTCTCGGAGCACAATTTTCGACGATGAACTAGCCTTACGTCGATCCTCATCGTCATATCATTTCGCATACTGAACAACAAGCTTGGTTTCGAGTTTGTGCCATTGTACCCTTGGTTCCAATAACCTTTCACTTCATCATTACTTTGACTTGATGTCGTCGCCGATCATTACATCTTCATGAACTCTCGCGACAAAGGTGTCGTGATCATCAACATTCTGAGCTCATCCAGGATATCAATTGAATTCATAATGAGAAATACCATCCTTGCCCCTCGATGATTGTGTTATCATCGACGACATTCTTGCCTTCCCCCAACACAAACTTGTTCGTGTTTCGTGTTATACCTTGAGTTCCTTGCTACCCAACATTGTTCTTCTTTACCTTGGAGTATTACCACCTTTTAAGTCAAGAATGCTGTGGGGATTTCACCACCTCTTAAGAATTCTTGGTATAGTGATACTTCTCACCATCACCATTCTTTCTTGGTCCTTGTGTTGATTCCAACCGGGGCACCAACAAGTGAGCGATCTTTGTTTGGATTCCGCCTTCTCGCAACCCTATTGCTTTGAAGTTAATGGTCGGCCGTTCATTCTTAGGATCGCTGATTATTGAATCACCATTCCAATGTTGGTCGTGCAACCCAGCCCCTATTTCGGGTGCACCTTTCAACCAATGTTTAATTGTGTATGTTTTCCTTGAGCATACATCATTATACCATTTGATCTGACAAATGTCATCTTCTTGTTCACATTATTGTGGAAATCCATCTTTGAAAATCTCAATGAGTTGTCACTGAGTCAATCAGCCACCTCCTCACCTCTCCTTGGTTTAATGATGAACTATTGTTTCAGGAACCCGCTCCCATAGTTCATTTCCCGAGGATCTTGCAATGCCATTTCAACGATTTGTGTTGCACCTTTTTCTTCTCGGACATCCTGAGTCTGAGGTATCCTGACACCAATCGGATCTGAATCTCGGTCAGATATGATGGTTGGGACAGCTTTCCAAGAGTTATGATGTTGATCCTTGATGACACATTGTGAGCATGATGTCATACCTAGCACCCCCTACCGGAGGACCTATCATTATAGATTCCTTTTCAAATAGGGTTATCCATTCATCCATGCGGAATTGTAATACTGATTCTACAAGTTATTCGGATGGATCCTTCGTGATTCCAAAGTCTGATCTTCACCTGAAGGCCGTGTCAATGCTATCTCGAAGCATGTCTGCGATACTCTGATTTTCAACAAGAACATTCGAAGCCCAATGCTAAATGTTTCTTGCTCAATTATCCGAACACCGTTGTATGGGTAATGTCATGAAATTTCTCTCCTTACCTAAAGGGTTTTCTACATTATATCCCGTCATGGATATCATGCTCGCTTATCCTTGGGAAGGATATACCCGAAATATGTGTTTAAACACATTTTTCCTTTCCATTGTTCTGCTTAACCTAATGATCACATTTTCCTTTCCATGGGTCTGCTTTGACCCTTCTTGTGACCTATATAATCTAAGCGGTGATAATCCCCGCTTAGGTAAGCACCTCGCTGTACCACTGTAAGTAAGACCCTATTACTATTGTTGATGACATTCGCAGTAACCACCGATGGACGAGAACCTTGCCTATTGGTCCGCCTCGCTCAACGAAAGCAGAAAATGGTTCTCTTCGTCCCTCGCCTTGGTACCTATGTTGTTGCCGACATGACCCTCGAGACTCTCCTCGACATGCCTAACTTACATGATCGTGCAAGATGTCACCAACCTTTCTACTTTTAACCACATGGTGGGCCCATAACCCACAGTTCCCACAGGATCGAAAACCCGACTCTCCCGTGCCCCCCTGCTCCCAAAGTTATTCCTCCCGCGTGGACTCAGTATGTAATTCACGGGCCACCGTCATAGTGATCTATTCTGGTATCAGACGCGATACTTACTCTCGCTACTCTGAACCCCTTTCTCACCCGCTTGGAGCCTATTATGGTACCTTCGTACCTTACTCTCGAGGTATTTCATATGTTCAACTCGAGAGATAATCTTATACTAATTCATGGGTTAGCCCCAGATTGTTTCCCTTAAAAGCATTATGTCGTAGTGAGCTGCCCTTATCTTCGTAAATGCGATGGAGTTCCCAAGAAATGATGACCAGCTTTATCATGATGCATCGGAATAAAGGATTGGAGACATCAACGAAAGGGATTAACTTCTTCGAGAAGATCCGTTAGATTATCGTAACGGCACCTTTCCCTTGCTCCCTCTTAAATCTCGGACGAGATTTCTTGTAGTGGAGGAGAATTGTGGCCTTGGGTAATTAAGCTACAAGAATCCCCACTAATGATGCCACGCCACCTTTGTCACCGTAGTTAATCTCGGGTTAGTTCAAAACCGGTTCAATTTCAAATTCAAAATCGAGCAAACAATAAAAGTTTTCAAATATTAAAATTTAAATGTTCGAGTGAACCAAATAATACATAGGTAATTATGGAGGTGAAACCACATTTTTATAAAATGTTTAAATGCTCAAAGGAAAATAAAACAAGAAGAAAAGAAATTAATTAAATGCCTTTTGTGTTTTGTAAAATATTAAACTATATTATTTAGGGATGAAGCATTTTGTGGTTGTGGCTTAATTTGTAAGAACAATTTAGGTGCCACTTTAGTAATTTACCAAAACTAAAATAAAAGAGAAACTAAAAGTAAAACGGTAAAAGAAGAAAGAAAGAAAAAGGAAAAGATAAAAAAGAGAAGGGGAAGGAACCTCACTGCCCAACCGGGCCAGCCCTCCCCACTGGCCCAATGCAACCCCAAGGTCTACCAACCGCCCCCACCCCACTTAACCCCCTCCCGAGCTGGTGAAACCCTAGCCGCCCCGCGCCTCACCTCTCCCCACCCCGATCCCCTTTCTCTTCCACCTTTCTGTGTCAGGCCGAGCCGGTAAGCCACCTCCTCACCGCCTCGTATAAAAGCGTGGCCATTACCCCGCTTCGACGCTGCGCCGCACACTGCCCTAGCCCCCTCATGGCCTTGAACCGCCATCAGCCGCCCCACGCTTGGCAGAGCATGGCACCCTTGAAAGTCGATCCCGACTCCCGCCGTGGATCTTCCTCCGACGGGTCGGCCACCCTGACTTCCTCATGGGACGCCATCAAACTCCACCGCCCGCCCTAGACCCCACGGCCCCTATGAGCTTCACCTCTCCCCGTCGCCTCCCCTCCCCTTCCGACGCGCCACCCGTGGCGAGCCACGTCGCTGGCCCTGCCGGCCGGCCCGTCGCCCATGCCACGCCCGCCTCGCTTCCTCTCCTCCTCGCCGAGCGGGCGCCTCACCTGCAGGTGCCTACCGCCTGGCCTCCGCCTTTGGCCTCACCCCCTCTCTCCCGTCGGCGCCTCGGCGACTTGAACCCCGTCTAACCCGCCAGCATGACCCCCACAGGGATCGCCACGGCTCCTTGTCGGCCTCCTCCACGCCTTGGGATCAGTAGGCATGCCACGGCGTTCCTCGAGTTGCGCCGAGCAGGCCACCGCACGCCTCAAGACGCCTTGCTTGGGCCCCTTTGGGTTTATGACATGGGGCCCCAATTTCCCCACGTAACTTTTAAAATAAAAAGAAAAGGAAAATGAGATTTATATAAATAAAATGAATAAAAAACTAATTAATTAATTAATTAATTAAGTAAATAATTAATCTAATTAATCCTCGATTAATTAACCTAATAACTAATTAACCTAATTAACTACCATGTTAATTAAACTTAATTAGGTTAATTAGTTAACAAAGGTATGACCTAACGGGACCCACACAGCCGAGGTTGTTTCGGTCGACCACATAACTGGCCGACGTCGGCATGACATCATCTTGTCGCGTCATAAATACATTTTTTCAATTAATTAAATAATTAATTAAATTCCAGAAATTATTAAAATCTTTAAAATCATATCTTTTAATCCGTAACTCGGATTAAAATATTTTCAACATGAAAGTTGCTCAGAACGACGAGACGAATCCGGATACGCAATCTGTTCGTTCGCCAGACACCCCTAACCTATCGAACCTGCAAATTTTCCCCTCCGGCTCCTCTGCCCGAAAACCCTAAACACCGGGATTACTTTCCCGGATGTTTCCCCTAACCAAGCACTTCTCATACCACGTTAGGGGCACGCCTAGCATCGCTTCTTGACATGTCATGCATCGATATGCATCATTTTACTTTGTATTCATTGTTTCTTCCCTCTTCTCTCAGGTAGACTACTGAGACCGACGGCTGCTGCTGGCGATTCGACTACGGTGTTGTGACCCTCTCTCTTGCCGTGAGCAACCAGTGCAAGCCCCCCTTGATCACCAGGATATCGCTTACTCTTCTCTATATATCGCTTGCATTAGAGTAGTGTAGCATGTTATCGCTTTGAGATACTCCTATACTTTCTTTGCCTGCTTTGTCCTTGTTACTTGTTGTTACCTTACACGCAATCCTATATGCTTAGTATAGGATGCTAGTACATTCATACGTGGCCCTACATTCTTGTCCGGCTCCGCCGTATATATTATCGGGCCGTGATCACTCGGGAGTTGATCACGGGTATATACTATATACTTATACATGATACATGTGGAGATTAAAGTCGGGTGGTGATGGAGCACCCGCGAAAGTGGATCTTGAGGCGGAGCGGCAGGCAGGGTGAGACCGCCTAGGAGAGAGGTGGGCCTGGCTCCCTGTTCGGGCGTTCGCGGTTACTTAACACGCTTAACGAGGTCTTGGTATTTGATCTGAGGTTGGCTACGAGCTTATACGCACTAACCATCTACGGGAGTAGTTATGGGTATCCGGCGTCGTGGTATCGGAAGCACTTGGGACGTCGTGACGGAGCGCGGCCTTGGCCACGGATTGGACTGAACGCCACTAGGCTAGGAATGCCTTCCGGCCGCCACGCAACGTCTTGGTGTGCTCGAGGCGATGGGCCCAGGACCCTGGCAGCTTAGGTTTAGACCGGCGTGTTGGCCTCTCTGTTGTGTCTAGGTGGGCTGCGACGTGTTGATCTTCCGCCACGGGCATGACCCAGGAATGTGTGTCCGGCCAAATGGGATCAAGCGTCTTTGGTAAGATGGTGCACCCTGCAGGGAAGTTAATCTATTAGGATAGCCGCGATCTTGATAATGTGACGACTTTGAGTTGTACCTTGAGCTTATGACAACTAGAACCGGATACTTCCAAGTGCCAGATACAACCGGTGGTCGCTCTCGCTCAGGGTTATGAGCAGGGGATCGCCGGGTAGGATTATTGCTATATGGCGTTACTTGGAGGAATTCAGTTTGCCCTCCTTCACCAAGGTTGCAAGACAGTGTCCGGAAGATGTAGTCTTCGTTAAGACTAGCTATCCCCTCTTATTACGGCATTCTCGCGATTCTCACCAATCGATATGGCCTTTACACATATATCCATGCATATGTAGTGTAGCTCCTTGCTGCTAGTACTTTGGATGAGTACTCACGGTTTGCCTTTGTTCCCCTTTTCCCTACCTCTACTCGATTGTCGCAAACTGACGATGGAGCCTGTGGAGCCGACGCCACCGCCGATGGCGACTACTACTCGGAGGTGCCTACTACTACGCAGTGTGCAGCCGACGCATTTACCAGAGTAGCTAGGAGGATCCCAGGCAGGAGGACTGCTCCTCTTTCGTCTGTATCCCAGCTTTGTGCTAGCCATCTTATGGCAACTTGTTTAACTTATGTCGTACTCAGATATTGTTGCTTTCGCTGACTTCGTCAATGATCGAGCACTTGTATTCGAGCCCTCGAGGCCCCGGCTTGTATTATGATGCTTGTATGACTTATTTTATTTGTAGAGTTGTGTTGTGATATCTTCCCGTGAGTCCCTGATCTTGATCGTACACATTTGCGTGCATGATTAGTGTACGATTGAAGCGGGGGCATCACAACTATGTTGATCATATCTACTATATGATTCACGCTCGACCTTTCGGTCTCAGTGTTCCGAGGCCATATCTGGATATGCTAGGCTCATCAAGTTTAACCCGAGTATTTTGCGTGTGCAAAACTGGCTTGCACCCGTTGTATGTGAACGTAGAGGTTATCACACCCGATCATCACGTGGTGTCTCGGCACGACGAACTTTCGGAACAGTGCATATTCAGGGAGAACACTTGTACCTTGAAATTTAGTGAGAGATCATCTTATAATGCTATCGTTGAACTAAGAAAAATAAGATGCATAAAGGATAAACATCACATGCAATCAATATAAGTGATATGATATGGCCATCATCATCTTGTGCCTTTGATCTCTATCTCCAAAGCACCGTCATGATCACCATCGTCACCGTGCGACACCTTGATCTCCATCATAGCATCGTTGTCGTCTCGCCAACTATTGCTTCTACGACTATCGCTACCGCTTAGTGATAAAGTAAAGCTATTACATGGCGATTGCATTTCATACAATAAAGCGGCAACCATATGGCTCCTGCTAGTTGCCGATAACTCTGTTACAAAACATGATCATCTCATACAATAAAACTTAGCATAATGTCTTGACCATATCACATCACAACATGCCATGCAAAAACAAGTTAGACGTCCTCTACTTTGTTGTTGCAAGTTTTACATGGCTGCTACGGGCTGAGCAAGAACCGTTCTTACCTACGCATCAAAACCACAATGATTTTTCGTCAAGTATGTGTTGTTTTAACCTTCAACAAGGACCGGGCGTAGCCACACTCGATTCAACTAAAGTTGGAGAAACCGACACCCGCCAACACGTGGTGCTAAGCACGTCGGTAGAACCAGTCTCGCTGTAAGCATACGCGTAAGGTCGGTCGGGCCGCTTCATTCAACAATACCGAAGCAAAGTATGACATCTTTGGTAAGCGATATGACTATTATCGCCCACAACTCACTTGTGTTCTACTCGTGCATATAACATCTACGCATAAACCTGGCTTGGATGCCACTGTTGGGGAACGTAGTAATTTCAAAAAAAATCCTACGCACACTCAAGATCATGGTGATGCATGTTGGAAATATGCCCTAGAGGCAATAATAAAAGGATTATTATTATATTTCCTTGTTCATGATAATTGTCTTTTATTCATGCTATAATTGTATTATCCGAAAATCGTAATACACGTGTGAATACATAGACCACAATATGTCCCTAGTGAGCCTCTAGTTGACTAGCTCGTTGATCAACAGATAGTCATGGTTTCCTAACTATGGACATTGGATGTCATTGATAACGGATCACATCATTAGGAGAATGGTGTGATGGACAAGACCCAATCCTAAGCATAGCACAAGATCGTGTAGTTCGCTTTGCTAGAGCTTTTTCCAATGTCAAGTATCTTTTCCTTAGACCATGAGATCGTGTAACTCCCGGACACCGTAGGAGTGCTTTGGGTGTACCGAACGTCACAAGCGTAACTTCGGTGACTATAAAGGTGCACTCACGGTACCTACGAAAGTGTCATTGTTGGTTGACACGGATCGAGACTGGATTTGTCACTTTGTATGACGGAGAGGTATCTACGGGCCCACTTTCGGTAATGCATCATCATAATGAGCTCAAAGTGAGCAAGTGTTTGGTCACGGGATCATGCATTGCAGTGCACGAGTAAAGTGACTCACGATAACGAGATTGAACAAGGTATTGTGATACCGACGATCGAATCTCGGGCAAATAACGTACCGATTGACAAAGGGAATTGTATACGGGGTTGCTTAAATCCTCGACATCGTGGGTTCATCCGATGAGATCATCGAGGAGCATGTGGGAGCCAACATGGGTATCCAGATCCCGGCTGTTGGTTATTGACCGGAGAGCCATCTCGGTCATGTCTGCATGTCTCCCGAACCCGTAGTGTCTACACACTTAAGGTTCGGTGACGCTAGGGTTGTATGAATATGAGTATGCATCAAACCGAAGTTGTTGAGTCCGGATGAGATCCCGGACATTACGAGGAGTTCGGAATGGTCCAGAGGTAAAGAATTATATATAGGAAGTGATGTTTTGACGCCAACGGGAGAGTTTAAGGTCACTGGGTATTGTCACGGGACCATCGGAAGGTCCCGGGGTCCACCGGTAAGGCCACCTATCCCGGAGGGCCCCGTGGGCTGAAGTGGGGAGGGAACCAGCCCCTGGTGGGCTGGTGCGCCCCCCCTGGGCCCCCCTCATGCGCCTAGGGTTGGGAACCCTAGGGGAGGGGGCGCCCCACTTGCCTTGGGGGGCAAGCCTCCCCCTTGGCCGCCGCCCCCCTGGAGATCTCATCTCCAGGGCCGGCGCCCCCCCAGGGGGCCTATATAAAGGGGGGAGGGAGGGCAGCTGCACCCCAAGTCTTGGCGCCTCCCTCTCCCCTGCTACACCTCTCCTCTCATGAGCTCGTGCTACTGCCGGAATCTGCTTTGCATCCACCACTGCATGGCCGTCGTCTTCTTTGGATCTTCATCAACCTCTCCCTCCTCCTTGTCGGATCAAGGTGCAGGGAGGCGTCATCCGCCTCCGCACGTGTGTTGAACGCGGAGGTGCTTGTCCGTTCGGCACTTGGTCATCGGTGATTTGGATCACAGCAGTGCGACTCCCTCAACCCCGTTCACTTGAATGCTTCCGCTCGCGATCTACAAAGGTATGTAGATGCACTCCTATTACTCGTTGCTAGATGAACTCATAGATGGATCTTGGTGAACGTAGGGAAATTTTTTAATTTTATGCAACGTTCCCCAACAATGCATAGCAATGAGAGGGGAGAGTGTTGTCTACGTACCCTCGTAGACCGTAAGCGGAAGCATTATGACAACGAGGTTGATGTAGTCGTACGTCTTCATGATCGACCGATCCTAGCACCGAAAGTACGGCACCTCCGCTGACCGCACACGCTCGTTTCTCGGTGACATCCCACGAACTCACGATACAACAGTGTCGAGGGAGAGCTTCGTCAGCACGACGGCGTGATGACGGTGACGATGAAGCTACCGGTGTAGGGCTTTGCCTAAGCACTATAACAATATGATTGAGGTGGATTATGGTGGAGGGGGGCACCGCACACGACTAAGAGATCCATGATCAACTTGTGTGTTCTAGGGTGCCCCCTGCCCCCGTATATAAAGGAGCAAGGGGAGAGTCTGGCCGACCCTTGGGACGCGCCAAGGGGGGGAGGAGTCCTCCTCCTAGTAGGAGTAGGACTCCCTTTTCCTAGTCCAACTAGGAGGAGGAAGGGGAAAGGAAGGAAGAGGAAGAGGGGAAGGAAAGGAGGAGGGGGGGCGCCACCTCCCTAGTCCAATTCGGACTCCCTATAGGGAGGGCGCGCAGCTACCCCTTGTGGGCTGCCTCCCCTCTTCCCTATGGCCCATGTAGGCCCAACTTTCCCCCGGGGGGTTCCGGTAACCCTTCGGCACTCCGGTTTTCTCCGAAACCACCCGGAACACTTCTGGTGTCAGAATATAGCCGTCCAATATATCAATCTTTATGTCTTGACCATTTAGAGACTCCTCGTCATGTCCATGATCACATCCGGGACTCCGAACTACTTTTGGTACATCAAAACACATAAACTCGTAATACCGATCGTCACCGAACGTTAAGCGTGCGGACCCTACGGGTTTGAGAACTATGTAGACATGACCGAGACACGTCTCCGGTCAATAACCAATAGCAGAACCTGGATGTTCATATTGGTCCCCACATATTCTACGAAGATCTTTATCGGTCAAACCGCATAACGATATACATTGTTCCCTTTGTCATCGGTATGTTACTTGCCCAAGATTCGATCGTCGGTATCTCAATACCTAGTTTAATCTAGATTGCAAGCAAGTCTCTTTACTCGTTCCGTAATGCATCATCTTGCAACTAACTTATTAGTCACATTGCTTGCAAGGCTTATAGTGATGTGCATTACCGAGAGGGCCCAGAGATACCTCCCCGACAATCGGAGTGACAAATCTTAATCTCGATCTATGCCAACTCAACAAGTACCATCGGAGACACCTGTAGAGCACCTTTATAATCACCTAGTTACGTTGTGACGTTTGGTAGCACACAAAGTGTTCCTCTGGTATTCGGGAGTTGCATAATCTCATAGTCATAGGAACATGTATGTCATGAAGAAAGCAATAGCAACATACTAAACGATCAAGTGCTAAGCTAACGGAATGGGTCAAGTCAATCACATCATTCGTGTGATCCCGTTAATCAAATGACAACTCATGTCTATGGCTAGGAAGCTTAACCATCTTTGATTCAACGAGCTAGTCAAGTAGATAATACTAGTGACACTCTGTTTGTCTATGTATTCACACATGTACTAAGTTTCCGGTTAATACAATTCTAGCATGAATAATAAACATTTATCATGATATAAGGAAATATAAATAACAACTTTATTATTGCCTCTAGGGCATATTTCCTTCACCTCGGGCATACTTGCAAGCTTAAATAATCCACAAACTTCATCCACATAGATTAGGTGCATATCGGGATGTAATGTTCCATCTCCTGTAAAAGGATTAGCTAGCAGTTTCTCTATCATACCCGAAGGAATTTCAAAGTAAACATTTTCGCAGGTTCAAGAGGGTTGAGGAGAAACTCCTTGCTCTCATCGGTCGGGGTGAAGATACCCCGAACAAGCCCCTCAAAGGATTATTTTCCATAGTAACAAGTGACAATAAATTTCAGCACACTATATAAATTTTTCCTTACCAAATTCCACCTGCCAAAGGCGCTTCACTCACCGGCAACGACGCTAGAAAGAGTCTTGATGACCCACAAGTATAGCGGATCTATCGTAGTCCTTTCAATAAGTAAGAGTGTTGAACCCAACGAGGAGCGTATGGAAATGACAAGCAGTTTTCAAGAAGGGTATTCTCCGCAAGCAAATCGAAATTATCGGTAATGTATAGTTTTGTGATAAGGTAATTCAGAACGGGTAACAAGTAACAAAAAGTAAACAAGGTGCAGCAAGGTAGCCCAATCCGTTTTGTATCAAAGGACAAGCCTGGACAAACTCTTATATATAGGAAAGCTGTAACATCCCAAATTTTCAATTTGGACTGTTATACATAGGTCATCTATGCATATCATATTTTATTGCATCTTCGTTCCGCAATCCTCGAAATCCTAAGCAACTCAAGGACCCTCGGAGAGAGTTGGGGATTTTACAATTTTCATATTTGATTTCTATCAAATATTGAGAATGAGGATTTTTTTATTTTAATTATTTTCTCTCCGGAAAATATTTCATATTAAAAATAAACGAGAGGAGATAATATGACTTCTCCAAAATAATTGAAATATTGGGGGGAAAATGTTAAAATCATTATTTGGATTTTATTTGGAATTTTATTTGCCCTAGAAAAATTTGCACGTTTTAAAAATTGCATTTTAGGGGCCAAGTAAATGTTCATCTTGTTCTAAATATTTCATTTAGACGGTGAACATTTGTTTTGGCATTTTTAGATTTTTATTTTATTTTATAGGAGTTTTTCCGTCGGCGAAACTATTTAAAAAAAAAAACTCTGTGGCTACGTGGCCAAAACCGGGCTAAAGCCCAGCCAGGCCCCAAGCCGCCGCCACCGCCTTCCCGACGCCGCCACAGTGTCCGAGGCGGACACCACTGCCTCGCCGCCGCTTGCCCTCCCCAAGCCACCGGACCCCCTTCCTATAAATACCGCCGCCCGCCTTTAGCCGCCACCACCACCGGCCGCCCGATCCCCGAGCCCGAGCCGAGTCGCCATGCCAGTCGCCGCCCGCCTCTAGCCGCCACGCCTCCGCCACTCAGCCGAGGCCGAGCCGGAGCACAGCGAGGTAATGGCCACGCTTGGGTTTTCTCCAAGAAAACCGTTTCGGTTTTTTTAAAAACCTAGTTGCGTTTTTTTATTTAGATCGGTTTATTTATTTAGCGAGCGTTCGCTCGTTCGTTCGTTCTAACGAACGTGTTCGTCGTTTAGGTTCAGTTAACGAACGTTCGTTCGTTAAACTGCTCGTCGTTTTTCTTTTTATCGGATTTATTCATGATTTCACGATCGCGATTTACGATCCGATGTTCGAACTAGTATAACATTTCGCTGCGTTTATCGGAATCAGCGATTCAAGCGCACGGAGTTTCATCTCGAAACCCTCTTTCCGAATAATAACCAACTCAAACAAGTTTTTGACTCTGTAAAATTTGACCCTAGTCCAGATTAGTAAACGGATCTTATTTCTTTTGCCGTTTGAGTTTCGTTGCTCGGTTTGGTTTGATTCTTTTTGCAAACCGGAGTTCTTAAGTTGAAATTTCTGGTCAACCCCTTTCAAGTTGGAGTTTTCTTGTGCATCTTTGCCTGTTGCTTATGTATGTTATTGTTTGCTTGCGATAGAATTCCCGGAGTGCGAAGCGTGTTACTACGAGTCTCTAGGATTCGCGGATCGTCAGCAAGGCAAGTAACACTTTGATCATATCCCTTTCATACCCAGTTTTTATGCATTAGTTCCAATCCTCAAACATTGCATTGATTAGGATGTCATTAACTTGTGGGTTGGGAAGTAGTAGTTGAGGTAGAACCTATTGCCCTGTTACTATCAAACCCTTGGGAGTTATTTCTACGTTATGCTTATATTGCCATGCTATGCTCGTAGACGTGGTTTGGGTTTGAGTATATTCCATGACAGATGTGAGATTGTTATTTAATGGTTCAACTTAAGGTGGCAACTTAAATACACATCTGGGTGGATTGAGGCACCTGGGGAACCCAATGTTGTCTGTCTTTTTTGGAAATCCCGGGGTACCCGTGTGATCTTCCTATGGACCGCCACCCAGGCTCAAAGGGAACTGAGTTTATTCATGCTAGAAACTTCCGTGTGCAGCCACAAGCTATTATGGGCTCTAGCATAGTTGAGTAAGTTACGTGAAACTCTTGAACAGGTAGATCAGCAGGTAGTGGGTTTTGTAGGTTTGGTATGGTCTACCCGGAGTAGGGAGTTAATGTTTCTGAAAGACTATGTCTCGGTCATCCATTTCTCAAACACCATGTAGTGCGCGAAATCCAACGGAGGCGATCGTGTCTTGTGGGGAAAAGTGCGTAAACCTCTGCAGAGTGTACAATCTAATCATGGTTAGCCGTGTCCCCGGTTATGGACAATTCTGAGTATCTAGTACTTGAGTATTCGCATGTATCTCATCACTCTTAATTAATATTCTTTGGGATGTTAATCACCTTAATTGGGATTGAGTTGGGGTTTACCTTCTCAATGATGTTTCAACCACCATGATAGTTAAAATAAAATATATTCCTTTGTTGTAGGGAAAAATTGGTTTTTCGCAAGAACTATAACCATAGAGCTTTCCAGCAGCCAAATATTGCATGTAGTGATAGTATTATTCCTGCTCTACTGTGTTATATTGCCAGCATATTCCATGTCTTGACCCGTTTCGGGCTGCAACGTATTATGTTGCAGACTTTTCGAACGAGGAGTAAGGTTCGATAGGTCGTTCCCGTGCAGACTCAGCTATGCCGTTGGAGTTGATGGACTCACTTTATCTTCCAAACCTTCATTTGTTATCGCATTAGATGGCCTTAAGCCATATTATTGTAATAAGTTCTCTTTTGAGACATTCGATGTAATAAGTGTGTGATTGCTACTCGTTATAAATCCTTGATCTTGTGTGTGTGACATTCTTGATCCAGGCATGACACTAAAGCACAAAGACTTGACCATCTGAGGTCGGGTCGCTACAAGATGGTATCAGAGCACACGCTGAGTGCAGGACACGACCGCTAAGATAAACCATAGGTCACTCTTCTCTACTTATTTCTGACTCCTCTCCTTTTCCACTCTTTAGGATGTCGGAGATGAAGAACAAGTTTGCACAACCGGATGAAGACACACCTTTTGGGCGTCACTTGAAGGAAGTCACTAGGTACTTGAACATTGGAATACCAAGCTTCACCGGGACGTACAACGCCACTCAAGAAGAGGAACGCTGGATGATTCAAGTACAATTTCCAGGAAGGATGTTCTCACCAACTTCTAAGCCCATAGAGTTTTCTTTCGAAGCACCCACCTAGAGTCTTGGCAAGAGTATGGCAGCTGACATTACCATGGGACGTATTGGAGAAGTCTACAACAGGGAGCTTAAAGACACCATCTACCAAATATGTGGGCGCCGAGACGAGAAATGGGAAGTAATCAGCACCAAGAAGGATAGATCGATTGCAGCTTTCATCCAGGAGCTAAACCGGTACATTCGGCGTCGGAGAACCAGGATGTGCACAGACATGATGGAGTTGAAGAAGGCGAAGACCAGGATCATCGAGTTTGGAGGAAGAACTCAAGTTTACACGCGATGGATATGAGGAGGAAATCAAGATACTCTCGGAGAAGAACGACGACCTAGTTAAGAAGATCGGGTATTCATGGGAGGATCAAGACCTTGGGAAGAAGAGGAAGAAGATCCCACTTGCGGGATAATTACATCATCATCGATGACACCGATTCCGATCCAAGTGATGATGACTACGAAGATGAAGCTAGAGCTGACATCATGGAGTCTTCCACCGATCAAAATTTCTAGATGACCACCATATATTAGTAGTATTCCCCCATGTAACTAGTAGTAGTTGAGCACTTTTGTGATAGTCCTAGATCGTTTGTATGCCCTTGCTTGATTGATTGAGTGAAATGATTGTGTTTGTCTCATATGCATATGGGTAGTGCTTTCTCATTAGACCTCTTTCTATTCTAATCTCTTCCCTCTAAACCCATCAGATGCCTCCAAGACGTGACACGGTTTTGCTTTTTCCACGGAGCTCACCCGGTTGATCGGCAAAAATACCTTGATGCAATTGCTGAGTTCGAGAACTGTGGCAACAACAACAACAACAACAACCCGCCGCCGTGGACAATTTAGCCCGTTTCTGAGGTTACAACCGGGGTGTTTTCCAGTAGCACCGAGCCAATAGTTCTTGATGATTGGCACGCCCGTGTTGGAAGGAGTTAACCACCGCAGGATGCACGGATCTTGAGAAGGTGCGCTTTGCGCACATCAATTGGATGGACCAGCAGCCGCATGGTGGGAGAATTACGGCTACTTTTCCTATAGCCAACGTCACTTGGGACCAGTTTCAACAAGCTTTTCAGACGGCCCATGTCTCAAGCTGGAGCCATGCGGATGAAGAAGCGTGAGTTTCGCCAACTTACGCTGTGAGGAACCGTCTGATGGCCCGATGCGTGGATGAGTTTAGCAAGTTATCACGCTATGTCACGATGATGTGGCCCACAGATGCCGCGAAGCAGGAGAAGTTTATGGAAGGGCTGAATGATGAGATGAGTATGCAGTTGATGGTGGCAACTTTCAACAACTACCAGGAGTTGGTAGACAAGGCCCTTATGATTGAAGGAAAGCAGCAGCAAATTGAGAGCCGTAAGAGGAAGTATGGACAAGGGAAGTACAATCCAGGAGCTCACCAGAAGCCTCGCTTAACCCCGAACTCGGGAGGACTTGTTCATAATCATGGAGGTCATAACCACACTGGAGGAGGTTCGCATAACCACAATGGTGCGAAGAATGGGAATGGGAATGGAGTCAATAACAATCAGAACCGCTCTAACCCATCTACACCCGCCAATAGAGACCTAAGTCAAATCACTTGCTATAAGTGCGGGAAGACAGGGCACTATGCCAATGATCGCCTCAAGGGAGGAATGGAAAGCGAAATGGGAGCGCTGGGAAGAAGCCTAATCCATTCAACAAAGGACAAGTGAACCACGTTAACGTGGAGGAAGTTGAAGAGCAGACCCGGTGACGGTAATAGGTAAGTTTTTGGTTAAGTCATTTACCGCTCTTGTTCTTTTCGATCTTGGTGCATCGCATTCATACATATCAAGGGATTTGTGGATAAGTTTAAGTTACCAACCCAAACCCTTAGGACCCCTCTTTTAGCGAGCTACTTTGGCCGAGCAGAGTACATGGCTAGCCGATGGTGCAACCAGATACCCCTAACCATTGGCACACATGTTTTTTCGTCTGACCTAATCATCTTGGAGTCGCAAGGATTGGATGTGATATTAGGTATGGACTGGATGTCGAAGTATGGAGGAAGCATTGACTGTGCTAGCAGATCAATTTACCTTACCTCCCCGGAGGGTAAAAGGATTAAGTATGTATCTAGGCACGTGCCTAGGAGAAGTCAAGTGAATGCCCTCACGGGTGTTGTTCAGGAGGAAGTGCACAGTAGTAAAAGACTTTCGAATGTTTTCCCGGAGGAGTTACGGTGCATGCCACCGGATCGAGACATCGAGTTCTCGATAGAGCTATTGCGGTCTGAGGCCAATATCCAAGAGACCCTATCGGATGCCTGCAAATGATCTGGAGGAAATTAAGAAGCAGATCAAGGAGTTATTGGAGAAAGGTTACATTTGAAGAAGTTCATCACCTTGGGGAGCCCCAATACTTTTGGTCGAGAAGAAGGATAAATCCCTGAGGATGGTTGTTGATTACCGAGCCTTGAACAAAGTAACGATAAAGAACAAGTATCCCTTACCAATGATCAATGATCTGTTTGATCAGTTGCAAGGAGCTAAGGTGTTTTCAAAGATCGATCTACGATCAGGATACCATCAGTTGAAGATACGAGAGAAGGATATACCAAAGACAGCATTCACCACGCGTTACGGATTATATGAGCATACAGTCATGTCGTTTGGACTGACTAACGCCCCGGCCTATTTCATGAGCATGATGAACAAGGTGTTCATGGAGTATTTGGACAAGTTTGTTGTGGTGTTTATTGATGATATTATGGTATACTCGAAGAACCAAGAGGAGCACAAGGAGCATTTGCGTTTGGTTCTCGAGAAACTCAGGGAACACCAGTTATACGCCAAATTCAGTAAGTGTGAGTTTTGGTTGAAGGAAGTTGGATTTCTTGGGCATGTTATATCAGGAGAAGGTATAGCAGTAGATCCCAGTAAGGTTCGATCGATCCTTTGAATGGTTGGCACCCACTTCGCCAGTTGGCGAAATCCATGATTTCCTTGGACCCAGAGGGATACTACTGGAGATTCATTGAGATTTTTCCAAGATTGCTAAGCCAATGACTGAATTGCTAAAGAAGGATACTAAGTTTAAATGGACGGAAGATTGCGAGGCAAGTTTTCAGGAGTTGAAGAACGCGTTTGACTACAGCCCGGTGCTAACATTGCGGATATACATAAGGAGTTTCAAGTGTATTGTGACGCCTCACGCTTGGGACTTGGATGTGTGCTTATGCGAGACGGAAAGGTTGTTTCATTATGCCTCATGACAACTAAAACCCCATGAGTTGAACTATGCAACGCATGATTTGGAGTTAGCAGCCGTAGTGCATGCCTTGAAGACTTGGAGACATTATATTATTGGAAACCGTTGTGATGTGTACACGGATCATAAGAGTTTGAAGTACATTTTCACCCAGAAGGAGTTGAACCTAAGGCAGAGGAGATGGTTGGAACTTATAAAGGATTACGATATGAAGCTGCACTATCATCCAGGAATGGCCAATGCCGTAGCAGACGCTTTGAGCCAGAAGAGTTATGCTAACATCCTTGAAAGTAAAGGATTGCCGAAGGAGTTAGCTGAGGATATCATGGAACTTGGGTTGGAGATTGTTCCAAGAGGTTTCATTGCGACAATGGAGGTGCAGTCTACATTGTTGGACAAGATTCGAGAAGCTCAGAAGAAGGACAAAGAGATTGCTGAGATAAAAGAGAAGATGAGCAAAGGTAAAGCCAAAGGTTTTCGCGAGGATGAGCACGATACCTTGTGGTTTGAGGACCGAGTTTATGTGCCCAATAACCCAGAGATCAGGAAGTTAATACTTCAGGAGGCCCATGACTCACCATACTCGATACACCCCGGAAACACCAAGATGTATTTGGATTTGAAGGAACGTTTCTGGTGGACTGGTATGAAGAAGGATATTGCCGAGTATGTAGCTGTATGTGATGTATGTCAGAGAGTGAAGGCAGAGCATCGAGCTAGCAGGACTGTTACGACCTATGCCGATACCGAATGGAAGTGGGATAAACTTGGAATGGACTTTATCACCGGATTACCCAGAACCAAAGCAGGATATGACTCAATATGGGTAGTAGTGGATCGTTTGACCAAAGTAGCTCACTTCATCCCAGTGAAAACAACATATTCAAGTGCAAAGTTGGCCAAGATATATATGTCCAGGATTGTATGTCTGCATGGAGTTCCGAGGACCATTGTATCAGATAGAGGAACAATTTACTTCAAAATTTTTGGCATCAGCTACACCAGACTTTGGGTACCAGATTGAGTTGATCGCTTTCCACCCGAGACGGATGGATGACAGAGAGTCAATCAGATTACGGAGGACATGTTGAGAGCTTGTGCACTAGATTATGGCTCTAGTTGGGATGACAATTTGCCTTTACGCATGAAATTCTCATACAACAATGACTACCGGCCGCTTTGAAGATGGCACCGTTTGAAGCCTGTATGGACGCAGATGTAGAACACCTACGATGTGGGATGAGGTAGGAGACTGTCGATTGTTTGGACCAGATTTGATCAAAGAGTCGAGGAGAAGGTTAAAGCGATCCGAGACAGATTAAAGATTGCTCGATCGGTAGAAGAGTTATCTGATTCAAAATGCAAGGAAGTAACCTATGAAATTGGAGACAGAGCCTATCTGCGAGTATCACCCTTGAGGGGAGTGAAACGTTTTGGAGTTAAGGGAAAACTAGCTCCAAGATTTGTAGGACCGTACCGTGTTTTGGAACGGATGGGAGAAGTTGCCTACAAGCTGGAGTTACCTGAAGGATTGTCAGGAGTTCACGATGTGTTCCACGTATCACAGTTGAAGAAGTGTCATGCTGAGATGGCCGATATACCGTTAAGAGATACAGTGCCCCTGGAGGCGATTCAGTTGGATAGTAATCTGACCTATGAGGAGAAGCCAATAAAGATTCTTGACTTTGATAGCCGAGTCACTCGCAGCAGAAGGTTATCAAGTTTTGCAAAGTTGATGGAGCCACCATACCGAGGAGGAAGCCACACAGGAGCGAGAAGATGATATCCGCAAGGGCGACCCGCACCTATTTTCTAGCCAACCCGAATCTCGAGGGCGAGATTCATCTTAAGGGGGGTTGGTTTGTAACATCCCAAATTTTCAATTTGGAATGTTATACATAGGTCATCTATGCATATCATATTTTATTGCATCTTTGTTCCGCAATCCTCGAAATCCTAAGCAACTCAAGGACCCTCGGAGAGAGTTGGGGATTTTACAATTTTCATATTTGATTTCTATCAAATATTGAGAATGAGGATGTTTGATTTTAATTATTTTCTCTCCGGAAAATATTTCATATTAAAAATAAACGAGAGGAGATAATATGACTTCTTCAAAATAATTGAAATATTGGGGGCAAAAATGTTAAAATCATTATTTGGATTTTATTTGATTTTATTTGCCCTAGAAAAATTTGCACGTTTTAAAAATTGCATTTTAGGGACCAAGTAAATGTTCATCTTGTTCTAAATATTTCATTTAGACGGTGAAAATTTGTTTTGGCATTTTAGATTTTATTTTATTTTATAGGAGTTTTTCATTTTGAACTATTTAAAAAAACTTCATGTGGCCCAAGACCGAAACTTGGCTTGCCGCCTTCCCAGCCGCCTTGCTTGCCGTGTCCGAGGACACCACCGCTCCGCCGCTTGCCCCCTCCCAAGCCACGGACCCTCCTATAAATACCGTCGGCCCCGCCCTAGCCGCCACTCACCGCCGCCGCCCGAGCCGTCGCCGCCAGTCGCCGCCGCCGCCTCTAGCCGCAGCCGCCTCCCGCCCGCCACCCGCCGTCGAGCCGAGCGGCTGAGCCCCACCGAGCCACCATGAGGTAGTCGCCCTCCGCCTCGGTTTTCGAATAAAACTGTTTGGTTTTTTAAAAACCTAGTTGCATTTTTATTTAGATCGGTTTATTTATTTAGCGGCGTTCATTGCTCGTTTCGTTCTAACGAGCGTGTTCGTCGCTTAGGTTCAGTTAACGAGCGTTCGTTTGTTAAAGCGTTCGTCGTTTTCTTTTTATCGGATTTATTCCGCGATTTTCTGATCGCGATTTCTGATCCGATGTTTGAACTAGTATAACTTTTGCTCGTTTATCGGAATCAGGCGATTCAAGCGCCTGGAGTTTCATCCAGAAACCCTCTTTCTGAATAACCAACTCAAACAAGTTTTTGACTCTGTAAAATTTGACCCTAGTTCAGATTAGTAAACGGATCTTATTTCTTTTGCCGTTTGAGTTTGGTTGCTCGGTTTGGTTTGATTCTTTTTGCAAACCGGAGTCCTTAAGTTGAACTTTTTGGTCAACCCCTTTCAAGTTGGAGTTTTCTTGTGCATCTTTGCCTATTGCTTATGTATGTTATTGTTTGCTTGCGATAGAATTCCCGAGTCTGAGCGTGTTACTCTGAGTCTCTAGGATTCGCGGATCATCAGCAAGGCAAGTAACACTTTGATCATATCCCTTTCATACCCAGTTTTTATGCATTAGTTCCAATCCTCAAACATTGCATTGATTAGGATGTCATTAACTTGTGGGTTGGGAAGTAGTAGTTGAGGTAGAACCTATTGCCCTGTTACTATCAAACCCTTGGGAGTTATTTCTACGTTATGCTTATATTGCCATGCTATGCTCGTAGACGTGGTTTGGGTTTGAGTGTATTCCATGACATATGTGAGATTGTTAATTAATGGTTCAACTTAAGGTGGCAACTTAAATACACATCTGGGTGGATTGAGGCACCTGGGGAACCCAGTGTTGTCTGTTTTTTTGGAAATCCGGGGTACCCGTGTGATCTTCCTATGGACCGCCACCCAGGCTCAAAGGGAACTGAGTTTATTCATGCTAGAAACTTCCGTGTGCAGCCACAAGCTATTATGGGCTCTAGCATAGTTGAGTAAGTTACGTGAAGCTCTTGAACAGGTAGATCAGCAGGTAGTGTGTTTTGTAGGTTTGGTATGGTCTACCCGGAGTAGGGAGTTAATGTTTCTGAAAGACTATGTCTCGGTCATCCATTTCTCAAACACCATGTAGTGCGAGAAATCCAACGGAGGCGATCGAGTCTTGTGGGGAAAAGTCGCAAACCTCTGCGCAGAAAGTGTACAATCTAATCATGGTTAGCCGTGTCCCGGTTATGGACAATTCTGAGTATCTAGTACTTGAGTATTCACATGTATCTCATCACTCTTAATTAATATTGCTGGATGTTAATCACCTTAATTGGGATTGAGTTGGGGTTTACCTTCTCAATGATGTTTCAACCACCATGATAGTTAACATAAAATATATTCCTTTGTTGTAGGGAAAAATTGGCTTTTCGCAAAAACGATAACCATAGAGCTTTCCACCAGCCAAATATTGCATGTAGTGATAGTATTATTCCTGCTCTACTTTGTTATCTTGCCAGCATATTCCATGTCTGTGACCGTTTCAGCTGCAACATATTATGTTCTGCGGACTTTTTAGACGAGGAGTAAGGTTCGATAGAGTCGTTGTCGTGCAGCTCAGCTCTGCCGTTGGAGTTGATGGACTCACTTTATCTTCCAAGCCTTCATTGTTATCGCATTAGATGGCCTTAAGCCATATTATTGTAATAAGTTCTCTTTTGAGACATTCGATATAATAAGTGTGTGATTGCTACTCATTATAAATCCTTCGATCTTGTGTGTCAAGACATTCTTGATCCGGGGAGGACCTTTGAAGCTACAGAGACTTGACCATCTGAGGTCGGGTCGCTACAAAAGCGCTCCCGAGGACACATGGGAATTATCGTCAAGCTAGTTTTCATCATGCTCATATGATTCGCGTTCGTTACTTTGATAATTTGATATGTGGGTGGACCGGTGCTTGGGTGCTGCCCTTCCTTGGACAAGCCTCCCACTTATGATTAACCCCTCTTGCAAGCATCCGCAACTACGAAAGAAGAATTAAGGTAAACCTAACCATAGCATGAAACATATGGATCCAAATCAGCCCCTTACGAAGCAACACATATACTGGGGTTTAAGCTTCTGTCACTCTAGTAACCCATCATCTACTTATTACTTCCCAATGCCTTCCCCTAGGGCCAAACAATGGTGAAGTGTCATGTAGTCGACGTTCACATAACACCACTAGAGGAAAGACAACATACATCTCATCAAGATATCAAACGAATACCAAATTCACACGACTAATTATAACAAGACTTCTCCCATGTCCTCAGGAACAAACGTAACTACTCACAAATCATATTCATGTTCATAATCAGAGGGGTATTAATGTGCATAAAGGATATGAACATATGATCTTCCACCGAATAAACCAACTAGCGTCAACTACAAGGAGTAATCAACACTACTAGCAACCCACGGTACCAATCGAGGTTTTGAGACAAAGATCGGATACAAGAGATGAACTAGGGTTTGAGAGGAGATGGTGATGGTGAAGATGTTGATGGAGATTGACCCCTCCGATGAGAGGATCGATGCTGATGACGATGGTAACGATTTCCCCCTCCCGGAGGGATGTTTCCCCGGCAAAACAGCTCCGTCAGAGCCCTAGATTGGTTTCGCCAGGTTCCGCCTCGAGACGACGACGCTTCGTCCCAAAAGCTTCTTTCTTATTTTTTCCAGGGCAAAAGACACCTTATAATAGAAGATGGGCATCGAGGGGCTTCCAGGTGGCTCACGAGGCAGGGGGGCGCGCCCAGGGGGTAGGGCGCGCCCTCCACCCTCGTGGACAGTGGGTGGCTGCTACCTCTTGAGCATGCGTTGGTTTTCCCTTGAAGAGGAAAGGGAGATGTAGCAAAGTAGCGTAAGTATTTCCCTCAGTTTTTGAGAACCAAGGTATCAATCTAGTAGGAGACTACACGCAAATCACCTAGTACCTGCACAAACAATCAAGAACCTTACAACCAACGCGATAAAGGGGTTGTCAATCCCTTCACGACCACTTGCAAAAGTGAGATCTGATAAAGATAATAAGATAAATATTTTTGGTATTTTTGTTGTATAGATTGAAAAGTAAAGATTGCAAAATAAATAGTAAACTAGAATTATAGATCGGAAACTTATATGATGTAAAGTAGACCCGGGGGCCATAGGTTTCACTAGTGGCTTCTCTCATGATAGCTTATATTACGGTGGGTGAACAAATTACTGCCGAGCAATTGATAGAAAAGTGCATAGTTATGAGAATATCTATGCATGATCATGAACATAGGCATCACGTCCGTGTCAAGTAGTCCGAAACGATTCTACATCTACTATTATTACTCCACACATCGACCGCTATCCAGCATGCATCTAGAGTATTAAGTTCATAAGAACAGAGTAACGCATTAGGCAAGATGACATGATGTAGAGGGATAAACTCAAGCAATATGATATAAACCCCATCTTTTTATCCTTGATGGCAACAATACAATACGTGTCGGTTCCCTTTACATCCTGGGATCGAGCACCGCAAGATTGAACCCAAAGCTAAGCACTTCTCCCATTGCAAGAAAGATCAATCTAGTAGGCCAACCTAAACCGATAATTCGAAGAGACTTGCAAAGATACCAAATCATGCATATAACAATTCAGAGAAGAATCAAATATTGTTCATAGATAATCTTGATCATAAACCCACAATTCATCGGATCTCGATAAACACACCGCAAAAAGTATTACATCGAATAGATCTCCAAGAACATCGAGGAGAACTTTGTATTGAGAACCAAAGATAGAGAAGAAGCCATCTAGCTAATAACTATGGCCCCGAAGGTTTGTGGTAAACTACACACACATCATTGGAGATGCTATGGTGTTGATGTAGAAGCCCTTCGTGATCGAATCCCCCTCCGGCAGATCGCCGGAAAAGGCCCCAAGATGGGATCTCACGGTACAGAAGGTTGCGGCGGTGGAAAAGTGGTTTCGTGGCTCCCCTGGATGTTTCAGGGTATAAAAGTATATATATAGGTGAAAGAAGTAGGTCGGTGGAGCTACAAGGGGCCCACGAGGGTGGGGGCGCGCCCTCCTGCCTCGTGGCTGCCTCATTGCGTCTCTGACTTCCACTCCAAGTCTCCTGGATTGCGTTTGTTCCTAGAAAGATCCTCGCGAAGGTTTTGTTCCGTTTGGATTCCGTTTGATATTCCTTTTCTGCGAAACACTGAAATAGACAAAAAATCAACAACTGGCACTGGGCCTCCGGTTAATAGGTTAGTCCCAAAAATAATACTCCCTCCGTTCCTATATATAGGGTGTATAGTTTTTGGCACGAAAATTAAAGAACACACATGGTGGAAAATTTTTACAAGTTTTGGGCGAGATTACACCTGACTAATTGGCATGAGAAAATAGAGGAGGTTGCGTAATATAAGGAAATGTAATCAAATCCCTAAAAAAATTATCCAAACGAGTGGCGCAATGCAATATACCTTATATTTCGGGTTTTTTCTCAAAACTCTATACACCCTATATCAAGGAACGGAGGGAGTATAAAAGAGAATAATAAAGCCCATTAAACATCCAAATCAGATAATATAATAGCATGGAACAATAAAAAATTATAGATACGTTGGAGACGTATCAGCATCCCCAAGTTTAATTCCTGCTCGTCCTCGAGTAGGTAAATGATAAAAACAGAATTTTTGATATGGAATGCTACCTAACGTAATTTTCAATGTAATTTTGTTTATTGTGGCATGAATGTTCAGATCCGAAAGATTCAAGACAAAAGTTCAATATTGACACAAAAATAATAATACTTCAAGCATACTAACTAAGCAATTATGTCTTCTCAAAATAACATAGCCAAAGAAAGCTCATCCCTACAAAATCATATAGTTTGGCCATGCTCCATCTTCGTCACACAAAATGCTCTCATCATGCACAACCCCGATTACAAGCCAAGCAATTGTTTCATACTTTAGTATTCTCAAACTTTTTCAACTTTCACGCAATACATGAGCACGAGCCATGTACATAGCACTATGGGTGGAATAGAATATGATGATGGAGGTTGTATGGAGAAGACAAAAAAGGAGAAAGTCTCACATTGACGCGGCTAATCAACGGGCTATGGAGATGCCCATCAATTGATGTCAATGCGAGGAGTAGGGATTGCCATGCAACAGATGCACTAGAGCTATAAATGTATGAAAGCTCAACAAAAGAAACTAAGTGGGTGTGCATCCAACTTGCTTGCTCACGAAGACCTAGGGCATTTGAGGAAGCCCATTGTTGGAATATACAAGCCAAGTTCTATAATGAAAAATTCCTACTAGTATATGAAAGTGATAAAATAAGAGACTCTCTATCATGAAGATCATGGTGCTACTTTGAAGCAAAAGTGTGGAAAAAGGATAGTAGCATTGTCCCTTCTCTCTTTTTCTCTCATTTTTTTTTCTTTTTTTGGGCCTTCCCTTTTGTTTTTGGCCTTTCTCTTTTTTTATTTGCCTTTTTTTTATTTCCTCACACGGGACAATGCTCTAATAATGATGATCATCACACTTCTATTTATTTACAACTCAAGGCTTACAACTCGATACAAGAACAAAATATGACTCTATATGAGTGCCTCCGGCGATGTAAAGGATGGGCAATGAATCAAGAGTGACATGTATGAAAAATTATGCATGGTGGCCTTGCCACAAATACGATGTCAACTACATGATCATGCAAGACAATAAGACAATGATGAAGCGTGTCATAATAAACGGAACAGTGGAAAGTTCCATGGCAATATTATCTCGGAATGGCCATGGAAATGCCATAATAGGTAGGTATGGTGGCCGTTTTGAGGAAGATATAAGGAGGCTTATGTGTGATAGAGCGTATCATATCACGGGGTTTGGATGCACCGACGAAGTTTGCACCAACTCTCGAGGTGAGAAAGGGCAATGCACGGTAGATCAAGAGGCTAGCAATGATGGAAGGGTGAGAGTGCGTATACTCCATGGACTCAACATTAGTCATAAAGAACTCACATACTTATTGCAAAAATCTACAAGTCATCAAAACCAAGCACTACGCGCATGCTCCTAGGGGATAGATTGGTAGGAAAAGACCACCGCTCGTCCCTGACCGCCACTCATAAGGAAAGCAATCAAAGAACACCTCATGCTTCAAATTTGTCACATAACGGTTACCATACGTGCATGCAACAGGACTTGCTAACTTCAACACAAGTATTTTGCAAATTCACAATTACTCAACTAGCACAACTCTAATATTACTATCTTCATATCTCAAAACAATCATCAAGTATCAAACTTCTCATAGTATTCAATGCACTCTATATGAAAGTTTTTATTATACCCATCTTGGATGCCCATCATATTAGGACTAATTTTATAGCCAAAGCAAATTACCATGCTGTTCTAAAAGACTCTCAAAATAATATAAGTGAAGCATGAGATATCAATAATTTCTGTAAAATAAAACCACCACCGTGCTCTAAAAAGATATACGTGAAGCACTAGAGCAAAGTTATCTAGCTCAAAAGATATAAGTGAAGCAGATAGAGTATTCTAATAAATTCCTATTCATATGTGTCTCTCCCAAAAGGTGTGTACAGAAATGATGATTGTGGTAAACTAAAAAACAAAGACTCAAATCATACAAGACACTCCAAGCAAAACAAATATCATGTGGTGAAATAAAAATATAGCCTCAAGTAAAGTTACCGATGAAGCGAAGGCGAAAGAGGGGATGCCTTAGGGCATCCCCAAGCTTAGGATTTTGGTTGTCCTTGAATTTTACCTTGGGTGCCTTGGGAATCCCCAAGCTTAGACTCTTGCCACTCCTTATTCCAAAATCCATCAAATATTTACCCAAAAGCTTGAAAACTTCACAACACAAAACTTAAACAGAAAATCTCATGAGCTCCGTTAGTGTAAGAAAACAAACCACCACTTTAAGGTACTGTAATGAACTCATTTTTTTTATTTATATTGGTGTTAAACCTACTAAAATCCAACTACTCTATGGTTCATACCCCCCGATACTAGCCATAGATTCATCAAAATAAGCAAACAACACACGAGAAACAGAATCTGTCAAAAACAGAACAGTATGTAGTAATCCGGATCGAACGTATACTTCTGGAACTCCAAAAATTCTAAAATAAATTGTTGGAAGTGAGGAATTTATCTATTAATCATCTGCAAAAAGAATCAACCTAAAAGCACTCTCCAGTAAAAAATGGCAGCTAATCTCGTGAGTCCTAAAGTTTCTGTTTTTTACAGCAAGATCGCAAAGACTTCACCCAAGTCTTCCCAAAGGTTCTACTTGGCACAAACACTAATTAAAACATAAAACCACATCTAAACATAGGCTAGATGAATTACTTATTACTAAACAGGAACAAAAAGCAAGGAACGAAAATAAAATTGGGTTGCCTCCCAACAAGCGCTATCGTTTAACGCCCCTAGCTAGGCATTGAAAATTTTGATGATGCTCACATGAAATACAAGAATTGAAGCACAAAGAGAGCATCATATAGCATGTGAAAAACACATCTAAGTCTAACATACTTCCTATGCATAGGCATCTTATAGGCAAACAAATTATTATAGCAAGCAAAAACTAGCATATGCAAGGAAGAGGAAAGAAACAGTAGCAATCTCAACATAATGGGAGGTAATTTAGCAACATGAAAATCTCTACAACCATATTTTCCTATCTCATAATAATTAAATGTAGGATCATAATCAAATTAAAAAACATAGCTATCCCATAAAATATTCTCTTTATGAACCACATGCATGCAAAGTTGACACTCTTCCAAAATAGTGGGATTATCATTAACTAAAGTCATGACCTCTCCAAACCCACTTTTATCAAAAATACCATAAGATTGAACATTCTCCAAATATGTGGGATCTAAAGTTCACACTCTTCCAAACCCACTTTCAATATTATTTCAAACACTATTATCAATCTCATATTCATCATGGGGCTTAAATAAATTTTCAAGATCATAAGAAGAATCACCCCAATCATGATCATTGCAACAAGTAGTAGACATAGCAAAACTAGCATCCCCAAGCTTAGGGTTTTGAATATTATTAGCACAATTGACATCAAGAGAATTTATAGTAAAATCATTGCAATCATGCTTTTTATTCAAGGAGCTATAGTGAATCTCTTCATAAATTTCTGTCAGGGCCGGATTTTCGGGATATCAATTTCCCAGAAAATGGTCCTTGTGCTCACCAGCCCCAGGATTACTGTTAGCTGATGAGGCACCAAATTGATACACAAATTTCAAGCAAAATACAAAATATGTAGTACAAGACCATTCTGGCCTATGAGTACAACAAATGGTTTCTAGTGGCTGATGGCGGAAGCGGTTTGTGGTCCTTCAGCGTCTATGGGACTCCATTTCCCACAGGAACAACTGACCGGATAACTCCTATCTTAGCGAGGCTGCTATCACCATTGCTTAGGTTCTGGGCTGTCATCGCAACGCTCCTCTCCATGCAAGAAATCTGGCCAAGACAATAGCCGAGGGACAAGCCGGTGAGCACTTTGAATGTACTACAAACATTATGAACATGGGTATAATATACAAGCGATGATCATGCTCAAATATTCTATGATCCTGGCGTCGGTCACCAAATAAAAATCTATGATGCACGCAAGCAGGTTGTTTATATAAAACATGAGTATGCAATCAGAGAGTAGAAATAGAATGCACCAATCGAATTATGCAAGCGGCCTCGAAAGGATAATGATATAAAGCATGCCTCGGTCGCGGGCGTCAGGCGACACCACATAAAGGGCTTATAAGTGAAATAAGTAACAAACATGCCATAGTCGAGGCGTCATGCGACACCACATAAAGGGCTTATAAAGTAAATAAATAACAAACATGTTACGATTCGAGCGCATGGCGACACCACATAAAGGGCTTATAAAGTTAAACAATAACTAGCATGCCACAGTCGGGCGTCTGAGCGACACCACATAAAGGGCTTATAAAGCAAATAAATAACAAGCATGCCACAGTCAGGCGTCTGAGCGACACCACATAAAGGGCTTATAAGAGGATAGTCGCAGTGAATATCCAGGAGGTAGGACCGTCCCAGGGATACTCAATAATTCAAATAATATAAAGGGTTAGTCCATAATAATAATAATCATAATCATCATAAGTCACAAGTCATGATCCATGTTCTGGTTTAGCAGTTTCTCCTCCGAAGACCGACACTAAGACCGACACTTGACCTATCCCAGACTGTAGTCCTTAACCATGGACACGACTATTCGAATAGGTATAACCTCTGCAGAGGGTGTACTCTTTACCCACGAGTAACGGATTCCTTTAGTCCATCGGGACTAATTCCATTTACTGATCTTTTAATTGAAAACACACCTGACCAAGACACACCATCTTAATTCAACCGGGTTCCGGAATCACCCACGACACTGTTAAGCAAAACTCTAAGTGGGGAGGGTACAACCTCGATTAGCATGGGATCAAATTTATACAGCGGCTACTACTAAGGGGTGCCCCTCCTCGGTCGCGAACCGGAAACACCCATGCCCCGGACCAAGTGGCATGCCTACCGGATGCAGCCGGTATCTTCCACCATGGCCTCTACAGACGGTGTGTGCCAACAAAGGGGTTGAAAACTTCGAATCGCACTTACCCTGCGGCAGGGACAAGTGGTAGTACAAAAGAAGTATGGGGGTTACTGGAACAAGACTCGATCTATGGTCGACTCAGGAGGTTTAAGTATTCCCTGCATGATTAGCATAACAAATATATTTCAACCAACAGACAGAATCACCACTCATCATACCTCATCATGCCATACCGGACACAACCGTCTCGACAAGGAACTAGAGACAAGCTCGTGTCTACCCAAGACAGAGACTTTCCCAGCTTCCTTCCGGTAGGCATGAAAGGCATACGAGGATGATTACTATCACAAGCATATCCATTTCCAACAGCAAATAATCTTCATTATGCACTCATGCGTATGATCGTATCATCACATAAAATAACGAATGCTCCATGTCAAGGTGGTGTTGTAACCGTATCAAACAACACACAAAAATAATATGCCAGGGTTCAGAATGCTTGCCTTCAAGAGTATGCAAGTGGGGGTGCACTTTTTGAAAGTTGCCTTCTTCTTCAAAATCGTATTTTATGAAAATTTGAATTAACACATAGTTTCAAAACAGTACAAAAAGTTGTTTGGAATTTTTTTCAAATAAACATGAAAATAAACTAGACAAAATTTGAGAAACAACAGAAAAAGAATCAAATCGATTGGACTTATATTTAAAAAGTTATAGCTAGTCAAAGCTTAGTCAAAAATCTGTTTTTAATAAAAACAGAAAAAGAAAACGGTTCGAATGAGAATACCTTTTCGGGGCAGAGCAGACGTACTCTGGGTTTTACGCTTTCACTTAAACCAAGCGCGGCCGTCGCTGGTCATCGACAATGGGTCCTTGGGCCCACTTGGTCAAGTTTGACCCGATCGCGCCTCCTTTCTCCTCCGGCCGGTCAGAGGCGGGCTCGGCGATCAACGCCGGGCTAACGGTGGCTCCCCACGGGACTCGAGGGCAGGGATGGATCCGCCAGTCAGGCGGTCCTCCCGATGGGTCGCTAGGTTGGTGGGGGGTGGAGGGAAAGGCCATGGCGAGCTCATGCGTGGAGGTGGCCTAGGGAGGATTTGGGGGTTTGAGCTATGGTGGCTCCCGTCAAGCCGAGAGGTTGGGCGGCTCACTTGCAAGGTCGAGGGGGAGTTGGACGGTGGCATTGGATGGGCTAGGAGGCTCACTTACGACACACGGCACCGGAGGGCGTGGCGGCCGAACTGGTCGGAGACGAGGGAGAAAGCCTCCCTCCGTCGATTGCTGGCTGTGGGGGCTTTAGAGGAATGGCTTGAGGTCGCCTGAGGGTCCGGACGAGCTCGGGGCTCCTTTTATAGGCGGCCGAGGCCGGTTCCCGCGACCGTGGATAAGAACGCCAGCGAACCGCCGTTCTGTAGCCAAGGGGGTGCGTGGCGTTGGCTGGCGGGGTTTGGCAGGGCGAAGGGATGAGCTTGAGCTGTTCTGAGGCAGCCGGCATGGCCGGAGTGGCTCGGGCGGCGCCAAATCCATGGCGTAGGGCCGCCGGAGCGGCAGTGGCGGCTTATGGGTGCCACCAGAGGGCGCCAGGAGGGGCTGTGCGGCTCTGCGACGAGGGAGGGTTCGGGCGCGGGGAGGCGGCAACGAGACGCGGCGACTCGGGCGCACACATGTGCAAAAGGCGCTCACGGCCTTGAGAGCACGCACGCCAATTGTTCGGCAAAATGCCAAGGCATGCAAGGAGGCTTGGGTGGGGCTGGGGATTAACAGGTCTAGGCTAGAGTTATCTAGGAGCTTAGTGGACAAGTTTGTTGGGTCAGAGGATCAAGTTCACAATGCAAACTAAGAATCATGTCAAATCTGGCTATGCACACAAAGTGCTCGACAGAATGTCATGGGCCTCTAGGCATCTCTTCTGGTGGCCAAACTCTCCAGATCAGGGTCTCTTTAGGTACAAGTGAGGATGGCAAGGTTATTAGGGCAAAACCAGAAACTTGTTAGTGCAAGTTTTTGAGAAAACCAATTCAGGCGTAAACTAAAGGTCATTATTGCATGGACCAAAAATACTCCAATGGTTCCAATCTCCTGGACTTAAGGGTTTGGTAGAGTGGTCTATAAGCAGGAAAAAGAATCATGGGTAAAAGGGCAAGTTAAAATATGGTTGCAGTAGAAAATACCAAACTGGGCCAGAGAGCAAAAGAGGATGTTTTGCTCAAAATTTTCAAAGAACACCAGTGGGTTTTTGCATAAAGTTGAATTATACACTACTACTAACATCCCCTAATTTTGGTGGAAGTTTTAAAGGAATATTTAAATAGGTTGTAGTGCAAAAGTGCAAACTGGACCAGATTTGAAAACTTGGGGTAGAGCTCAAAATCTCCAAATGCTTAAGAGAGGTTTTTGCATAAAAGTGATTTAGGTACATCACATGTCATCCCCAAATTTTGGTGGGATTTTTAAATAAATTTATCGAAGGGTTGTAGTGCAAAAGAGGCTCTAAGGCTTATGAGAAACTATTTTAATAGAATTAAAGGTCAGGAAAAATAATTTTAGAAATAAGTCCACTGATGAAAGAAATGTTTCTAGAGAAGGTATACAAGTCCCACAACATTTGAAAAGTTTTTACTTGGTGTGGAAACTCCACAACTCAGAAGAAAAGAGTGGTTCTGAATCAAAGAAAAATCCAAAAAATAAAAATTTAATTTACCAAGGCAAAAATTTAATCAATAAATCATGGTTAAATTTTGGGGTGTTACAACACTACCCCCTTAAGAAAAATCTAGATCCTCGAGATTTGCTAAGGGTTGCTTTGAGAATATTACTCCTATTAGCTGAAACCAAACAGTTTAGTCATAGCACAAACTTAGGGTACAACGCATGAGCTGCAACACATAAATAAATGCTGGGACAATAAACATAGTAGTGATGTCTATAATGAAAACGGTAAATGGACAGGGTCCTGAGAAAACGTCTCTGGTACTGGGGCACACTCCTCTTCTATCGGGGGAAGCGGATTGACTAGTCGGTGAATGCGTCCCTCCTGGTTGGGCCTCAATGGTCTGCCGATGGCGATCTAAGGATTTAAATCAGCGAGGCTCTGGAGGTAACCCATTACTCGCTGGGTCAAACGCTCTTGAGCGATGGCATACTATGCAAGGTTGGCCAGTACTGGGTCTCTCTCAATTCGTCCACCGGGGAAAGATGCTACTTCTCCGGGTGCTGTACGACTCGAGAAGTAATAATACCCTCGTTCGCTGGCATAGGGTACCGCGAATAGAAGGCGAGCAAGTGCTTCGTACGCGGCAGCTTCTATGGCCATATGCGGAGTCGGCATAGATTTCCCCACGAAGGAGACTTAGTTGGGTCTTGGTTTGGGTTTATGGGAGGATGTGCACCAACGCCCAATATTTCGAGGTGGATGGAGTGATCCTCGATTTGAGCAACTCGCATCGGGGTGGTTGGATAGAACTCATGGTATCGATGGGTAAAGCCCCACAATATTTTAACAAAACTACAGGGTGGCATCGGGGTTCTCGAGATAAATACTAGGCTCGGCATGGCAAGGAATGGCTGTGAGAGTTATGCACAAGGTGAGGGGTACTTGGCAAGGTCACGAGGTGGCCTTTTATATAGCATCTGGGCTGGGTCATTTATCACGGTGAGGGGTAACTAGTTTGTCGGTTCTGCTCTGTGGGGTCAATGCCACAAATACACATATCTCACAAAAGTGACGTATTACTGTGGGTGTCGTCGGGGTTGGTTTTTGGTAGCTACGCCCGGAATTAAAAATGCAATCGTACACCAACATACTTATGCATGGCTACTATTTAAAATAGGGGTGCACAAGCAAACAGCATTTAATTATGGCGATACAGGATCACATAATTACAGGGCGTGGACATACTAAGACTCGGTACTATTCGAGTGACTTTAGTCTACCTCGTTAATATCTAAGCGGGCGTGCCTTGTGGACGCCGAGGCTTCTCCACGGGTTTCCGTCGGGGTTAGGCTGGAGGGTTGAGGAACTGCGGGGTCGGGGTAGCGATGATGACCATCGCGGGGTTGTTGGCCACAATCCCGGTTGGAGCGTGTTCCCAAAAGGCTGACGGCACTGGGACACCAAAGTATTTTGGTCGATGATTGGGGCAGACCGCAAGGACTCGATCGGTTGTCCGAACAGCACGACTGGGTTGTCGGCGTCGGGCCCATCTTCTCCTCTTGCCGGGGCTCGGCGAACTAGTTCTCCACGAGCTGCAATCAGATCAAGGGTGATTTGATCGAACAGTCCCTCTAGTGCACTTACATAGCGCACCAGATGCAACAATGCAGGATCCGTCTCGTGATCTCCGTTGGCAACCTGGGGTGGCCTACCATACCCATCACGGCTGGGGTAGTAGTAGAACGAGCGACGGTTAACTCTGGGCGACAAGTGCCGGAGTTGAACTATAGCCTCTCGAGCAACTAGTTGGATGGCTTGTGGCTCAAAGGAAGTTGTCCTTCCGGTGAACTCCGTAGGGCGTTCTGGCGTTAGACCCCTACCATAGACGTGTACTGTGGCCCAGAATTGACGGCTCTCACCGCTCATGGGCCCTTGATACACAACATACTCTGGGGGTTCTTCTAATGCAAAGGCACGGCGGGTGAGGTTTGCTAGCACGGTCACAAAACCTCCAAGGTTGGTTGCTGTGGTCTCATTGTGAACAATGGGGCCAGGCATTATAGCTTGGTTTGGGATAGAGGCTGTGCTGTGCTGGGTTGAGGCTAGCGTGCCCTTTTATAGAAAAAGGGGACGGAGTCTTCCGTCGCACGCCATGTAAAAGAGACTATTTAGGTGTCGGTCATCGACGCTGCAGGATCGGCTGTGCTAGGCTGATAGGTTAGGCACCGATCGCCAAAAGGTGTCGGGTCACCGTCTGCTATCTTACACGAGAAGCTTGGCTAGGGTTAGGTTAAGGTCCGGTGGGTTGGTTAACCTAGGTTTTAGAGCACGGCCAAGATAGGATTAGCCAATGGTCAGCCTGGCTCGATACCAAGGTTGTCGGGGCGGATTTTCGGATATCAATTTCCGTAAAATGGTCCTTGTGCTCACCAGCCCCGTGATTATTGTTAGGCGATGAGGCACCAACTTGATCTGTAAATTCCAAGCAAAATACAAAATATGTAGTACAAGACCAATCGCCTATGAGTACAACAAATGGTTTCTAGTGGCAGATGATGGCGAAGCGGTTTGTGGTCCTTTAAGCCTATGGGACTCCATTTCCCACAGGGAACAACTGACCGGATAACTCCTATCTTCATGAGGCTGCTATCACCATTGCTTAGGTTACGGGGCTGTCATCGCAACGCTCCTCTCCATGCAAGAAATCTGGCCAAGACAATAGCCAGGGACAAGCCAGTGAGCACTTTGAATGTACTCGCAAACATTATGAACATGGGTATAATATACAAACGATGATCATGCTCCGAAATATTCTATGATCACAACGTCAGTCACCAAATAAAAATCTATGATGCACGCAAGCAGGTTGTTTATATAAAACATGAGTATGCAATCAGAGAGTAGAAATAGAATGCACCGATGGTCGATTAATAAGCGGCGCCTCGAAAGGATAATGATATAAAGCATGCCTCGAAAGGCGTCGAAGCGACACCACATAAAGGGCTTATAAGTGAAATAAGTAACAAACATGTTATAGTCGAGGCGTGCAGGCGACACCACATAAAGGGCTTATAAAGTAAATAAATAACAAACATGCCACCGTTTCTAAGGCCTCAGACACCACATAAAGGGGCTTATAAAGTAAATAAATAACAAGCATGCTACGCAAGGCTCCGAGCGACACCACATAAAGGGCTTATAAAGTAAATAAATAACAAGCATGCCACAGTCGGGCATCTGAGGGACACCACATAAAGGGCTTATAAGAGGATAGTCGCAGTGAATATCCAGGAAGTAGGACCGTCCCAGGGATACTCAATAATTCAAATAATATAAAGGGTTAGTCCATAATAATAATAGTCATAATCATCATAAGTCACAAGTCATGATCCATGTTCTGGTTTAGCAGTTTCCTCCAAGACCGACACTAAGACCGACTAATTTCTGACCCATCCTGCATCAGTAGTCCCAACCATGGACACGACTATTCAATAGGTATAACCTCTGCAGAGGGTGTACTCTTTACCCACGTAGTAACGGATTCCTTTAGTCCATCGGGACTAATTCCATTTACGGTCTTTTAATTGAAAACACACCGACCAAGACACACCATCTTAATTCAACCGGTGTCCGGAATCACCCACGACACCCTGCTACAAAACTCTAAGTGGGAGGGTACAACCGATTAGCATGGGATCAAATTTATACCGCGTGCATACTAAGGGTGCCCCTCTCGGTCCCAACCGAAAACACCCATGCCCCGGACCAAGTGGCATGCCCTCTGGGATGCAAACCGGTATCTTCCACCATGGCCTCTCCGTATGGTGTGTGCCAAGAAAGGGGTTGACAACTTATCGAACTGTACCCTACTTGGCGGCAGGGACAAATGGTAGTCTGAAACAAGTATGGGGGTTATCGAACAAGACTCGATCTATATGGTCGACTCAGAGGTTTAAGTATTCCTGCATGATTAGCATAACAAATATATTTCAACCAATGCATGTAATCACCACTCATCATACCTCATCATGCCATACCGGACACAACCGCCTCGGGACGAGGAACTAGAGACAAGCTCGTGTCTACCCAAAGGCAGAGACTTTCCCGCTTCCTTTCTAGAGGGCATGAAAGGCATAATGAGGATGATTACTATCACAAGCATATCCATTTACAACAAAGAAATAATCTTCATTATGCACTCATGTATGATCGTATCATCACATAAAATAACGAATGCTCCATGTCAAGGTGGTGTTGTAACCGTATCAAACAACACACAAAATAATATGCCAGGGTTCGTAATGCTTGCCTTCAAGAGTATGCAAGTGGGGTGCACTTTTGAAAGTTGCCTTCTTCTTCAAAATCGTATTTTATGAAAATTTGAATTAACACATAGTTTCAAAATAGTACAAAAATTTGTTTGGAATTTTTTTCAAATAAATATGAAAATAAACTAGAAAAAATTTGAGAAACAACAGAAAAAGAATCAAATCGATTGGACTTATATTTAAAAAGTTATAGCTAGTCAAAGTTTAGTCAAAAATCTATTTTTAAGAAAAACAGAAAAAGAAAACGGTTCGAATGAGAATACGTTTTCGGGGCAGAGTGAGCGTGACTGGGTTTTACGCTTTCACTTAAACCAGCGTGGGCCGTCACTGGGTCACTGACAGTGGGTCCCTTGGGCCCACTGGTCAGGTTTGACCAAACGCCCGCGCCTCCTTTCTCCTCTGGCCGAACAGAGGCGGGGCTCCGGCGATCAACGCCGGCGAACGGTGGCTCCCCACGGGACTCCGAGGGCAGGGATGGATCCGCCAGTCCAGGGCGGTCCTCCCAGTGGTCGCTAGGTTGGTGGGGGTGGAGGGGGTCACCGACAGCGAGCTCTGCGGCGGAGGTGGCCTTGAGAGGATTTGGGGGTTTGGGCTAGGGTGGCTCCCCGTCGAAGCTGAGAGGTTGGGCGGCTCCGCAAGGTCGAGGGGAGTTGGACGGTGGCACTGGATGGGCTGGGGAGGCTCTGTTTACGACGCACGGCACCGGAGCGTGGCGGCGGCCGAACTGGTCGGAGACGAGGGAGAGAGCCTCCCTCCGTCGATTGCTGGCTGTGGGGGCTTTAGAGGAATGGCTTGAGGTCGCCTGAGGGTCCGGACGAGCTCGGGGCTCCTTTTATAGGCGGCCGGGTTTGCCTCGCCGTCTGCGGATAAGAACGCCACGAATCAGCCGCTTCAGAGCTGTGGGTGCGGGCGCTATCGGGCGGGTCCGGCAGGCGAAGGGATGAGCTTGAGCTGTTCTGTGGCAGCATGCCGGAGTGCTCGGGTGGCGCCGCCCATGGCGTAGGTCGCCGGAGCGGCGCTGGCGGTTTATGGGTGGCGCCAGAAGGCCAGAGGGGGCCAGGCGGCTCGCGACGAGGAGGGGGTCGGGCGCGTTGGCTGCGAGTGGAAAGGGATGTAATGGGCGCGGGAGGCGGCAACGAGGACGCTGGCGACTCAAGACATTACACGGCAAAGCGCTGCGGCTCGCCGGCCCAGAGCACGAGACGCCAAGTGTTCGCAAAATGCCAAGGCATGCAAGGAGGCTTGGGTAATGGGATTAACAGTCTAGGCTAGAGTTATCTAGGAGCTTAGTGGACAAGTTTGTTGGGTCGAGAGGATCAAGTTCACAATGCAAACTAAGAATCATGTCAACTGCTATGCACACAAAGTGCTCGACAGAATGTCATGGGCCTCTAGGCATCTCTTCTGGTGGCCAAACTCTCCAGATCAGGGTCTCTTTAGGTACAAGTGATGATGGCAAGGTTATTAGGGCAAAACCAGAAACTTGTTAGTGCAAGTTTTTGAGAAAACCAATTCTGGGCAGAAACTAAAGGTCATTATTGCATGGACCAAAAATACTCCAATGGTTCCAATCTCCTGGACTTAAGGGTTTGGTAGAGTGGTCTATAAGCAGGAAAAATAATCATGGGTAAAAGGGCAAGTTAAAATATGGTTGCAGAGAAAATACCAACTGGGCTGTAGAGCAAAAGAGGATGTTTTGCTCAAAATTTTCAAAGAACACCAGTGCGTTTTTGCATGAAGTTGAATTATACACTACTACTAACATCCCCTAATTTTTGTGGAAGTTTTAAAGGAATATTTAAATAGGTTGTAGTGCAAAAGTGCAAACTGGACTAGATTTGAAAACTTGGGGTAGAGCTCAAAATCTCCAAATGCTTAAGAGAGGTTTTTGCATAAAAGTGATTTAGGGACATCACATGTCATCCCCAAATTTTTGTGGGATTTTTAAATAAATTTATCAAAGGGTTGTAGGGCAAAAGAGGCTCTAAGGCTTATGAGAAACTATTTTACCAGAATTAAAGTTCAGGAAAAATAATTTTAGAAATAAGTCAACTGATGAAGGAAATGTTTCTAGAGAGGGTATACAAGTCCAACAACATTACAAAGGTTTTTCCTTGGGGTGGAAACTCCACAACTCAGAAGAAAAGAGTGGTTCTGAATCAAAGAAAAATCCAGAAAATAAAAATTTAATTTACCAAGGCAAAAAATTTAATCAATAAATAATGGTTAAATTTTTGGGGTGTTACAATTTCTTCATCACAATTTTCAGATTCATGAATTTCAAGCAAAACCTCATAAAGATAATCTAGTGCACTCAAATCACTAGAAATTGGTTCATCATAATTGGATCTTTTAAAAATATTAGCAAGGGGATGAGGATCCATTAAGTTTTAGCAAGCGAAGATGCAAGTGATGACCCACAAGTATAGGGGATCTATCGTAGTCCTTTCAATAAGTAAGAGTGTTGAACCCAACGAGGAGCGTATGAAATGATAAGCGGTTTTCAAAGAAGGTATTCTCTCGCAAGTCTTGAAATAAGTTGTAACGCAGTTTTGTGATAAGATAATTTGTAACGAGCAACAAGTAACAAAAAGTAAATAAAGTGCAGCAAGGTGGCCCAATCCTTTTTGTAGCAAAGGACAAGCTGGACAAACTCTTATATAAGGAAAAGCACCCGAGGACACATGGGAATATCATCAAGCTAGTTTTCATCACGCTCATATGATTCGCGTTCGGTATTTGATAATTTGATATGTGGGTGGATCGGTGCTTGGGTGCTGTTCTTACTTGAACAAGCATCCCACTTATGATTAACCTCTATTGCAAGCATCCGCAACTACAACAAAAGTATTAAGGTAAACCTAACCATAGCATGAAACATGTGGATCCAAATCAGCCCCTTTACTTAAGCAACGCATAAACTAGGGTTTAAGCTTCGTCACTCTAGCAACCCATCATCTACTTATTACTTCCCAATGCCTTCCTCTAGGGCCAAATAATGGTGAAGTGTTATGTAGTCGACGTTCACATAACACCACTAGAGGCTAGACAATATACATCTCATCAAAATATCGAACGAATACCAAATTCACATGACTACTAATAGCAAGACTTCTCCCATGTCCTCGTGGAACAAACGTAACTACTCACAAAGCATATTCATGTTCATAATCAGAGGGCATTAATATGCATAAAGGATCTGAACATATGATCTTCCACCAAATAAACCAACTAGCATAAACTACAAGGAGTAATCAACACTACTAGCAACCTACTAGTACCAATCCCGGACTTGGAGACAAGAATTGGATACAAGAGATGAACTAGGGTTTTGAGAGGAGATGGTGCTGGTGAAGATGTTGATGGAGATTGCCCTCTCCGATGAGAGGAGCGTTGGTGATGACGATGACGATGATTTCCGCCTCCGGAGGTAATTGTCCCTAGAACAGCTCACGGAGCCCTAGATTGGTTCCGCCAAGGTTCCGCCATTGTATGGCGGAGTTTCGTCGAAAGGTTGATTATGATTTTTCCTCGACGAAAAGACCTCATATAGCAGAAGATGGCCATCGGAGAGCCAGAGGGGCCCACGAGGGGGCGCCCCATCCTCGTGGATAGGTGGGCCCCTCCGGTGAACTTCTTCCGCTGGATATTTTTTATTATTTCCCAAAATGACTTTCGTGGAGTTTCAGGACTTTGAGTTGTGCAGAATAGGTCTCTAATATTTGCTCCTTTTCCAAATTTCTGTAATTCCAAATGCCGCATTCTCCTCCTTATGTAGACCTTGTAAAATAAGAGAGAATAGGCATAAGTATTGTAACATAACGTGTAATAACATCCCATAATGCAATAAATATCAATATAAAAGCATGATGCAAAATGGACGTATCAACTCCCCCAAGCTTAGACCTCGCTTGTCCTCAAGTGAAGCCGATAACGATAAATATGTCCCCATGTTTAGAGGTAGAGGTGTCGAAAAAAATAAAATACGGACATGAAGGCATCATGATTATTCTCATAACAGCAACATATATAGATATTGTCATATGATTTCTTATGCTCAAGTAATAATCTATTCACAATGCAAAAGTACGAATCATAAACTTTATTGAGAACCAACAAACTATAATCTCAGTCATTGAAGCAATTGCAATTTTTCATAACATCAGAAAGAGTCTATGTCGGAGCTCATTAGCAAGTCCACATACTCAACTATCATTTAATCTTTCATAATTGCTAACACTCACGCGATACTTGTGGTTAGGGAGTTTTAATCGGACACAGAGAAAGATAGGGGCTTATAGTTTTGCCTCCCGACCTTTTACCTCAAGGGTAGTGTCAACAATAATAACTCATGCTCCCCTACATCCAATTAGATATATCCATCATGATCTTTCCAACATAATGTGCTTGCCAAAGGATAAAATATAAAAAGGAAAAGGTGAAGATCACCATGAATCTTGCACAAGGTAGAAGATAATAATAAAAGATAGGCCCTTCACAGAGGGAAGCATAGGTTGCCATGCACTTTTATGGTTGGATGCACAAAATCTTAATTGAAGAACGTCACTTTATATTGCCCTTGTGATATGAACCTTTATTATGCAAAATTGCCGCTTTTATTTCTTCCACATCACAAGATCGTATAAAGCTTATTTCCTCCACACCAATCAATCATACATATTTAGAGAGCAATTTTTATTGCTTTGCACCGATGACAACTTACTTGAAGGATCTTACTCAATCCATAGGTAGGTATAGTGGACTCTCATGGCAAAACTGGTTTAAGGAGTTTTTGGAAGCACAAGTAGTATCTCTACTTGGTGCTGAGAATTTGGCTAGCATGAGGGGAGAGGCAAGCTCAACATGTTGGATGATCCATGACAATATACTTTATCTCAGATATAAGAAAACATAACTCATTACGTTGTCTTCCTTGTCCAACATCAACTCTTTAGCATGTCATATTTTAATGAGTGCTCCCAATCATAAAAGATGTCAATTATAATATATTTATATGTGAGAACTCTCTTTCCTTATTACTTCCTATTAATTGCAATGATGACCAAAGCTATGTTTGCCAACTCCCAACAACTTTTAATCATCATACTATTTCTATGCGAAGTCATTACTCTCAATAAGATCAATATGAACTCTTTGTTTCCTTTTTTATTCTTTTTCTCTTTTCTTTTATTCACTCAAGATCATGGCAAAACAATCAAGCCCTTGACTCAACACTAATCTTTATTATATATATAGCTCACGGACTCGATTACATAGAGAGATCATAAAGCAAAAACTCAAAACTAGATCATGCCATAAACTTTATTCTACCAGATCAAGATACTACTAATAGGATCGAACTAAGAAAAACGGTAAAGATAGGAGATATGATTGTGATACGATACCGGGGCACCTCCCCCAAGCTTGGTAGTTGCCAAGGGGAGTGCCCATACCCATGTGATTATGTCTCCTTCTTTGTCGTTGAAGAAGGTGGTGGTGATGATGGATAGTCGCACATTGAGCGTAAGAGGTCCTCTAGCTTGCGGATAATGCCCTTGAGTGCAACAATATGCTCCTTCAACAAAATATTTTCACGTGTGAGATACTTGTTCAGATACGAGCTAACTCAATCATCTTGAAAGCTTCGATCTCGGTTGGGAGTAAGAAGATTGTGATCAAGTTGAAGGATGTCTTGTCTTTCTTGCGGAGCTTGATCCTCCGTGACCTTCTTGATCCTTTCATCCTTGTTGATCTCCATGGGTTCTTCCCTCTTCAGATCTATCTTCATTAGCCAAGCATCATTGTCACCATTGTTGGAGGAGGGGGACGACATGATGCCTGGCCTCGACAACCCTGACAGAAAACAGCTCTAAACAAGAACAGAGGATAATTGCGTGATACGGTGGTCAAAACCTTCGGGAGAATATATAACGAATTTTTACCACCAAAACACGCTGCAAGAAAACGGAGTCCGGAAGGCACACGAGGTGCCCACGAGGTAGGGGCGCGCCTGAGGGGTAGGGCGCGCCCTCCACCTCGTGGGGCCCTCGTGTCCTTCCCCGGACTGCTACTTATTTTTCTATTTTTCTAAATATTCCAAAACGGAGAGATATTGCCTTAAAAACTGTTTTGGAGTCGGTTTACTTACCGTACCACATACCTATTCCTTTCCGGAGTATGAAACGTTCTGGAAAGTGTCTCTTATGTATTCCTCTGGGGTTACAGTTTCAATAACATTGGTTTCAAAATTTATAGGATTACCTGAGATATAGTGTTTGATTCTTTGACCGTTTACCACCTTCGGATTTGTGCCTTCGAAATTGTTAATTTTTATGGCACCGGAATTATAGACCTCCTCGATAACGTAGGGGCCTTCCCATTTAGAGAGAAGTTTTCCTGCAAAAAACCTTAAACGAGAGTTGTATAGCAAAACATAATCACCTACATTAAACTCACGCTTTTGTATCCTTTTGTCATGCCATCTTTTAACTTTTTCTTTAAACAACTTGGCATTTTCATAAGCTTGGGTTCTCCATTCATCAAGTGAGCTAATGTCAAATAACCTCTTCTCACGGCAAGTTTGAAATCATAGTTGAGCTCTTTAATAGCCCAATATGCCTTATGTTCTAGTTCGAGAGGTAAGTGACATGCTTTTCCATAAACCATTTTATATGGAGACATACCCATAGGATTTTTATATGCAGTTCTATAGGCCCATAATGCATCATCAAGTTTCTTGGACCAATTCTTTCTAGACCTATTGACAGTCTTTTGCAAAATTAATTTGAGCTCTCTATTACTCAATTCTACTTGACCACTAGACTGTGGGTGATAAGGAGATGCAATTCTATCATTAACATCATACTTAGCAAGCATTTTACGAAAAGCACCATGAATAAAATGTGAACCACCATCACCATTAAATATCTAGGGACTCCAAACCTCGGAAAAATAACTTCCTTAAGCATTTTAATAGAAGTGTTATGATCAACACTACTAGTTGGAATAGCTTCTACCCACTTAGTAACGTAATCAACAAAGAACTAAAATATGTGTATATCCATTAGAGGCAGGAAAAGGTCCCATGTAATCAAAGCCCCAAACATCAAATGGTTCAATAACAAGTGAATAATTCATAGGCATTTCTTGACATCTACTAATATTACCAATTCTTTGACATTCATCACAAGACAAGACAAACTTATGGGCGTCCTTGAAGAGAGTAGGCCAATAAAAACCGGATTGCAATACCTTATGTGCAGTTCTATCTCCAAATGGTGCCCTCCATAAGCTTCGGAGTGACGCTATGTGAGGATCTGCATTCTGTTCATGCTCAGGTACACAACATCTAATAACACCATCGACTCCTTCTTTATAAAGATGTGGTTCATCCCAAAAGTAATGTCTCAAATCATAGAAGAACTTTTTCTTTTGCTGGTATGCGAAACTAGGTGGTATAAATTTGGCAACAATATAATTAGCATAATCAGCATTCCAAGGAGTACTACGAGAAGTGTTTATAACATTTAATTGTTCATCAGGAAAGCTATCATCAATAGGTAGTGGGTCATCAAGAACATTTTCTAACCTAGACAAGTTGTTCCGCAGAACGGGTTCTCAGCTCCCTTTCTATCAACAATATGCAAATCGAATTCTTGTAGCAAGAGAACCCATCTAATAAGTCTAGGTTTAACATCTTTCTTTTCCATCAGATATTTAATAGCAGCGTGATCAGTGTGAATAGTTACTTTAGAATCAACAATATAAGGTCTGAACTTATCACAAGCAAATACAACTGCTAATAATTCCTTTTCAGTAGTAGCATAATTTCTTTGAGCATTGTCTAAAGTTTTACTAGCATAATGGATAACACTTAATTTCTTATCAATTCTTTGCCCCAGAACAGCACCTACAACATAACTAGCATCACACATAATTTCAAAGGGTAAATTCCAATCATGTGGCTGAACAATAGGTGCAGAGATCAATGCTTTCTTAAGTATTTCAAATGCTTCTACACAATCATCATCAAAGACAAATGGTGTATCTTTTTGTAATAAATTAGTCAGAGGCCGAGAATTTTTTTAGAAGTTCTTAATGAACCTCCTATAAAATCCGGCGTGACCAAGGAAACTTCTTATATCTTTGATGTCCTTGGGACATGGCATCTTTTCAATAGCATCAACCTTGGCTTTATCAACTTCAATACCTCTTTCCGGAAAACTTTATGCCCCAAGACAATACCTTCATTAACCATAAAGTGGCACTTTTCCCAATTCAAGACAAGATTAGTTTCTTCACATCTCGCAAGAAAATTCGATCAAGATTGCTCAAGCAATCATCAAAAGAAGATCCATAGACGGAAAAGTCGCCCATGAAAACCTCATAAATCTTTTCACAAAAGTCGAGAATATAGCCATCATGCATCTTTGAAAGGTAGCGGTGCACTACATAAACCAAAAGGCATACGTCTATAAGAAAAGGTACCAAAAGGGCATGTAAAAGTAGTCTTTGATTGATCCTTAGCTGACACAGGTATTTGAGAGAAACCAGAATAACCATCTAGAAAGCAATAGTGTGTATGTTTGCATAATCTTTCTAGCATTTGATCGATAAAAGGTAAGGGTAATGATCTTTCTTAGTAGCCTTATTTAATTTTAAGTAAAATCAGTTACCATCCTATAACCTGTAATAATTCTTTGTGGAATCAATTCATCTTTATCATTAGGAACAACAGTAATGCCTCCCTTCTTAGGGACACAATGAACAGGACTTACCCACTGACTATCAGCAACGGGATAAATTATACCTGCCTCCAAAATATTTAGTATCTCTTTTCTTACCACTTCTTTCATCTTAGGATTAAGCTTTCGTTGATGATCACGGACTGGTTTGGCATCTTCTTCCAAATTTATTTTATGTTGACATAGAGTGGGACTAATGCCCTTAAGATCATCAAGAGTATATCCAATAGCGACCACGGTGCTTCTTCGTAGTTTTCAATAATCTTTCTTCTTCATGCTCTGAAAGGTTAGCACTAATAATAATAGGATATATCTTCTTTTCATCAAGATAAGCATATTTAAGATTGTCAGGCAACGGTTTAAGCTCAAACACGGGATCACCCTTGGGTGGAGGAGGATCCCCCAGGATTTCAACAGGTAAATTGTGTTTCAGAATAGGTTCCTGCTTAAAGAATACTTCATCTATTTCCCTTCTTTCATTCATAAACATATCATTTTCACGGTCTAGCAAATATTGTTCTAAAGGATCACTAGGAGGTACGACAATAGAAGCAAGACCAATAATTTCATCCTTACTAGGCAATTCTTCTTCACGGTGTTGTTTACTAAATTTAGAGAAATTAAACTCATGAATCATATCATTCAAACCAATAGTAACAACATTCTTTTCTTGATCTATCTTAGCATTAATAAAGATTCAAGAAGGGTCTACCAAAATAATGGGACAAAAGCTATCTTGTGGGGAACCAAGAACAAGAAAATCAGCAGGATATTTAGTTTTCCCACACAAGACTTCAACATCTCTAACAATTCCCATAGATGATATAGTATCTCTATTGGCAAGCTTAATTGTGACATCAATATCTTCTAACTCAAAGAGGTGCAATATCATGCTTAATTTCGTTGTATAAGGCAATAGGTATAACACTAGCACTAGCACCCATATCACATAAGCCATGATAACAGTGATATCCTATTTTAACAGAAATAACAGGCACGCCTACCACAGGTCTATGTTTATCTTTAGCACAAGGTTTGGCAATTCTAGCAGTTCCACCGTAGAAATGAATGACATGCCCATCAATATTATCAGACAAGAGATCTTTAACAATAGCAATATTAGGTTCAACTTTAACTTGCTCAGGAGGTGTATAAGTTCTAATATTGCTTTTACTTAACCATGATTGAAGCTTTAGCATGATCCTTTATTCTAACGAGGAAAGGTGGTTTCTCAACATAAGAAGTAGGAATAATAGGATCATTATAAGTGACAGTCTTTTCTTCAACTTTAGTAGGTGCAGCTACTTTTACTTCTATGGGAGGATGATATTTAAACCATTTCTCCTTGGGGAGATCAACATAAGTAGCAAAAGATTCACAGAAAGAAGCTACTATCACAGAGTCAAGTCCATATTTAGTGCTAAATTTACGGAAAACATCGGTATCCATAAAAGACTTAACACAATCAAACTTAGGTGTCATACCTGACTCCTTACCGTCGTCGAGATCCCAATCTTCAGAGTTGCGTTTAATTCTATCCATTAATTTCAATTTGAATTCATTAGTCTTCATCATAAAAGAGCCAGCACAAGAAGTATCTAGCATGATGCGATTGTTTTCAGAAAGCCGAGCATAAAGATTTTGAAGAATTATTTCTCTTGAGAGCTCATGATTGGGTCATGAATATAACATTGATTTAAGCCTCCCCCAAGCTTGACCGATGCTTTCTCCTTCGCCAGGCCAAAAATTATATATATAATTGCGATCACGATGAACAAGATGCATAGGATAATACTTCTGATGAAATTCCAACTTCATTCGTTTATAGTTCCATGATCCCGTATCATCACATAGCCTATACCATGTCGATGCATCTCCTTCAAAGATAAAGGAAGACCTTCTTCTTAACAACATCATCGGGTATACCTGCAAGCTTAAATAATCCGCAGACTTCATCCACATAGAGTAGATGTTCATCAGGATGCTTTGTTCCATCTCCTGTAAAAGTATTAGCTAGCAGTTTTTCTAACATACCCGAAGGAACTTCAAAGGGAATAATTTCATTTTCAGTAGGTTCAATAGGTTGAGGAGCAATTCTTTGCTCTACTGGTCGGGGTGAAGATACCCCGAACAAGCCCCTCAGAGGATTACTTTCCATAGTAAAAGTGACAAGAAATTTCAGCACACTATATAAATTTTACTTACCAAATTCCACCTACCAAAGGCGCTTCACTCCCGGCAACGACGCAAGAAAAGAATCTTGATGACCCACAAGTATAGGGGATCTATCGTAGTCCTTCGATAAGTAAGAGTGTCGAACCCAACGAGGAGCGTATGAAATGATAAGCGGTTTTCAGCAAGGTATTCTCTGCAAGTCTTGAAATAAGTGGTAACGAGACAGTTTGTGATAAGATAATTTGTAACGAGCAACAGGTAACAAAAGTAAATAAAGTGCAGCAAGGTGGATCAATCCTTTTTGTAGCAAAGGACAAGCCTGGACAAACTCTTATATAAGGAAAAGCACTCCCGAGGACACATGGGAATATCGTCAAGCTAGTTTTCATCACGTTCATATGATTCGCGTTCGGTACTTTGATAATTTGATATGTGGGTGGACGATTGCTTGGGTGCTGTTCTTACTTGAACAAGCATACCACTTATGATTAACCTCTATTGCAAGCATCCGCCAACTACAACAAAAGTATTAAGGTAAACCTAACCATAGCATGAAACATGTGGATCCAAATCAGCCCTTATTTAAGCAACGCATAAACTAGGGTTTAAGCTTCGTCTCTAGCAACCCATCATCTACTTATTACTTCCCAATGCCTTCCTCTAGGCCCAAATAATGGTGAAGTGTTATGTAGTCGACGTTCACATAACACCACTAGAGGCTAGACAACATACATCTCATCAAAATATCGAATCGAATACCAAATTCACATGACTACTAATAGCAAGACTTCTCCCATGTCCTCGTGGAACAAACGTAACTACTCACAAAAGCATATTCATGTTCATAATCAGAGGGGCATTAATATGCATAAAGGATCTGAACATATGATCTTCCACCAAATAAACCAACTAGCATCAACTACAAGGAGTAATCAACACTACTAGCAACCTACTAGTACCTATCCCGGACTCGGAGACAAGAATTGGATACAAGAGATGAACTAGGGTTTTGAGAGGAGATGGTGCTGGTGAAGATGTTGATGGAGATTGCCCTCTCCCGATGAGAGGAGTGTTGGTGATGACGATGACGATGATTTCCCCCTCCCGGAGGGAAGCTTGTCCCTGCAGAACAGCTCTGCGGAGCCAGATTGGTTCCGCCATGAGGATCCGCCTCGTGGCGGCGGAGTTTAAATCCCGAAAGGTTGCTTATGATTTTTTCCTCGACGAAAGACCTCATATAGCAGAAGATGGCCATCGGAGAGCCAACAGGGGGCCCACGAGGTAGGGGCGCGCCCTGGGGGTAGGGCGCGCCCCCCACCCTCGTGGACAGGTGGGCCCCCTCTGGTGAACTTCTTCCGCTGGATATTTTTTATTATTTCCCAAAATGACTTTCGTGGAGTTTCAGGACTTTTGGAGTTGTGCAGAATAGGTCTCTAATATTTGCTCCTTTTCCAACCCAGAATTCCAGCTGTCGGCATTCTCCCTCCTTATGTAAACCTTGTAAAATAAGAGAGAATAGGCATAAGTATTGTAACATAACGTGTAATAACAGCCCATAATGCAATAAATATCAATATAAAAGCATGATGCAAAATGGACGTATCAGCAAGCAAAAAGAAGGCACATGGTAACATAAGATCAAACGGAAGGAGGGCGAAGAAAAGGCAAGGGTGAAGTGGGGGAGAGGAAAATGAGAGGCAAATGGCAAATAATGTAATGCGAGGGAGAAGAGTTTGTGATGGGCACTTGGTATGTCTTGGCTTGAGCGTAGATCTCCCCGGCAACGGCGCCAGAAATCGGCTAGTTGACGGGAGATCAAATCTTGACTTGACTTGGCACAAGTCTCCCCGGCAATGGCGCCAGAAATTGTTCTTGCTACCTCTTGAGCATGCGTTTGTTTTCCCTTGAAGAGGAAAGGGTGATGCAGCAAAGTAGCGTAAGTATTTCCCTCAGTTTTTGAGAACCAAGGTATCAATCCAGTAGGAAACTACATGCAAATCGCCTAGTACCTGCACAAACAATCAAGGACCTTGCAACCAACGCGGTAAAGGGGTTGTCAATCCCTTGATGGCCACTTGCGAAAGTTAGATCTGGTAAAGATAATAAGATAAATATTTTTGGTATTTTTGTTGTATAGATTGAAAAGTAAAGATTGCAAAATAAATAGTAAACTAGAATTATAGATCAGAAACTTATATGATGTAAAAGCTGGACCGGGGCCATAGGTTTCACTAGTGGCTTCTCTCATGATAGCATATATTAAGGTGGGTGAACAAATTACTGCCGAGCAATTGATAGAAAAGTGCATAGTTATGAGAATCTAGGCATGATCATGAACATAGGCATCACGTTCGTGTCAAGTAGACCAAAACGATTCTGCATCTACTACTATTACTCCACACATCGACCGCTTTCCAGCATGCATCTTGAGTATTAAGTTCATAAGAACAGAGTAACACATTAAGCAAGATGACATGATGTAGAGGGATAGACTCAAGCAATATGATATAAACCCCATCTTTTTATCCTCGATGGCAACAATACAATACGATAACCGGTTCCCTTTACATCCTTGGGTCGAAAGCATCGCAAGATTGAACCCAAAGCTAAGCACTTCTCCCATTGCAAGAAAGATCAATCTAGTAGGCCAAACTAAACCGATAATTCGAAGAGACTTGCAAAGATGTCAAATCATGCATATAAGAATTCAGAGAAGAATCAAATATTGTTCATAGATAATCTTGATCATAAACCCACAATTCATCGGATCTCGGCAAACACACCGCAAAAAGTATTACATCGAATAGATCTCCAAGAACATCGAGGAGAACTTTGTATTGAGAACCAAAGAGAGAGAAGAAGCCATCTAGCTAATAACTATGGACCCGAAGGTTTGTGGTAAACTACTCACACATCATCGGAGAGGCTATGGTGTTGATGTAGAAGCCCTTCGTGATCGAATCCCCCTCCGGCAGATCGTCAGGAAAGGCCCCAAGATGGGATCTCACAGGTACAAAAGGTTGCGGCGGTGAAAAGTGGTTTCGTGGCTCCCTGGATGTTTTCAGGGTATAAGAGTATATATAGGCGAAAGAAGTAGGTCGGTGGAGCTATGAGGGTGGGGGGCGCGCCTACCCCCCATGGGCGCGCCCTCCTGCCTCATGGTCGCCTCGTTGCATCTCTGACTTCCACTCCAAGTCTCCTGGATTGCGTTTGTTCCAAGAAAGATCCCCGCGAAGGTTTCGTTCCATTTTTTATATTCCTTTTCTGCGAAACACTGAAATAGGCAAAAAAAAACAACAACTAGCACTGGGCCTCCAGTTTATAGGTTAGTCCCAAAAATAATATAAAAGAGCATAATAAAGCCCATTAAACATCCAAAACAGATAATATACTAGCATGGAACAATAAAATATTATAGATACGTTGGAGACGTGTCGGTGGCTTCTCTGGTGCATTCTTCGCTTCTATATTTTTAATATATTCCAAAACTGACTTTCGTGGAGTTTCAGGACTTTTGGAGTTGTGCAGAATAGGTCTCTAATATTTGCTCCTTTTCTAGCCCGTAATTCCAATTCCGCATTCTCCCTCTTCATGTAAACCTTGTAAAATAAGAGAGAAAAGACATAAGTATTGTGGCATAATGTGTAATAACAGCCCATAATGCAATAAATATCGATATAAAAGCATGATGCAAAATGGACGTATCAGTGCTTAGGCGAAGCCCTACAAGAATCACTTAACCATCACCGTCACCAAGCCGTCATGCTGATGAAACTCATCTACTTCCTCGACACCTTGCTGGATCAAGAAGGCGAGAGACATCATCACGCTGAACGTGTGCAGAACTCGGAGGTGCCGTACGTTCGGTGCTTGATCGGTCGGATCTAGAAGAAGTTCGACTACATCAACTGCGTTGTCAAATGCTTCCGCTTTCGGTCTACGAGGGTATGTGGATACACTCTCCCCCTCTCCTTTGCTATGCATCTCCTAGATAGATCTTGCGTGAGAGGAATTTTTTTAAAATTGCATGCTATGTTTACCAACAGTGGTATCAAAGCCAGGTCTATGCATAGATGATATGCATGAGTAGAACACAAAGAGTTGTGGGCGGTGATCGTCATACTGCTTACCACCAATGTCTTATTTTGATTCGGCGGTATTGTTGGATGAAGCGTCCCGGACAACCTTACATGACCATGTTCATGAGACCGGTTCCACCGACAGACATGCAACTAGTTTTGCATAAAGGTGGCTGGCGGGTGTCTGTTTCTCCTACTTTAGTTGAATCGAATTTGACTGCGGTAGGTCCTTGTTGAAGGTTAAAACAGCAAACTTGATAAATCACTGTTGTGGTTTTGATGCGTAGGTAAGAACGGTTCTTGCTAGAAGCCCGTAGCAGCCACGTAAAACTTGCAACAACAAAGTAGAGGACGTCTAACATGTTTTTGCAGGGCATGTTGTGATGTGATATGGTCAAGACATGATGTGATAAAAGTTATTGTATGAGATGATTATGTTTTGTAAGATATCTCAACCGGCGGGAGCCTTATGGTTGTCTCTTTATCTATAATACCTAAATAGTTCATCCCCACTATCTTATTTCTCTTGACATGCAGCCTATCCACCTCATCAGTCTGCCACATCAGCAATTATTCTTCCTTTTAACTATTTATTATTTGAGAAATTATTCATTTTCACCAATTATGTGGACGTTTACAACCGTAGCGTCGTTGCTCTACTTCTATAATTAAATAATGGATTGAAGGCCAATGGTCTCGAGTCAAAAATTGAATAAGGAAGTCTGATCGTCTCAGTACAAAAAGCCCAACCGTATCTCTATGTCTCTCCATAAAGAGGACAACCTTTCCCTTAGCAATGGTACAGTGCAGCGGCTAGAAAAGAGAAGAGGTGATCTTGTGTAGCGACCCGACCCGAATGGATCAAGTCTCTGTGCTTTCGTGTCATCCTCGGATCGGGTATCTTTGACACACACGATACTAGAAGGATTTATAACGAGAGGTAAATCACATGTATAAAATAACGTAGATACTATTACCTCGATCCATAATATAGCGGAAAGCAACAAGGTTGTGGATTCCCATCAACACCAACGGCAAAGTTGAGTATAGGAAATCGTAACCCTAACGTATCACTTACTCGTAAATGCGAAAAGTCTGCAACATGAAAAGTTGCAGCCAAAACGGGTCGACACATGGAATATGCTGGCAATGTAACACATAGAGAGTAATGAAAGAATAAGCTATACTACATGCATGTATGGCTGGTGGAAAGCTCTATGGTTACAGTTTTGCGAAAAGCCAAATTTTCCCTACTTCAAAAGAATAAATTTATTTAACTATCATGGTGGTTGTTAAACATTGAGAATGGTTGACAGCATCCTCAATCCCAATTAAAAGTACTCATTAAAACCCAACAAGTTAATTAAAGTAACATGATGAGATCAACAGGATATCCGGTACTAGATACTCAAAATTGTCCATAACCGGGGACACGGCTAATCATGATTAGTTTGTACACTCTGCAGAGAGGTTCGCACTTTTCCCCACAAGACTCGATCGCCTCCGTTTGGTTTCTCGCACTACATGGTGTTTGAGAGACCGATGACAGAGACACAGTCTTTCAGAAGCGCTAGCACCTTACGATGGGTGGACCGGTACACCTACATCCCCTACATCTGCTAGTCCACCTCTATAAGAGTTACATACGACTTAGTCAACTATGCCAGAGCCCATAGTGGCTTGTGGCTGCACGGAAGTTACTAGTATGAATTATCTTATGATCCCTTTGAGCCTGGGTGGCGGTCCCAAAAAACAGGCAAGTCCTGCTTGAAAACAGGTGCCTCAATCCACCCAGATGTGTGTTTAAGTTGCCACCTTAGATAAACCATTAATTATCAATCTCACATCATCATGGATATTCACTCAAACCCAATCCACGTCTCTGAGCATAGCAGGGCATAATAAGCAACCGTAGAATTAACTCCCAAGGGTTTCATAAGTAAAACAGGTAATAGGTACTACCTCAATCTACTTCCCATCCCACAATTTAATTAGATCCTATTCATGCAAGTGTTTGAGGATTGATCTAATGCATAAAAACTGGGTATGAGAAAGTATGATCAAAGTGTTACTTGCCTGCAAATTTGATGAAGATGGTTCGCACTCAAACCTCTTGATAGATCTACTCGTCACACTCCGGTCAATCTATCGTAATCAAGCAATAGTAACCACACATAAGCAATCACTCAAAAGATCGGAAAGAACGAAGAAAACAATTCGGAAAACATCAAAACCAATCAAATAACTCTTGCAACATAAAACAATTTCTAACAGTACCAAAACTATGTGTATTTGGCCTTATCAGAAAGTTTAGGTCAAGAGCTTCGATTTGCAAAAAGAATCAACTAAATCAGAGTTCCGAAACTCAAGTTATGATCAAACAAAGTTCAAATACAAATCTGGTCTAATTCAAATTTTAAACTTTCAAAAACATGTTTGAGTTGGATTACTGGATAGAGGGATCGAACGAAGAAGTGGGCGTTGGTTTCGTTGGATTCCGACTTCACGAGTAAAAAGTTATGATCGTTTGAAGATTAGGGACTACGGATAGGTCCATGACGGAAATTAAAAATAAAAGAAAAATCTATCGAGCTTAACGCCGCTAAACAAAACCGGAAAGAAAAACCGGCGAAAAAACCGATCTAGGGTTTGGAAAGGAAACCAAACGAAAAACCGATGTAGAAAAGCGGGCGGAAACCGATCTAGAAAACCGATCTAGAAAACGGACGGCGCTGGGGCTAGTACCTCAAGAGGCGAGGGCTCCGGTGGCGGCGTAGGGCGGCAAGGGCGGCAAGTGGTGGCGGGCAAGTGGTGAGGGCGGCGCGGCGGCTGGAGGGGGCGGCGGCGTAGGGCGGCGGGCGGCGACATTGCTTCAAGTGGACGAGGAGAGAGGAGAGGAGAGTTGATTTGATGTCTTTGGAGGGTGCTTGGGTATTTATATTGGGGAGGGAGGGTTTTGCTTGGGGTAGGGGACAAGAAATAGATTAGGATTAGGAATCCTAGGAATAAAAACGGAATAACAAGCGGGATCAAATCCTACTAGGATTTGTAATAGAATAGGAAACTTGAGGCTCCTGGCTCCCCTAGGTGCGTGCGATGCGTGCGTGGCCTTGGCCTTGACGGCGGTGGCTTTGGCGGCTTGGGCCTTTGGCCCAAGGCCATGCTCTTTTTTTTAAATTTCAGACGAAAGAAAAATAGTAAAACCAAATAAATAAATATATTATATAGGCATATAATATATCAAAATTTTCAGAAAAGAATTTCCTACATGATGAACATTATTTTAGTTTCAAATAAAATCCACAAAAATTTAAATAATTCAAATAGTGCAACTGACCTATTTAAAACCCAATAAAATCATTTTAAAAATACCAAAATGATTTCAAATTAATTTCTCTCCAATTTTTACGATGTAGGGAATCATGTTACCCTATTTTCCATATATTATATTTTTAAAGAAAAATAATTTGAATAAAACTCAAATAACTCCAAATTGGAAATAAATTCAAGAAAACTTTGAATTTAATTCTTTTAAAACTCCCAACTCATATTTCATATAATTTGAAGAAGTCATTTTATCTTCTCTCGTGAAAATCATTGAGTTGCATAAAGTTTTAGAATTGGAAATATTCTCAAATGAAATTCAAATATTTTCAGCACCCCTTGTCATTTAAATAAATGGAAGAAGTCATGTCATCTTCTCTCCAGGGTTTTGTGATGAAAAGAATTTGAATTCCCGAAGATCATAAAAGCAAAATGAAAGTTTGGGAAAGTCCTTTTATTCCCTCTCATTTAACTTTCAAAAAGTTTGGAATTCACTCGCTTTCACCAGTCCACTCAAACAATCAAATCAAATCTATCTATTTGTTTATAACATTCCAAAATTTAGAATTTTGGGATGTTACAAACTACCACCCTTAAAATGAATCTCGTCCTCGAGATTCGGAGAGGCTAGCAAGAAATAGGTTAGGGTTTGGGTCTTCAAAAATCCAACGTTCGTCTCTGGGGTCTTGGGTGCTACCACCCTTAGAAGCATGGTTACGGTTCCATCAAAACTCATATACTCCATCCTTATTGTTGACAGTGTCGGTCTTCTCAGATCTTTCAGTATAATTCCCTCTCTGACGTTTCCGGTAGTGGCATAACCTTTTCCTCAATTCTTCTGTCCTTTCCACTTGGTAAGGTTATTCCGTGATTGGGTCTTCATAGCTGATAGGTCTGGCGCCAATACTAATCAGCTATCGATATCTCATGGTGGTCAACAATTTATGGTTTCTCCTGCATGAAAATGGGTCTGGGTGATCCTCACCGTATAACCTACGGTTGGCAACAACTGCCGTGTACAAGGGAAAAAAATACCTATACCATTCTAAGGTTCAACAAGGTTTTGATCGTCGTCTCTCTACTATAGGTAAGTCACTCAGATTTACCATCCCACATAGCAAAGCGAATAATAAGAGTAAGTCGGTATGGTGATCAATCCATCCCGCACCCAAATCATTACCTCGTACATGGTTTAGCGAATCTCGCATTCTAACACTCGGTCATCCTCACAAGCATTGCAGAATTTCACTTGTCGACGAACCAAGTTCAAAAATCCATTGATTACGCATGCCAAACAAACATCTATCGTTCCTTAACAACTCTCGTGTTTTGCGTAAACTCCTATAGAATCGCCGGTCGATACAATCGTAACTCCGCCAGGTTTTTCCTTCAAAGAAGAGTGTGCTTGCTTCTTGGCAGGTCACAGGGCACGTGGGTTATGGCCCACCTCATCACTTAAAATCCTTGAACACATCATCCGGGCAATCGATCGTTATCCCAACATCCAACTTCCCGCATACTTAAATCCATCCAATTGTACTTTGTCCTTCTTCCTTCTATTGGCACCAAACTAGGACATGATTACTCAGACTCATCATGGAATTTCCATTGATCCATATTTCCAACATCATACCTACTTTATGTCCAATAGTAATTCATCTCTTCATCCTCGTGGGATATCCCACCTTCCGTGATAAAACTTATACTTATGAAGTCCATACTCCACTTCGTGGAACATCATTATCCTTTCCAGGGTCAAGCGTCCTTACAGGGGAAATATTGGCCATCTCGGCATGGCACTTCTTCAATCGGGAAACGTGTAACAAGTCATGAACTCTGACAGTCCTTCGGGTGACTCCAACTTGTTAGCCAATTCTCCCATACGTTCCAAACTCGGTATGGTCCTACAAATCTCGGGGCTAACTTTCCTTTAACTCCAAATCGCTTAACTCCTCACAGAGGTGGCACACAAAGATATGCTCTATCTCCAATTTCATAGACTACCTCCTTGCGTTTTTGAGTCTGCATAATTCTTCTGCCTGGGCTGAGCTACCTTCAGTATATCTCGAATCAAATTAACATTCTTTTCTGACTCCTTGATCACATTTGGTCAAACAACTGATGGTCTCCAACGTCATCCCACATCAACGGTGTCTGGCTCCTTCTCCCATACAAAGCTTCAAAAGGGGCCATCTTCAAACTAGCTGGGTAACTGTTGTTGTATGAGAACTCCGCGTAAGGTAGATTTTCATCACTACTCGATCCATAATCTAGCGCACAAGCTCTCAACATGTCCTCCAAAATCTGATTGACTCTCTTGATTTATCCATCTGTCTGCGGATGAAAGGTCGTCTTGAACTCTAGCCTAGTACCCAAAGTCTGGTGCAGCTGATTCCAAAACCTTGAGGTAAACTGTGTTCCTCTACGATGGTCCTCGGAACTCCATGTAGACATACGATCTTTGTCAAATATATCTTGGCCAACTTCGCACTTGTATAGGTGGTTTCACAGGGACAAAGTGAGCCACTTTGATCAAGCGAGTCAACTACTACCCAGATAGAATCATATCCCGATCGGGTTCTGGGAAATCCGGTATTGAAATCCTTGCCAAGCTTATCCCTCTTCCATTCGGGTATCGGCATAGGCTGTAGTAATCCTCTTTGGCTTTTGATGCTCTACTTTTACTTTCTCTGGCATACATCACTTACGACTACATACTCGGCAATAACCTTCTTCATACCAGTCCACCAGAAACACTCCTTCAAATCCAAATACATCTTGGCGTTTCCAGGGCGAATCGAGTATGGTGAGTCATGAACCTCCTGAAGTATTATCTTCCTGATCTCTGCATTATTGGGTACATGTACACTGTCCTCAAAACATAAGGTGTCGTGCTCATCCTTACGAAAACCTTTGGTCTTTCCTTTACTCATCCTCTTCTTTTTAACTCAGCAATCTCTTTGTCATCCTTCTAAGCTTCACGGATCCTTCTCAACAATGTAGACTGAACTTCCATTGCTGCAACAAAACCTTTGGGAACAATCTCCAATCGAAGTTATTTGAGATCTTGGCTAACTCCTTTGGTAATCCCCACTTATGAGGGTATTCGTCCTTATTTTCTTTATGGTTGTGTCCTATTTCTCCACAAAGCTTGTATGCACAAGGTTTCTTCACAGCCTTTCCATACGGTTCCAATTTCTGGGACACAAGACGAGACTTTGGCAAAGTCAACTTAAATTCCTTCCAAGTGGTTACTCCTTGCAATCCATTGATGGTTTGGTACATCCTCCACCAAGTAGTGGCACCTCTTTCAAAGCACTAAAGAGCATCTTTGGGTCATATCCTTTCCGGCTATAGGGTTATTCTCCATTTGATCCTCCATGTTACGAATCCATCGGCTCGTCTCCAATTGAGTCATTGGTCCAGAAAATTTAAACTCATCTCCAATCATCCTCTATTGGGTCCATGGGTGTTGGGGTGGGATAAGAGAGATAGAGAGGGATGCACGCAATACAAACAATGGTTTTTGAAAAGACAGATTTTATTGTGGCTGTCGGAAAAACAACAAACAAATGACAGCTCACAATCGTCGCATCTAATGAAAAGATGTAATAGGGGTTTGGTCTTCTAAAGGTCAATAAATCTTCAAAGTCGTCAAACTCTTCGATTCTTGTTCATGTCTCCGATGGCTTCTTCCGATCATGCTTGTCCTTCTCAAGTTCTTTAGCGGATCATCTCTATCGACGAGAAGTCTCTCGTGGCGATCCTTTAATATTTCTGGAGTTGCATTCCAAACTTCTGGTTTCAACTTCCTTGACATGAACCATGGTCCTACTGTCCTTCGGTCCTGACGAATCTTTGATGTCTCAAGGTTTTGCTCCTCTAGCTTGGCTATTTTCAGCTTCTGGGTCCTGAGTTCTTCACGAAACGCTTCCTTATCAAAACGCTTCCTCGCAGAACCATCTTAAAACTCCTGATGTAACTCTCCAGATCCTGGGGATACGCCAGCTAAGGTTAAAACTTCATCTTGCTGATAGATGCTCCATCAACCTTCTACCATCCAATCCTTTCATGCATCTACATGCTTAACTTCGCACGGTGACAATAGCATAAGTGGCAATAACACCATAGTTAGCCATGTCTATGCCCATGTTACTGCCATGAGCTCTCATTCCATGATTGATATCTCCTGTCTTAGGGTTTTCTTGACAAAAACTTTGAGTTCTAATGCTCCATGTTCCGGTCTTTCTCCGATACACCTTGATCTCGGGTATTGACAGGTTCCATAGTCTGCCAAGTTCCATAAGCAGTGCCTTCCTAGGTCATACAAATCCGGAAATTCTTCAAAGCCTTCAAATTCTCCTAGTCTTCGGAGTCTTCACAGTTGTAGTTTCCGTTTACACGGTAAAATCATCTTCATTCCAAATGGTCTTAGTTGTCCGATATCTTGTCTCCTTGGAGTGGTTAAAAGGGAAAAGGGGTAGGGTCTCACTAAAAGGGAATATTTGAATAAGTTCAGAAGAGAAGAGAGGTAAAAGATCTTTTTGAAAATGAAGTTGTAGAGAAAAATCTTTCCTATGGGTTTGCCAATTTCTAGGGTCACGCCCCATACCAACATGTGCTCGATACCATCTTGTAGCGACCCGACCCGAATGGATCAAGTCTCTGCGTGCTTTCGTGTCATCCTCGGATCGGTATGTCGACACACACAAGACTCGAAGGATTTATAACAGAGGTAAATCACATGTATAAAATAACGTAGATACTATTACCTCGATCCATAATATAGCGGAAGCTTAACAAGGTTGTGGATTCCCATCAACACCAACGGCAAAGTTGAGTATAGGAAATCGTAACCCTAACGTATCACTTACTCGTCGTTCAAAAGTCTCGCAACATGAAAAGTTGCAGCCAAAACGGGTCAAGACATGGAATATGCTGGCAATGTAACACACAGAGAGTAATGAAAGAATAGGCTATACTACATGCATATATGGCTGGTGGAAAGCTCTATGGTTACAGGTTTTGCGAAAAGCCAATTTTTCCCTACTTCAAAGGAATAAATTTATTTAACTATCATGGTGGTTGTTAAACATTGAGAATGGTTGACAAAGATCCTCAATCCCAATTAAAAGTACTCATTAAAACCCAACAAGTTAATTAAAGTAACATGATGAGATCAACAGGATATCCAGTACTAGATACTCAAAATTGTCCATAACCGGGGACACGGCTAATCATGATTAGTTTGTACACTCTGCAGAGGTTTTGCACTTTTCCCCACAAGACTCGATCGCCTCCGTTTGGTTTCTCGTGACTACTTGGTGTTTGAGAGACGGATGACCGAGACACAGTCTTCGTAAGCGCTTAGCACCTTACGATGGGTGGACGGTACACCTACATCCCCTACATCTGCTAGTCCACCGCTATAAGAGTTCATACGACTTAGTCAACTATGCCAGAGCCCATAGTGGCTTGTGGCTGCACACGGAAGTTACTAGTATGAATTATCTTATGATCCCTTTGAGCCTGGGTGGCGGTCCCAAAAAACAGGCAAGTCCTGCTTGAAAACAGGTGCCTCAATCCACCCAGATGTGTGTTTAAGTTGCCACCTTAGATAAACCATTAATTATCAATCTCACATCTATCATGGATATTCACTCAAACCCAATCCACGTCTACGAGCATAGCATGGTATAATAAGCAAGCGTAGAAGTAACTCCCAAGGGTTTCATAAGTAAAACAGGTAATAGGTACTACCTCAATCTACTTCCCATCCCACAATTTAATTAGATCCTATTCATGCAAGTGTTTGAGGATTGACCTAATGCATAAAAACTGGGTATGAGAAAGTATGATCAAAGTGTTACTTGCCTGCAAATTTGATGAAGATGGTTCGCACTCAAACCTCTTGATAGATCTACTCGTCACACTCCGGTCAATCTATCGTAATCAAGCAATAGTAACCACACATAAGCAATCACTCAAAAGATCGGAAAGAACGAAGAAAACAATTCGGAAAACATCAAAACCAATCAAATAAATATTGCAACATAAAACAATTTCAAACAGAACCAAAATAAACAGTAATTGGACTTATCAGAAAGTTTAGTTCAAGAGCTTGATTTGCAAAAAGAATCAACTAAATCGGAGTTCTGAAACTCAAGTTATGATCAAGCGAAGTTCAAATTCAAATCTGATCTAATTCAAATTTTAAACTTTCAAAAACATGTTTGAGTTGGATTACTGGATAGAGGGATCGTAACGAAGAAGTGGGCGTTGGTTTTGTTGGATTCCGACTTACGAGTAAAAAGTTATGATCGTTTGAAGATTAGGGACTACGGATAGGTCCATGACGGAAATTAAAATAAAAGAAAAATCTATCGAGCTTAACGCCGCTAAACAAAACCGGAAAGAAAAACCGGCGAGAAAACCGATCTAGGGTTTCGGAAAGGAAACCAAACGAAAAACCGATGTAGAAAACGGACGGAAACCGATCTAGAAAACGTGGCCTTGACGCTGAGGCTAGTACCTCAAGAGGCGAGGGAGCTCCGGCGGTGGCGGGCGAGGGCGGCGCAAGTGGCGGCAAGTGGCTGGTGGCCAGTGAGGCGGCGGCTGGTGAGGCGGCGTGAGGCGGCACTATGGCGTGGCCTTCTTTGCTACTTCTTTGCGGAGGAGGAGAGGAGAGGAGAGTTGATTTGATGTCTTTGGAGGGGGTGCTTGGGTATTTATATTGGGGAGGGAGGGTTTTGCTTGGGGTAGGGGACAAGAAATAGATTAGGATTAGGAATCCTAGGAATAAAAACGGAATAACAAGCGGGATCAAATCCTACTAGGATTTGTAATAGAATAGGAAACTTGGGGCTCCTGGCTCCCTAGGTGCGTGCGATGCGTGCGTGGCCTTGGCCTTCGCCCGGTGTTGGAGCTTTGGCGGCTTGGGCCTTTGGCCCCAAGGCGCCTTGCCTTTTTTTTTAAATTTCAGACGAAAGAAAAATAGTAAAACCAAATAAATAAATATATTATATAGGCATATAATATATCAAAATTTTCAGAAAAGAATTTCCTACATGATGAACATTATTTTAGTTTCAAATAAAATCCACAAAAATTTAAATAATTCAAACAGTGCAACTGACCTATTTAAAACCCAATAAAATCATTTTAAAAATACCAAAATGATTTCAAATTAATTTCTCTCCAATTTTCTGATGTAGGGAATCATGTTACCCTATTTTCCATATATTATATTTTTAAAGAAAAATAATTTGAATAAAACTCAAATAACTCCAAATTGGAAATAAATTCAAGAAAACTTTGAATTTAATTCTTTTAAAACTCCCAACTCATATTTCATATAATTTGAAGAAGTCATTTTATCTTCTCTCGTGAAAATCATTGAGTTGCATAAAGTTTTAGAATTGGAAATATTCTCAAATGAAATTCAAATATTTTCAGCACCCTTGTCATTTAAATAAATGGAAGAAGTCATGTCATCTTCTCTCCGTGGTTTTGTGATGAAAAGAATTTGAATTCGAAGATCATAAAAGCAAAATGAAAGTTTGGGAAAGTCCTTTTATTCCCTCTCATTTAACTTTCAAAAAGTTTCGAATTCACTCGCTTTCAGTCAGTCACTCAAACAATCAAATCAAATCTATCTATTTGTTTATAACATTCCAAAATTTAGAATTTTGGGATGTTACATCTTGACATGTGGTCTGGTCCTTTGGCACGATCGCCGGTCTTCGACGCATCTACCGGCTATCGTTGTGTTCCCGGTGTGAAGCTGTGTGGTGCTCTTTAGCGTCGTCGATGCGGCGGCGTGGTATTTCTTTCCCTCTCTCTCAATGCAACTCCATTCTCGGTGGGAATCGTTGGCACCCTGTAGCATCGTTGAGATGGTGGCGGTCGTCTTCCTCTCTCTCTCTCTCTCTCTCTATCTATCTATCTATCTATCTATCTATCTATCTATCTTTGTGTGTGTGTTCCAGCGAAGCTAACTTCAACGTTGGCTGGGAATTGATGGAGGTTGATTCCTTTTGTATCCAGTCTGATTAGGTGTACAACAATCCCATGATGTCTTCTTTTCGGACTAGGAGAGGAACAGGTGGGTGAGGATGCCCACGGCTCTCCTATTGATCCTTCTACATCCAGATTTTGCATTTTTACTTAACCCACCAGCTAATTCGATTTGACTCATATGGTTTGAAAGTGGTTAAGGTATGCTAATTTGATTTGGTTGTGTTAGCAGGGAGCCACAGGTGGGATTGGGTAAGGTATGCTGATTCACCGTCAACATAGATCAATCTGTCTGCAGTGGATTTGATAGTTGTATCATGTCCATGGTGCCGACCAGCAGCGAGCTCCAGTGCAGATCGTTTGCTGAAACGCCCTCGCATGCTCCCTTTTTCTATGCGAGACTACTTCCTGATACGTCTCCAACGTATCTATAATTTTTGATTGTTCCATGCTATTATATATTCTGTTTTGGATGTTTAATGGGCTTTATTATGCACTTTTATATTAATTTTGGGACTAACCTACTAACCCAAGGCCCAGTGCAAAGTGCTGTTTTTTGCCTATTTCAGTGTTTCGCGGAAAAGGATTATCAAACGGAATCCAAACGGAATGAAACCTTCGGGAACGTGATTTTTGGAACAAACGTGATCCAGAGGACTTGGAGTGGACGTCAAGCAACCGACGAGGAGGCCACGAGGCAGGGAGGCGCGCCTGCCCCCCTCGGCGCCCCCCACCCTCGTGGGCCCCTCGTGGCTCCACCGACCTACTTCTTCCTCGTATATATACCTACGTACCCCGAAACCATCAAGGAGAACCACGAAAACCTATTTCCACCACCGCAACCTTCTGTACCTGTGAGATCCCATCTTGGGGCCTTTTCTGGCACTCCGCCGGAGGGGGCATCGATCACGGAGGGCTTCTACATCAACACCATAGCCTCTCCGATGATGTGTGAGTAGTTTACCTCAGACCTTCAGGTCCGTAGTTATTAGCTAGATGGCTTCTTCTCTCTCTTTGGATCTCAATACAAAGTTCTCCTTGATCTTCTTGGAGATCTATTTGATGTAATTCTTTTTGTGGTCTGTTTGTCAAGATCCGATGAATTGTGGGTTTATGATCAAGATTATCCATGAACAATATTTGAATCTTCTCTGAATTCTTTTATGTATGATTGGTTATCTTTGCAAGTCTCTTCGAATTATAAGTTTGGTTTGGCCTACTAGATTGATCTTTCTTGCAATGGGAGAAGTGCTTAGCTTTGGGTTCAATCATGCGGTGCTTTCGATCCTAGTGACAGTAGGGGAAACGACACGTATTGTATTGTTGCCATCGAGGATAAAAAGATGGGCTTTATATCATATTGCTTGAGTTTATCCCTCTACATCATGTCATCTTGCCTAATGCGTTACTCTGTTCTTATGAACTTAATACTCTAGATGCATGCTGGCTAGCGGTCGATGTGTGGAGTAATAGTAGTAGATGCAGGCAGGAGTTGGTCTACTTGTCGCGGACGTGATGCCTATATACATGATCATGCCTAGATATTCTCATAACTATGCTCAATTATATCAATTGCTCGACAGTAATTTGTTCAGCCACCATAATACTTATGCTATCTTGAGAGAGGCCACTAGTGAAACCTATGGCCCCCGGGTCTATTCTCCATCATATAAGTTTCTAATCTATTTTTACTTTGCGTTCTTTACTTTCAATATTTATCATAAAAATACCAAAAATATTATCTTATCTTCTCTATTAGATCTCAATTTTGCAAGTGGCCGTGAAGGGATTGACAACCCCTTTATCGCGTTGGTTGCAAGGTTCTTATTTGTTTATGTAGGTACGAGGCGATTTGCGTGTATCCTCCTACTGGATTGATGCCTTGGTTCTCAAAAAATGAGGGAAATACTTACGCTACTTTGTTGCATCACCCTTTCCTCTTCAAGGGAAAACCAACGCAGTGCTCAAGAGGTAGCAAGAAGGGTTTCTGGCGCTGTTGCCGGGGGGCTTACACCAAGTCAAGTCAAGATTTGTTCTCCCGTCAATGAGCCATTTTTGGCGCCGTTGCCAGGGTGATCACGCACAAGTCAAGACATACCAAGTACCCATCACAAACTCTTATCCCTTGCATTACATTATTTGCCATTTGCCTCTCGTTTTCCTCTCCCCCACTTCACCATTATGATGAGTGGGAACCTACTATTAAAATTAAAATTAAAGATCATGAATATTATGCTTTGTGTGATTTGGGTGCTAGTGTTTCCACTATTCCAAAAACTTTATGTGATTTGCTAGGTTTCCGTGAATTTGATGATTGTTCCTTAAACTTGCATCTTGCGGATTCCACCATTAAGAAACCTATGGGAAGAATTAATGATGTTCTTATTGTTGCAAATAGGAATTATGTGCCCATAGATTTCATTGTTCTTGATATAGATTGCAATCCTTTGTGTCCTATTATTCTCGGTAGACCTTTCCATAGAACGATTGGTGCAATTATTGATATGAAGGAAGGGAACATTAGATTCCAATTTCCGTTAAGGAAAGGCATGGAACACTTCCCTAGAAAGAATATTAAATTATCTTATGAATCTATTATGAGAGCCACTTATGGATTACATACCAAAAATGATAATACCTAGATCTATCCTCGCTTTTATGCCTAGCTAGGGGCGTTAAACGATAGCGCTTGTTGGGAGGCAACCCAATTTTATTTTAGTTCCTTGCTTTTTGGTTCTGTTTAGTAATAAATCTTTGATCTAGCCTATAGTTAGATATTTTTATGTTTTAATTAGTGTTTGTGCCAAGTAGAACCTATAGGATCTTCTTGGATGATAGTTATTTGATCTTGCTGAAAAAGTCAGAAACTTTCTACTCACGGAAACAATTGTTAGAAATCACCAGAACATGATAAAATACTGATTCCAATTGTAGTAGACCAATAAAAAAATTATCTAGGTCTTCCTATTTTGGTATATTTTGCTGAGTTACAGAAGTTTGTGTTAGATGCAGATTACTACAAACTATTCTGTTTTTGACAGATTCTGTTTTTCGTGTGTTGTTTGCTTATTTTGATGAATCTATGGCTAGTACCGGAGGTTATGAACCATAGAGAAGTTGGAATACAGTAGGTTTAACACCAATATAATAAAAAATGAGTTCATTACAGTACCTTAAAGTGGTGGTTTGTTTTATTTCGCTAAGGGAGCTCATGAGATTTTCTGTTGAGTTTTGTGTTGTGAAGTTTTCAAGTTTTGGGTAAAGGATTTGATGGATTATGGAACAAGGAGTGGCAAGAGCCTAAGCTTGGGGATGCCCAAGGCACCCCAAGGTAAAATCCAAGGACAACCAAAAGCCTAAGCCTGGGGATGCCCCGGAAGGCATCCCCTCTTTCGTCTTCTTTCATCGGTAACTTTACTTGATGCTATATTTTTATTCACCGCATGATATGTGTTTTGCTTGGAGCGTCTTGTATGATTTGAGTCTTTGCTTTTTAGTTTGCCACAATCATCCTTGCTGTACACACCTTTTGAGAGAGACACACATGATTCGGAATTAATTAGAATACTCTATGTGCTTCACTTATATCTTTTGAGCTAGATAATTTTGCTCTAGTGCTTCACTTATATCTTTTAGAGCACGGTGGTGGTTTATTTTATAGAAATTATTGATCTCTCATGCTTCACTTATATTATTTTGAGAGTCCTAAAAAACAGCATGGTAATTTGCTTTGGTTCAAATTTTAGTCCTAAAAGTGATGAACATCCAAGATAGGTATAATAAAAACTATCATAAAAAGTGCATTGAATACTATGAGAAGTTTGATACTTGATAATTGTTTTGAGATATGAAGATGGTGATATTAGAGTCATGCTAGTTGAGTGGTTATGAATTTGAGAAATACTTGTGTTAAAGTTTGTGATTCCCGTAGCATGCACGTATGGTGAACCGTTATGTGATGAAGTCGGAGCATGATTTATTTATTGATTGTCTTCCTTATGAGTGGCGGTCGGGGAATGACGATGGTATTTTCCTACCAATCTATCCCCTTAGGAGCATGCGTGTAGTACTTCGTTTCGCTGACTAATAGATTTTTGCAAAAAGTATGTGAGTTCTTTATGACTAATGTTGAGTCCATGGATTATACGCACTCTCACCTTTCCACCATTGCTAGCCTCTCTAATACCGCGCACCTTTCGCCGGTCATACACCCACTATATACCTTCGTCAAAACAGCCGCCATACCTACCTATCATGGCATTTCCATAGCCATTCCGAGATATATTGCCATGCAACTTACCATCGTTCCGTTTATTATGACACGCTCCATCATTGTCATGTTGCTTTGCATGATCATGTAGTTGACATCGTATTTGTGGCAAAGACGCCGTTCATTATTTTCATACATGTCACTCTTGATTCATTGCATATCCCGGTACACCGCCGGAGGCATTCACATAGAGTCATATTTTGTTCTAAGTATTGAGTTGTAATTCTTGAGTTCTAAGTAAATAAAAGTGTGATGATCATCATTATTAGAGCATTGTCCCAAGTGAGGAAAGGATGATGGAGACTATGATTCCCCCACAAGTCGGGATGAGACTCCAGACTAAAAAAAAGAGGCCATAAAAAAAGATAAAAGGCCCAAAGAAACAAATGAGAGAAAAAGAGAGAAAGGACAATGTTACTATCTTTTTTCCACACTTGTGCTTCAAAGTAGCACCATGATCTTCATGATAGAGAGTCTCCTATGTCGTCACTTTCATATACTAGTGGGAACTTTACATTATAGAACTTGGCTTTTATATTCCGATGATGGGCTTCCTCAAATTGCCCTAGGTCTTCGTGAGCAAGCGAGTTGGATGCACACCCACTTAGTTTATTTTGTTGAGCTTTCATACACTTATAGCTCTAGTGCATCCGTTGCATGGCAATCCCTACTCACTCACATTGATATCTATTAATGGGCGTCTCCATAGCCCGTTGATACGCCTAGTTGATGTGAGACTACCTTCTCCTTTTTTGTCTTCTCCACAACCACCATTCTATTCCACCTATAGTGCTATATCCATGGCTCACGCTCATGTATTGCGTGAAGATTGAAAAAGTTTGAGAACACCAAATGTATGAAACAATTGCTTGGCTTGTCATCGGGGTTGTGCATGATTAAATATTTTGTGTGGTGAAGATAGAGCATAGCCAGACTATATGATTTTGTAGGGATAACTTTCTTTGGCCATGTTATTTTGAGAAGACATGATTGCTTAGTTAGTATGCTTGAAGTATTATTATTTTTATGTCAATATTAAACTTTTATCTTGAATCTTTCGGATCTAAATATTCATGCCACAATAAAGAGAATTACATTGAAGAATATGTTAGGAAGCATTCCCCATCAAAAATTCTGCTTTTATCATTTACCTACTCGAGGACTAGCAGGAATTAAGCTTGGGGATGCTTGATACGTCTCCAATGTATCTATAATTTTGATTGTTCCATGCTATTATATATTCTGTTTTGGATGTTTAATGGGCTTTATTATGCACTTTTATATTAATTTTGGGACTAACCTACTAACCCAAGGCCCAGTGCAAATTGCTGTTTTTTTGCCTATTTCAGTGTTTCGCAGAAAAGGAATATCAAACGGAATCCAAACGGAATGAAACCTTCGGGAACGTGATTTTTGGAACAAACGTGATCCAGAGGACTTGGAGTGGACGTCAAGCAACCGATGAGGAGGCCACGAGGCAGGGAGGCGCGCCTGCCCCCCTGGGCGCGCCCCCCACCCTCGCGGGCCCCTCGTGGCTCCACTGTGACGCCCGGATAATTAAGCTACAACAACCCTCTGCCAATGATGCCACGTCACTTTGATTACTGTTGCTAATCTCGCGTTAGTTCGAAACCGATTCAAATTCAAATTCAAAATCAAGCAGACAATAAAACTTTTCAAATATTAAAACTAAAATGTTCGGAGTGAACCAAATATTTCATAGGAAATTATGGTGGAGAAACCACACCTGTATAAAATGTTTAAATACTATAAGGTGAATAAAACAGTAGCGTAAACTATTATTTAAGTACTTTTAAATATTAAATAATTACGAAACTATTTTAGCTTGGGTAGCAAATTAATGTGGCAGTGATATATTTGATGATACTAATTTAGGTGGTAACTTGGTATTAAAAAAAAGCTAAAATAACTGGAAAAAAAAACAATAGAACAAAACAAAATACCTAAGCTACTGGGCACTTTTGGCCTATCTAGCGACTTACCCAAGTCAGCCCATCTCTCCCTCCTTCAACCTGTAGCAGGGGCATCATGGAGCACATCCACGGACGCCCTGTCGTCGTGGCGCACATCCGCGCCCCCCCTCGCCCTACTTAACATCGCCAGGCTCCCTCCCTCGATCCCCTCCTAACCCTAGCACCAACCACTCCCTCCCTCACTCCCTGTCACTCTCTCCCGAACGCCTCTGGCGCCGCAGCGCCGTCGATCCCGCAGCCTCCATCCACCCCGCGCCTCACGGAGACGTCCCGGAGGACCACCGCCGTCGTCCACGTCGGCTCCGCCCTTCAGCTCAAGCCGAGGCCCTCTCCATCAACGGGATCGAACCCTCCTTCAACCTCTGCCGCCGGTCGTCTTCGTCGGATCCGCCACTCAAGCGCCGCCCCATCCATCCCGAGCACGCCACGACCTCCTCGGGGTGAGCCACCGAATCCCCACTTTTCCCTCTCGCCTGCCAAGCCCCGCCAGAGGCCGCCTCACGCCACCTTGACGCGCGCGCCTCACCCGAAGCGACCTGCGCCCGCCCGTGCTTGCCTGCGTGACCAAGCGCCATGGGCAGCACGCTGCGCCATGAACCGCCTCCTGGACGCGCTGCCGTCGTGCTCCGGCCGCCTGGACAGCCCAGAGCCCGTGCGTGGCCTCGCCCAGCCTCCCGCACTCTGTCACCGCTGCTTCTGCGTTCTGCTGCTAACACTGCTGCTGCTGCTCCTACGTTACCGGGGCTCTGCGCTGCTTCTCCCGGCGCTGCTCGCTGCTGGCCTGCTATTCTGCTTGCTGCCGCTAGCTAATGCTTCTGCTGCTGCATATTGCTACTACCTACTGCTGCCGCGTATTGTTGCTGCTGCCATTCTTGGCCATGGCCGCCACCCCCTGTACATGGCCGTGTGTAGCCGGCTGGGCTCTATCCACTAATGGCCGGCCCCTGCGTAGATTAGTACTACTAGGTTTGGTTAGTATTAATTAGTGCTAAGTTAGTGTAGTAGTAGATGGCACGTGGGATCAACTGTTATATTAAAATGCAAAACTAGATTAAGAATAGCTAAGTCCATGACAAGTAGGCCCCACCTTCACTGTTCACTTTGACTAGTCAATGCCGACAGGGCAGTTGACCAAGTCAACTGGCCCTACCTGCCATGCACTGGCTGGGTACACTTCTAGGTACCCATAGCCATTGTCCCATTTAAATTCGAATTAAAAATATTCTAGAGAATATCAGAAAATCATTTAAACTTAGAAAATTAATATAAAATAATCCGTAACTCGGATGAAAATACTTTGTACATGAAAGTTGCTCAGAACGACGAGACGAATCAGGATACGCAGCCCGTTCGTCCGCCACACATCCCTAGGATAGCAAACTCGCAACTTTCCCCTTTCGGTTCATCTGCAGAAAACGCGAAACACCGGGGATACTTTCCCGGATGTTTTCCTCCTTCGTCGGTATCTTCTCCTACCACGTTAGGGCACACCTAACACCGTTGTTTGCTTTGTCATGCATCATTATGCATCTGTTTGCATTGTATTCATTGTTTCTTCCCCCTCCTCTCTCCGGTAGACTACGGGACCGACGCCATTCTTTGGTGCCCGACCGACTACATTGTTGACGACCCCTACTTGCCGTGAGCAACCAGGCAAGCCCCTCTTGATCACCGGATATCGCTTATTCCTTCTCTCTATCGCTTGCATTAGAGTAGTGTAGCATGTTATCGCTTTCGGTTAATCCTATTCTGCTGCATAGCTTTGTCATTGTTGCTACAGTTGTTATCCTTACCTGTAATCCTAATGCTTAGTATAGGATTCTAGTGTTCCATCAGTGGCCCTACACTCTTGTCCGTCTGCCATGCTATACTACTGGGCCGTGATCACTTCGGGAGGTGATCACGGGCATATGCTATATACTTTATACTATTACATTACTTATGATACTGTTCGGAGATGGGGGCTGAAGGGGCAGGTGGCTCCATCCAGGTAGTGGTGGGCCTGAGTTCCCGACGGCCCCCGATTGTTACTTTGCGGCGGAGCGACAGGGCAGGTTGAGACTGAGGGAGTCCTGGATTAGGGGGTCCTCGGACTGCCGGACTATATACTTTGGCCAGACTGTTGGACTATGAAGATACAAGATTGAAGGCTTCGTCCCGTGTCCGGGTGGGACTCTCCTTTGCGTGGAAGGAAAGCTTGGCAATACGGATATGTAGATCTCCTCCTTGTAACCGACTCTGTGTAACCCCTAGCCCCTCCAAAGGTGTCTATATAAACCGGAGGGTTTAGTCCAGAGGACAACAACGATCATAATCATAGGCTAGCTTCTAGGGTTTAGCCTCTATGATCTCGTGGTAGATCAACTCTTGTAATACTCATATCATCAAGATCAATCAAGCAGGAAGTAGGGTATTACCTCCATCGAGAGGGCCCTAACCTTGGTAAACATTGTGTCCCCCGCCTCCTGTTACCATCCGCCTTAGACGCACAGTTCGGGACCCCCTAGCCGAGATCCGCCGGTTTTGACACCGACATTGGTGCTTTCATTGAGAGTTCCACCGTGCCGTCACCATAAGGCTTGATGGCTCCTTCGTTCATCGACAACGATGTGATCCAGGGTGAGGTTTTTCTCCCCGAACAAATCTTCGTATTCGGCGGCCTCATACTGTGGGTCAACTCGCTTGGCCATCTAGAGCAGATCGAGAGCTACGCTCGGGCCGCTGTGTCAGGTTTGAAACTTAAACTATCTTCGCCGACATCCACGGAGACTTGATCTTTGATGGATTCGAGCCTATGTTAGGTGCGCGGCACAATCACGACGAGCATGACTTAGCTCTGTCGTCGGACGGTGTTCGGGAGATCACACCTGTGGCTACTCCGGCCCTCAATCCGGAGCAGATTGCGCTGTCCGAGGACGGGTGGATGGACCCCGCCACGGAGGCCGCACGCTCAGCGGCGATAGAGCCGAATACTGACTTCACCTCCTATGAGACCTGTGTCGCCGGATCCTTGGATTCGTCCCCGGCCACGGGCTCCAAACCGCCTGCGTCTGTGCCTATCGAATCTGATTGGGCGCCGATCATGGAGTTTTCCTTTGCGGATATCTTTTCAAAGACTTTTCGCCCTGGCGATGTGCTAAATTCATTAAGGTCTCTCTCCTTGTCAGGAAGCCCTTGGCCGAACTGTGTCCGGCTTGAGTGGGAAGCGGGCGATGAAGAAAATCGTTCCCCACCCACCACCCACTTAATAGCCACTGTCGACGATTTAACCGACATGCTCGATTTCGACTCCGAAGACATCGACGGTACGGACGACGATGCAGGAGAGGAACAGGAACCACCGCCCACAGGGCGCTGGACAGCCACTTCATCACATGATATATATATATGATGGATACACCAAAAGAAAACAATGACAAGGAATAGAAGGATGTAGCGAAGGATAGTTCCCTCGAGAAGCAACCAAAGCGACGGTGTAGGCGCCGCTCCAAACCTTGCCTCGGCAAAAACAGCAATAACAGCGCAAGAAAGAATAATACCCCGGTCGACTCCAAAGGAAACGACGACCACACGGACCCAGCGATAGAGCAGGATGAGCCAGCGGACAGTGAACATAGTACGGAGCCGCTGTCCGATCACGGCGACACCGAGGGAAAAGATAATCAGCTTGTCTCCGGAGAGGAGAACAGTCCGGACGATGATGCACACATCATCCCAGAAAGGCACTTGGAGCAAGAGAACATTCGTAGAAGGCTTATTGCCACCGCAAGGAGTCTAAAGAAGCAGAAACAAAGGCTTAAGGCCACGCAAAATACACTCAACAGCAGATGGAACAAAGTGCTCGACACTGAAGAAAAGTACGGTGGCAGTCGCCACACGAAGAGCTATCCAAAGCGCAAGCTGCTGCTTGAATTCGATGACGAGGCTCTAGAGCCTATACAGCCAAAAAATAAAACGGTCGATCAGCCGGATCGACCACCCCGTGGCCGCGTTAGGGCGGCTAACAATGTCGGTATGACCATGTCCATCTACGGATCTAGGAAGCGTGCTCAGGCACAGAATCAAAACCGAACACTACAACCGTCAGAACGCCATGACACATCCAAACACAGGGGTGCCGCGCACCCCCTATGCTTCACCGATGAGGTGCTGGATCACAAGTTTCCAGAGGGATTCAAACCCATGAACAAATAGGCGTACGACGGAATGACAGACCTTGGGGTCTGGATTGAGGACTTCATCCTCCATATCCATATGGCTCGCGGATACGATCTCCACGCCATCAAATACTTGCACCTCAAGTTGAAAGGACCAGCTCAGATCGGTGAAGAGCCTCCCCGAAAGCTCAATTGGAAGTTGGGAAGAGCTTGAGGATGCTTTTAGGGCTAATTTTCAAGGGACCTATGTCCGACCTCGGGATGCAGATGATTTAAGTCATATAATTCAATAGCCCGGAGAGTCAGCCTGAAAGCTTTGGAACAGATTCCTCACTAAGAAGAATCAAATTGTCGACTGCCCGGACGCCGAAGCCTTAGTGGCTTTCAAACACAGTGTCCGGGACGAATGGCTCGCCAGACACCTCGGCCAGGAAAAACCAAGGACAATGGCAGACTTAACAAGCCTTATGACCCGCTTTTGCGCGGGCGAAGATAGTTGGCTGGCCTGTAGGGGCACCAGCGACCCAGGCACGTCCGAAGTCAGGGATGGCAATGGAAAACCACGACACAATAAAAGCAAGCGTCGAAACAATGAAGACAACCCAGACAACACGGCGGTAAACGCCGGATTCAGGGGCTCTCGACCCGGTCAACGGAAAAAGCCATTCAAAGGCAGCAGAGATGGACCGTCCAGCCTAAACAAGATTCTAGACAGATTATGTCAGATTCATGGCACCTCCGACAAACCTGCAAATCACACCAACAGAGAATGCTGGGTCTTCAAGCAGGCCGGTAAGCTAAACGCCGAACACAAGGGGAGGGAGACACCAAGTGAAGACAAGGATGAGCCTCGCCAGCAAAACACTGGGGGACAGAAAAAATTCCCACCAGAGGTCAAAACAGTGAACATGATTCACGTAACAAAGAGGAGGAGCAAACGCGCACTCCGAGATGTATGCGCCGTGGAGCGCGTCACCCCCAAGGTCAATCCTTGGTCGACCTGCCCGATCACTTTTGATCGCAGGGATTACTTGACTAATATCCGGCACGGAGGATCGGCTGCCTTGGTGCTAGACCCAATAATTGACGGATACCATCTCACCCGAGTCCTTATGGACGGGCGGCAAGAGTCTTAGTCTCGATATATCGTGACACGATCCGCAAAATGGGATAGACCCGACAAGAATTAACCAAAGCAATACTACCTTTAAAGGAGTAATACGGGCCCAGAGGCATTGCACGGGCTCTCTAGTACTAGAGGTTGTATTCGGTTCTCCCGACAACTTCCGAAGTGAAGAGTTAACCTTCGACGTCGCTCCATTCCGAAGCGGCTATCATGCACTACTCGGAAGAACGACCTTCGCTCGTTTTAACGCAGTACCGCATTCCGCTTATCTTAAGCTTAAGATGCCCGGTCCACGCGGCATCATCATAGTTAGCGGAAACACAGAGCGTTCCTTACGTGCGGAAGAATGTGTGGCGGCTTTAGCAGCCGAACACTGAACGGCCTCTCCAACCAGAATAAATGATCCGTCGTCAAAACCGCGGACACGGCTAGACAAGTCCGGCGCACCACTGGCTATAACAGCTCAGATAAACCTGAGATTGGGTCGATGGATATACCCCCATAGGTGGTGCTAGGGGCTTCCCGCATGTAAAAAGAACTACAGTTTGGCTTGACCTTATTTAGATTGAATTTTAATGGTTTATTCAGAATAACCAAATTTTCGCACGAAGACTTTCACCTGAGTTTTTCTCTTTTACAGATGACAACTGTGCTACACCCTTCCAGGATACTGCACAACGGAGACACGGGCGCAGACGTGCAGCAGGGCCCCGCTCAAAGGTTTCTTTTTAGATTAAGACCCTGTGTAAACCTTTCTTACTGTCTCTTGTTGATTTACACCCCCCGGATACCCAACACAACCGAGAGGGATGCTGGCGTTATTGGCATTTCGCCACGCCGGACTAATGCACGCACAGAAATTCGTGGATGATTATCAAGGGCGTTACTCAGCCCGGTATATGTTGTAAAGACCGAATACCTTAGGGAGTGTTCGGCGTCGCGAGTTTGGCCTTATATGCATCAGCTCCCAATCATATCTTTGGTCAATAGTTGGGTTTGCCCGGCTCCCATGTTTTGCTACCTTACGTTCCGCTCTATCGGCTAAGGTGGCACCGGGAGAACTACTGCGATTGTGCCCTGGTTCATCTGGATGAGCACCTCAGTAGGGAAAGCCGAAAACTGACTGTCATGATAAAGCGCGAGGCTGGTCAACCACTCGAGGACTCAACGGGATCTTCGTGATTCCTCCGCATTAACGAAGGACCGGTTTCCCGGTCATGTACGTACGTGCACCGTATTCGGATAAGCGCGGAAGTACCAGGGGCTATATAGTAGCCCCACCGTCAAACTCCTATGGCTAAGTGAAAGTGTTAAAGCAATATAGTCCGATTGCCTTGTTCGCCGCGCTATCACCTCCTTAATGGACCAAGACGTTGGATCAAGTGTGAATACGCGCTTTTCCGAACACCCCCGCATTATATGCGTGGGGGCTGAAGCCGACGACTGCAAACTTTCAGGTTATATACATACATAAACGGCCGCACAGGAGGCATCATAATACTTTCAGGCAAAAGTATAAACACAACCTTTATAATCCAAATAGCATTGTTTTTACAATTGGGATACATGTCACTAGAACATGATACTCTTCGAGCACTGAGCCTCTATTAAACGAGCGCCTTCTAGGACTTCTTGAAAATAGTGCTCGGTCGATACCTGGCCTACGTCCGAACCCCAGGTTGCAATAGCGGTGGCCTCCATCTCTGCCCAATATGTCTTAACACGGGCAAGAGCCATCCGCGCACCCTCTATGCACGCCGACCTCTTTACAGCGTCGATACGCGGCACAACACCAAGGAATCGTTGCACTAAACCAAAATAACTATTCGGCCGTGGTCCCTCCGCCAAACATGATCCACGGCAGACCTCATGGCAAGCCGGCACAACCTATGGAGCTCAGCCCACTCGGCCATTTGCTCATTAACAATGACGCGTTGGAGCACCGAGCTGCGACCGTAACAACTTTTCCACTTCATGATCTTTTGATCTTTGAAAAACTCAACAGATCAAGCATCACTCATTGCCAAGTCCAAGCACGCCTCCAAAGACTCCATAATTGATCCAGAGGGGCATACTTCGGATCTCCGAACTTCGTCCAGAATAAAAGGGCTTCCCAGCCGTGATGTCTCCGCTTGACGAAGCTCCTCCTTTGTCGCCTCGATTTTAGAGCGGGTTTCCTTGGCTGCTACCATGGCTTTCTTCAGTCCGCCACTTTCGCTTGGCTTTCCTTTTCCGTAAGCTCATACCGGTTGGCGGCATCCTTCAAATTTCAACAGCCATCTTGGCTATTTTATCTTCAAGATCGGCGATGAGCAGCCTGTTCGGCTCTTAACTCTTCGACCGCCTTTAGGGCGGCCACATCACTTCTCCTGGCTTGTTCCTTGGCTCGGGCAAGCTCCGCCCGAAGTGTCTCCACGGCGGCAGCTCCATCTGCAGTCATAGCATATTATAGATACTAGCATCACGCTCCTCTTAAATATCTGTTAACCACCGGAGAATACATACCCTGTGCCTCGTCAAGCCGCTTGTTTACAAGCACGATGTCGGCATCTGCCGCATCAAGTTGCCGCTTCAGTTCAGCAAACTCACCAGCCCGACCAGCCACCGGACCATCAGCCGCCTGCACATAAAAGTAGCATGATCAGTACCTGGGACTATGATCCTCTGTTTGCCGCCTTTGGACAGCAACCAGAGTCTCATGGGCTACTATCTGTATAGGGCACACCTAGCGTGTGCGGTACCGTAAAAATATATATATTACTTTGCGTACCTCAAAGGCTTTTAGCAGGCTCATAAAAGCTTCATGCAGCCCTCTTTTGGCGGATGAAATCCTCTCAACCACCGTACCCATTAAAGTACGATGTGCCTCTGAGATAGCCGCTTGCTCCAGAAGACCCATCAGTGCGTCCGGTCGTGTACCGGACAATCCCGGACTCTTTCTGTTGCTCCCCTTAGGAGGCGAATACTCCGGACTTCGGGTGGCCGAAGGGTTACCTTCTGGCCTTGGCGGCTCAGGTGAAATCCTCCGTGACGACACCTCAGGGTCGTCCGCCTCATGAGGTGGGGAGGCAGGGGGAGGCGATTCGCTCTCCATCATCTCCGGAAGAAGATCCCCCGAAGACGAACTCCGTCGAGAAGGACTGCAATCCGAACTACAAGACATACGTCTCGGTTATTGTCCTCAGAGATGAAGCAGGATATATTTACCAAAAGTACTTTTGTTCACTTACAGCTCGGTGGAGGCCTGATCCCCTTGCGGGCACTGTGCGGTAAGGATGCCCTCCGGGCAGGGCCCCCTGGCAAAGGTTTCTTCCCTTGTCTGGGAACCCTCGTTTCCAAGACTTCAGAGGCGGTCCTCTTCCTTCCTTGGGGAGAGGGAGTTTCAGATTCTTCTCCCCGGTTATCCTCCTTCGCGGAGACACTAATTCCCCCGGTTTGGATGAGTAATGCGTGAGGCCCGCTTTCAGCTTCTTTATTCATCCCTTTATCTTCCTGTGATGGCACTTGGTAAGGTGCATGCTCAAGCATCCTAGCTAGCACAGGATCCAGTGAGCCTTCGGGAAGGGGGGCCGAACACCTGATCATCTTCGCCTTTTTTATCCAGTCCTGGTCAAAGAGCGACTTTTCAGAATGATGTTGTGATAAATAAAAAGACAATGTTTTCGGTGGTAGAATTACTTACATGGGTATCTGGACGATTGCAGTTTAGACCCGCATCCTCAGTGCTGTCCGGACACTTTATTCGTGATCGAAGAACAATCCATACATTTCTTCGAGCGTCACGCCGAAGAATTGCTGAATAATTCACGGTCCTTCCCGGTTGAACTCCCACATACGGAGAGGTCAACGTTGGCATGGCAGGACCCGACGAACTAGCATGACTTGCATTACCTTGACAAGGCTGACATCTCTCTTAAGGAGATCTCGGATGCGACTCTGCAATGTCCGCACATCATTAACCGCCCCTACCCAGCCCTTGCTGACCCATGACGCCAGTTGTGGTGGGGGGCCCGAACGGAAGGCGGGGGCAGCTGCCCACTTAGTACTTCGGGGAGCCGTGATGTAAAACCACTCCCGCTGCCATAAGTCGGACATCTCCGGGAAGGAACCCTTTGTCCATGGAACATCGGCGCCTTTGCTTATTATGGCACCTCCGCATTCTGTGTGTCGCCCATCGACCATCTTCGCTTCACATTGAAGGTCTTGAGCCATGTCAAGTGTGGAGGATGCGGAGGAAGGCCTCACACACGCATGACGAACGCATTTAGATGTGAAGGATGGAATCCGGAGCCAGATCATGGAAATCGAGCCCGTAATATAACATAAGCCCTCTAACAAAGGGATCAAGACTAAAGCCTAGCCCTCGGAGGAAGTGGGAAACAAATATGACACTCTCGTTGGGTTCGGGAGTGGGGATGACCTGCCCTTGAGCGGTCGACTGTTCGCGAGATTTCAAGCGTCGATGACACCGGCTTCTCTTAGCTTCTTGATGTCCTCCTCTCAGGATGAGGAGGCCATCCACCGCCTTGAAGGTTGGATCCGGACATGATTGAAGGTCCGAAGCGCTTAGTCTGAGCCTTGGGTGTTGGAATTCAAGGTGGGGGAAGGGAAGGATCGAGCACGAGAAGAAAAGGACAGGCCTTGGACCCTTTATAAAGAGGGTGAATATCAAGCGTCCTCCGCGTGGCTGTTTGAACTTGCCTAAAATCGAGGAGTCATACCAGCGAGCACGATTGGGTTACCCACACCTGCATTGCTGAGAATCCCGTGATAAGGGGAACACGATCTCTGCTTCGACAAGACGTGCCAATAAAACCGCCTCGCAACACGTGCAGTGGCAGGCTGGGAAAAACGGTTCGTAATGACCGGACCATGGCAGGATGTCACGTTGTGAAAAGTTGTCAGCAGATTAGATTTGTGGAAATATTATGCTCTCTATGGTGGTATGTGGAATTTGTTTTGTAGAGCCGGACACGATCCTTGTGTTCAAAATCTTCTATGGAGTATTCGGAGGAAGAACCCGCCTTGTAATGCCGAAGACAATCTGCGCGCCGAACTCATCGTCATTGAAGCCTGGTCCAGGGGCTACTGAGGAGTCCTGGATTAGGGGGTCCTCGGACTGCCGGACTATATACTTTGGCCGGACTGTTGGACTATGAAGATACAAGATTGAATACTTCGTCCCATGTCTGGGTGGGACTCTCCTTTGCGTGGAAGGAAAGCTTGGCAATTCGGATATGTAGATCTCCTCCCTTGTAACCGACTACGTGTAACCCTAGCCCTCCGTGTCTATATAAACCGGAGGGTTTAGTCCAGAGGACAACAACGATCATAATCATAGGCTAGCTTCTAGGGTTTAGCCTCTACGATCTCGTGGTAGATCAACTCTTGTAATACTCATATCATCAAGATCAATCAAGCAGGAAGTTGGGTATTACCTCCATCGAGAGGGCCCGAACCTGGGTAAACATTGTGTCCCCCGCCTCCTGTTACCATCCGCCTTAGACGCACAGTTCGGGACCCCCTACCCGAGATCCGCCGGTTTTGACACCGACAGAGACCACCTAGGAGAGAGGTGGGCCTGGCCCTGGTCGGCGTCCGCGGTTACTTCATAATAACACGCTTAACGAGATCTTGGTATTTGATCTGAGTTGGGTCGTTGACCTTATATGCACTAACCGCCACGTGGGACAAGATATGGGCAACCGCGCCGTGGTATCACCGAAGCCTTCGTGGACGTCACGATCGAGCGGCGGCGCCGGATTGGACCGGAACGCTCGCTCTTGTATTAGGGAGGCTAGGTCTGCTTCGGCCGCCGCAACATGCAGGTGTGCAATGGGTGATGGGCCTGCACCCTGCGCCATAGGATTTAGACCGGCGTGCTGACCTCTCTGTTGTGCCTAGGTGGGGCTACGACGTGTTGGTCTTCCGAGGCCGGGCATGACCCAGAAAAGTGTGTCCGGCCAAAGGGGATCGAGCGTGTTGGGTAATGTGGTGCACCCCTGCAGGGAAGTTTATCTGCTCAAATAGCCGTGATCCTCCGTAACAGGCGACCCGGAGTTGTACCTTGACCTTATGACAGCTAGAACCGGATACTTAATAAAACACACCCTTCCAAGTGCCAGATATAACCCGGTGACCACTCTCTAACAGGGCAACGAGGAGAGTATCGCCGGGTAGGATTATGATATACGATGATGCTTGGTGAACTTACCATCTACTCTCTTCTACATGCTGCAAGATGGAGGCTGCCAGAAGCGTAGTCTTCGACAGGACTAGCTATCCCCCTCTTATTCCGGCATTCTGCAGTTCAGTCCACCGATATTGCCCCTTTACACAGATACCCATGCATATGTAGTGTAGATCCTTGCTTGCGAGTACTTTGGATGAGTACTCACGGTTGCTTTTCTCCCTCTTTCCCCCTTTCCTTTCCTCTCGGTTGTCGCAACCAGATGTCGGAGCCTGTGAGCCCGACGCCACTGCTGACGCATTTAATCGCCGGTGTCAAACCGCAGATCTCAGTAGGGGGTCCCAAGCAATGCGTCTTAGGATCAATGGTAACAGGAGACAAGGGACACGATGTTTACCTGTGTTCGGGCCCTCTTGATGGAGGTAAAACCCTACGTCCTGCTTGATTGATATTGATATTGTGGATGTTTACAAGAGTTGATCTACCACGAGATCGGAGAGGCTAAACCCTAGAAGCTAGCCTATGGTATGATTGTTGTTGTACATGTGTCGACTAGCCCGGCCCTGGTTTATATAATGCACCAGAGGCCTAGGATAACAAGAGTCTTAGCCGAATACGCCGGTGGGGGAGGAGTCCTTGTCTTGATCGCCAAGTCTTGTGGATTCTTCCTTGTATGCGGCAGCTGTCCGGACTGGCCCATGAGAATACGGCCCTGGGGTCCTCGGCCCAATCTAACCGATTGGGGACGACGTGGTGAGTACCCCTAGTCCAGACACCGTCAAGAGTCCCCTGAACCGTCTTCAAGTTAGGGACGCCTCGATTCTTCCGAACTGTTCTTCATCTTCGCCGTCGGTCTTGAAAACTGGTTCAACAAATCTTCTCATCTTCTATCTTGAGGATCACCGAAATGCATTCGACGAAGTTTACGATCGGGTATCCGAGGAGCCCTTTAAGTTTATGGCCTTTATCAATGCCTTATTTTTATGCCACACCTCGGGGTTGAAGTTGTTCCTGGCGGCGTCAGGCCCTCTTCGTCCGAGCTCCAACGCCGGACTGCATTCGAGGTATCTTTTGCAGCCGAGCACCAACGCCAGACCGCTTCCCAACTCTAACGCCAGAATGTATCCGAGCTCCAACGCCGGACTATGTGTCCGAGCTCCAACGCCGGACTATGTGTCCGAGCTCCAACGCCGGACTATGTGTCCGAGGTGTCGTAAATCACCTTGGTTCAAAGAAGTTTGAAGGAGTTTAGCCGAGCTTAATCTGGAAATGCCCTCTATGGAGCCAGCCACTAGCGCCCGAGCTTTATGCCGGATCGCTTCCGTGGTGGTGCAATTTATTCTCTGCCGAGATACATAGCCAGTAGCCCTCAAGGTGGGTATCGGTCTAAAACCCGAGATGCCCATGAAGGATGACATAAGACCGCTGATCCCCGTAGTTGCTGAGACTCAGGTTGATTTGCAAAATCGTTCTGAGGATCAAGTCCTAGCACGGCAGAATACTTCAGGACGCAAAAAGCGGCGTGCTCAGACCTCGAGACTCAGGTTGGGTGCGGCCGACCAACCTGAGGATCAAAATCTCCTCGGAAACTGTATTGCACTTAAGATTTTCTCGCATAGAACAAGCAATGCAAGAGCCCCCGAGACACCGGGTCGGGTGGCAACACCGGATCGTGGGATTGATGTGCCCCTTTAATATTTGTAAATAATAAGCCCGAAGCCCAAGAGCCCCGAGCCTTAATGCGGGCACGGAGGCCGAATTAAGGATCGATATCCATAATAAAATCACAAATTATGTGTAATGACTCAATGTATCCAAGTACTTTATGTCATTAATGCTCGGATCCGCATTGTACAACACTTTGTCGACCGACCATCGGCTTAACCTCCTCGGCCAAGAGTCGAGGAGTGTTTTTCCTACTTTATAAAGCCTTTATGAGGGCAAAGATTTACGACAAACAAGGCAATCTGCCATGCGGTTTTATAAACAAAGGTACGCAGAGAGATATGTTATATTACTGCTTAATAGAAGAAATGTCTTCCAAAGAAAATAGTCCCGCTTATCGGTTCCTTTTCGTTGGGTTGTCATGCTAAGCATGATCATGAAACCTCAACTCCAATGTAAGAGCAAAAGATCGAGGATTTAGTTTGGGAGGCCGCTTAATCAGCCCCGGTAGTGTTCGCATGACAGCTTTGAGGTCAAGCCGTAAACACTTCGGCCAATGTTATGAATGGCCCATCATTTAATATAGTCATCGGATCGCTGACCAGTTTACACCTATTGTGACAGTCAGTTTTCGGCTTTCTCCACTGAGGTGCTTGACCATGCGAGCTGGAAGCACAATCGCAGTGGTTCTCCCTTTGCACACCTAGCCGAACAAAGCGGAACATAGGAGGCAAGCGCGGGAGCCGGGCAACCCAACTATTGACTGAAGACACACCAAATCGATGCATATATAGCAATATCCGAGAATGTTTTCACCGAATCTCTAAATGTGTCCGGCGTTGCACTTGGAGACTTGTGCTGAAAACACACAAATAGTTTAAAAGTGCCAAAATCTTGGAAAACCAAAAAAGTCAGTAAAAACATGACGTCCGAACAAGATCAAGTGTTCGGTGCCAATCCGAAAATTGGACTGTAGAAAAAAGGTGCTTCGCTGTGCTTGAACATGACACATCCTATCTCAAGACGCCAAGTGGGTCATTTACGGATTAGGCAAGTTTAGATAACTAAACTCTAGCGATTTCGAGAGAGAAATTAGGCTCCTGGCTAGTGACCGCACACTCGTGTCGAGAAAAGGAGTGATAATAAAAACTTTGCAAGGACTAAGAAGAAAAACACTTAGTATGAAACGGCTCAAATAACATAAGAGCCCCCAAGTGACTTGGGTAAAAGTTGACTATATAATGTAAGGTGACATGTAGAATGCCTTCTAGCCGGATTGTAGATCGCTTTGTCATAGCGGACCTTTTCGCTTCGACCTCGTGACCCAATAGTCCTGAGTGTGTCCGAATACCTTCGTGGTTATATAGGAACCGTGGTATGCATGGAGACAAGGCGAGGGGTCATTAGTGTCAGATCGCATAAGTGCCCAACTAGTTATGTTATATTACATGGGTAGTAAGAAACATCTTCCAGGAGAATAGTTCCGTTAAGGGTTCCTTTCCTGGGGGTGGCATGCCCTAAAGTGCATGTCCCATCATAAAAAGGTAAAAACATCTGGGGCAGATAAATAAGTGGATAAAAATCATCTTTTAAGTCACCGACCGAATATTCCCTTAAGAACGCTTAGCTTCGGCTTCACCTACCGAGGTACACATCCGGCCGACCCAAAGAAGAATAATCGCAGAGGTGCTCCCTTTACCACCTAGTCGAACAATCGGAACGAGGGGTAAGCAGTGAGCCAGCAACCCAGCTTGGCCAAAACTTAAGTCATATCGATGCATATAATGGTGAATAAAAGGTACATGCGGAAGTGTGACATGTGTTGGGCATAAAGTTCAGACATAAGCTTCGGTAAAGAAGCCCCAGTGTATAATGAGCGCTGGTAGCGCTGGCGTCAAGTGTAAAAGTAACAAAGTTTCGACAAGGAAAAAATTTTACAAGCAATTTTTTTCCAAAAAAGTATAATGCTTGGTCGAACCGAACACAAGTTAGAAATTTAAAACTTTGAGCATGAAGGCAACTTAGCTGGTTAATGTGTTCGGTATTGACGATGCGGTCTGAGCTTGATGCCGGACAAGGTTCCATCCCCCAAGCCGGTCCCGAGGTGACGGAGCAAAGAGCTCGACACTTGTGAAGTGGTGACATAGCACGGTCAATGCAGGACGGCAGAGTGATGTCAAGTCCCCGGCATGGGGTAATGAAGTGTTGATTTAAGCCCCCGTCTGCACCGAGGTGACGCTAAAGGATATAGTCCGGCCGGATCATTTTCTGTGCACAAAAAATAGTGCAAACCAGAGATAATAGTAATAAAAAATCGTTGCATAATTAATAATTTATGCAAAGTGAGTAATAAAATAAATAAGGCCTGGCGCCAAGTCGGCGTCGATGCAGGTCGCTTTGTAATGCAATAAAGGCGTGGCAAAGCTCGGATTCACAGTGTCGGTCCGAAGTTCGGATGCGACGTCACGGACTATGTACGGAAACTGACCGAACCATCATGCGACCGTCGATAATGCGGCCACCATTTGATAGACCTGCGTGCATATGATGGACAAACCAGAGTAATAATTCCTTGGGAAAAATTAACCCAAACAAGAAAAAAGAAATACTAGGATTAATAGCACCTGGTTTATTTGTTGTAGCAATCCGAAGGAAGGTGATTCCCAAAATTGGGACTCGATCCACAAGCAACCATCGCCTCGGTCGGCTAGTGACGCCGAAGTGTCCGGAGTAGGTTGATGAAGAGATGGCGAAGCCCTGGTCCAGCCGAGATGTCAAGTAGGTCGGCGTGATGGACACCAGCTTGAAGAAGCAATAGTGCAGCCCTGCCGATGCAGGTCGTGACGTGGTCGATGCCGGCTTGATGAAGCGACCGTGCGGCGATGCCGGTATGCCCGCTCCGTGTAATCCGTAGGGCGGTGATGTTGGTGATGATTTATCCTTCGCGATGCTGGATTCTCGTTCGGCTTGCCGAGATGATGATCCGGAGAAGTTGAGCTTGGCTCAACAAAGTGACGACGTGTCTAGCGCAGGTCGGCAGCCGGGGAGCAATATTGCCGGACTGGTTTAACACCAGCATGATGTTGAAGATCATGTTTAAAATATCTTAAAGTTAGTGGGATGTGTTCGGGAACAAAACACAATATCCCATACAAAACTTCCTTCAAAAAGGATGTCCGAAATCCCGTTCATAAAAAATACGAACTCGGGTCGGATTCGCTGCACAGAAAACAGATCCGAAAAGTGATGCACTAATCGGAAAGTTCCCGGAGTTTGGACGGTCGGATCGAGCTGAAATTTTGAGGGTGGTAGATATAGGAATTCCAAGAGCCGATCAACGGTTGGATCTTCCAAAGGAAGTCCGAGCTAGAAGCTGGACACCACGCCCTAAATTCGTCCGGATTCTCGTCCAGATTCAATGCGGCTCCGTATATCGGAGATTGCCGTAGATTCCTTCATCGTAACTCAATTTAAATTTTCCAGGGTTGTTGTAGACTCAATTCCGCACAATTCCAATCAAGCAATCACAAAGAGACGCTCGAGGAGGCGGTGACGGCGGATGCAAGTTTGCTATCCAGAAAAATAGTACGGTCGCCCGAGGGCAATGTTGACGTAGAGCCCCCGAGCTCCATGGATGACTCCTCCATGATCTTGATAGAGATCGGAGTTGGTGTTGATGAAGGCCCTCATCCGAACATGACGATCGGAGGTAGGGCGATCCTCGGTCAAGCTAAGGTGACCAATGAGCCGGTGACGAAGAAGCCGACGTCGTTGACTGACCGGTCGAGCCATTGATCCTTTCGCCGATCACACAAATGGAACTCTCAATGAAAGCACCAATGTCGGTGTCAAAACCGCGGATCTCGGGTAGGGGGTCCCAAGCAAAGGCGTCTTAGGATCAATGGTAACAGGAGACAAGGGACACGATGTTTACCTGTGTTCGGGCCCTCTTGATGGAGGTAAAACCCACGCCCCGCTTGATTGATATTGATATTGTGGATGTTTACAAGAGTTGATCTACCACGAGATCGGAGAGGCTAAACCCTAGAAGCTAGCCTATGGTATGATTGTTGTTGTACATGTGTAATTAGCCCGCCCCGGTTTATATAATGCACCAGAGGCCTAGGATAACAAGAGTCCTAGCCGAATACGCCGGTGGTGGAGGAGTCCTTGTCTTGATCGCCAAGTCTTGTTGATTCTTCCTTGTATGCGGCAGCTGTCCTGACTGGCCCATGAGTATACGGCCCCGGGGGTCCTCGGCCCAATCTAACCGATTGGGGGACGACATGGTGAGTACCCCCTAGTCCAGGACACCGTCAACGACCCCTACTACACCGGGTGCCTACTACTACGTGAAAGCCGCCACCGATCACTGTGAGTAGTTTAGGAGGATCCTGTGCAGGAGGCCTTCGCTTCTTTCGATCTGTATCCTGGTTTGTGCTAGCCTTCTTAAGGCAAACTTGTTTAACTTATGTCCGTACTCAGATATTGGTGCTTCCGCTGATTCGTCTATGATCGAGCACTTGTATTCGAGCCCTCGAGGCCCCTGGCTTGTATTATGATGCTTGTATGACTTATTTATGTTTTTAGAGTTATGTTGTGATATCTTCCCGTGAGTCCCTGATCTTGATCGTACACGTTTGCGTGCATGATTAGTGTACGATTGAATCAGGGGCGTCACATCCACCAACCTACTTCTTCCTCCTATATATACCTACGTACCCCGAAACCATCGAGGAGCACCATGAAAACCTATTTCCACTGCCACAACCTTCTCTACCCGTGAGATCCCATCTTGGGGTCTTTTTCGGCGCTCCACCGGAGGGGGCATCGATCACGGAGGGCTTCTACATCAAGACCATAGCCTCTCCGATGATGTGTGAGTATTTTACCTCAGACCTTTGGGTCCATAGTTATTAGCTAGATGGCTTCTTCTCTCTCTTTGGATCTCAATACAAAGTTCTCCTTGATCTTCTTGGAGATCTATTTGATGTAACTCTTTTTGCGATGTGTTTGTCGAGATCCGATGAGTTGTGGGTTTATGATCAAGATTATCTATGAACAATATTTGAATCTTCTCTGAATTCTTTTATGTATGATTGGTTATCTTTGCAAGTCTCTTGAATTATCAGTTTGGTTTGGCCTACTAGATTGATCTTTCTTGCAATGGGAGAAGTGCTTAGCTTTGGGTTCAATCATGCGTGCTCGATCCCAATGCCGTGAGGGGAAACGCACGTATTGTATTGTTGCCATCGAGGATAAAAAGATGGGGTTTATATCATATTGCTTGAGTTTATCCCTCTACATCATGTCATCTTGCCTAATGCATTACTCGTTCTTATGAACTTAATACTCTAGATGCATGCTGGATAGCGGTCGATGTGTGGAGTAATAGTAGTAGATGCAGGCAGAGTCGGTCTACTTGTCACTTGACGTGATGCCTATATACATGATCATGCCTAGATATTCTCATAACTATGCTCAATTCTATCAATTGCTCGACAGTAATTTGTTCACCCACCGTAATACCCACGCTATCTTGAGAGAAGCCACTAGTGAAACCTATGGCCCCCGGGTCTATTCTCCATCATATAAGTTTCTAATCTATTTTTACTTTGCGTTCTTTACTTTCAATCTTTATCATAAAAATACCAAAAATATTATCTTATCTTCTCTATCAGATCTCACTTTTGCAAGTGGCCGTGAAGGGATTGACAACCCCTTTTATCGCGTTGGTTGCAAGGTTCTTATTTGTTTGTGTAGGTACGAGGCGATTTGCCTGTATCCTCCTACTGGATTGATACCTTGGTTCTCAAAAACTGAGGGAAATACTTACGCTACTTTGCTGCATCACCCTTTCCTCTTCAAGGGAAAACCAACGCAGTGCTCACGAGGTAGCACTTCCCACAATTATTTGTTGTGCCTCCTCCACCCAATTATCTCTGCTTATAGAGCGTTGATGTAATTTACTTTCAAACAAATCTTGGTACCTATTGTGCTATTGTTATTACGTAAAATATTGTGGAGGAGAATTGATTTCAGTTCCTCATGTTGCCGAGTAGTATTTACTAGCAGGTAGTGCGCGGCGGCACGGCACGCCACACGGACCTATAAGCTATTTAATTTTTATTTGTATAGTTTTTTATAAGCCCTCCTAAGACCTGATTCGTTGCAAACTAGTCCATATATGGTAAGGGTAGGCGGCACGCCACGCCTCTCGCCTATAGATAACAATGTATGTTAATGTATAGCGTATGAATATCTTGTTAATGGTGTTGTTGTTTGCTTATTTTTATTCGAGGGGAATAGTTTTGCATGTTTAAAGTACTTTTTTATTTGTTTGTTTGATGGAAATTGTGAGTTTTTTTATCGACCTATTTGATCGGAAGGGATGATTGTTAATATTGATATTATAGTATTGATCCTCTTGTCCTCTGAATCTGGACGAAGTGAATACATTTTGTATGGAACATATATGAACGATCAAAAGTGGTATTTAAATACTACCCTTCAAACATATATATATATATATATATATATATATATATATATATATATATATATATATATAGGATATACTTCAGATTAATGTTTTATACTTTTATGTCACATGCACTTTCCCATACCATTCAAAAATTCATGTATTTAAGGAACGTTTGTGTACATATTCAGGACCTGTTATATGGAACTTATATGCAAGACGTATGCATCATGAATTCACTCATATATTTATCTGCACTATCTCTCTGAGAGTTTTTAAATTTATCATTGAGGTATTTAAAGATTATGTACAACATTCATATTCATCAACATATATTTTGAGTTGTTTCTTGCAGATTGCTTGGATATTTGCGGTTACTTGTTACTATGTCATGTTGTTGCAAATATTAGTATCTATCGGTCAGAGTATTACCACTAAATAGAAATACTCACTAAATATATATATATATATATATCTATATATATATATATATATATATATAATTTATGGTTTAAAATACCATAGATCAAGCAGATGAACCGTCGGTTCGAGTAGTAAAAAAAAAGTGCAATCCCTCAATAAAATGAAGAGAATTTTCCGAAGAAACCACTGAAGAGAACAAAAAAAATAGTAGCAGCAAGTCACCAACACCACCTGTCCACTCTCCCCCTTCTGCGCACCACCAACCCACCCACCCCCTCCGCTATGCGTTGTTCGGTAAGCTATCCTAGGCCAGTAAAAAACAACACACCGTGACAGATTACCGCCACCTTCCGCCGATCGCCGGACACTCCGGCCTGCCTATGCGAGCTCCTCCCGACAGCAACACCCCCTCACCACGACACGGGAACACTGTCGTTGTCGTCGGAGGAGATGGAGTCCTCAGATGAGTGCGCCATTGTCAGGACATGGCGGCAAGGCCGTGGGCACACCGAGGGTCACCAGGCCCGCGTCCTCTCCCTCTGCCGCCGCCTCCAAGGTGAGAGAAACAAAAAAGGTCCCGCCAATAGTGGATGAGCAGATCAAATCGGGCTGACGCGCTGCTGTTATTGTTGCGGTTGCACAGAGGTGCCGGAGCGCCGAGCTGGAGAGGACTCTGTCTAAGGCTGAAGCCTACGCCTTCAAGGTATAAAAGCCTTCTCGATTTGGTTCAGTGGTTGCTCAACTAAGGTGCCTGAATTAGTTTTAGTTCTGTCAATTTGTTTCCAGGGACAAAATTCAGAGTATGATCTTCTGTAGCTATAAGTGCTTCAGGGGTGCCTTTGATTTGTTCCTCCATGTTGATAGCTAGTACATTTGATTGAATACATCTCCGCCGCCTCCTCCTCGACTTATACGATTCTCGTGGTCTCACTTACGCTCGTGGTGCCGTGGGCTAACATCGTTGAAGCTGCACATGGGGTGAGCAGACCGCCTTGCTCCCCGAATTCGCAAAGGTATCGCTTTGGGCTGGCCGACGGACATGGCTATGGTTAAATTAACTCATGATCATCAGTTAAAATCTGCTACGTACTTACAAGTTAAGGTGAATGGTCCCTCGAATTGTATGCCTGGTTCACATGATGAATCCTTCGTGCAAGGAGTTCTAGTGATGCTTCATACAGGGAGTTATGGCATGCTTGCGCTGGGCCGTTGGTGCTTCGACAAGGTGGAAGAGTTTACTACGTCCACAGGGTCATATGGAACAGGTATATCTCACCGGCATGGATGATTGCTTTTCTTGATGGCCCTAACATTGAATTTGCTACTCAGCACAAACAGTAGCTATTTCTATTATGGAACGATGCTTGCTTCTTGTGTTAAAATGACAGCGTGGCTTTATTTATGCTGAATAATCATTAGGAATTTATTTAAAGAATAATCATATAGGTATTTCAAGGTCGTCCACGTACATATTCAGCTCATCTCTTGACAAAAAAAAATGTTCTGGCGATAAACATTTAATAGAATATGAACATTTTACCTCTAAACTTATCCAAATAGATATCATCTTCTTCAAGAATAGCAAATTGATGGTTCATGGCTTCTTGCCACCATCAACTGCCTTGCTTTCTAGGTGTAGTAGCAATACTGGGTAATTTTACAACTCTGCCATTTTGTATCCAGTTTGTAGCTCAAAATTCGGATCACCGATAGGAACAGTATGTAAATGGGTGCATCATGTGAAACTAATAACGAAAATGATGGCATCTCAGCTTTCATTAGAATAGAGCAGTGGAGAAACACTATTATTAGTTTACAACAACAAACAGAAAAATCAAGTAAATAAGTTCTCAGCTTAACAAACTATTTTAGAATCGACCAAATCTGGTTAGAGCTCATGCTCTTTTTATGTGGACATGCATGTTAGTGTAGGTTATGCAACTTAAGAGGATCCAAGCTGGTATAATAACTCAATGGATATATTGTGATAATATAACCTACATCTAATGGTCGATTTCCTTTCTCCAATGCCTAAACTGTATTGGCTATTAGCATGAGATGGAAAAGGATAAATAAGGTAACGCTTATATTATATACAATAGACATGCATCAATTAATACCAAAATAAGACCATTGTCCCTATTAAATACATATATAAGCTTTTGAGAAAAACCTCGAATAATTCCCCCAAAAACCCTCCAAAGAAGATCTATAAGTCTATACAAAAATAAAAACAACCACACCCTCATTCATTTGCCAAAATAATTAAGGATCTGCAAGAAATAGTAAAAAGGTTGGGAAGTCAAGGCACGTCACATTCGCAACTTTGCCTTGACAGTGGCAGTGTTTGCTCTCCTGTGAAAGACTCCATGCAAATTTCACCTGAGACCTGCAAGACATTAGCAAAAGCCTAAAAACTCAAGTACGATAAAAGTTGGGTAACTTTTTTCTAGGGAGTAAAATCGTAAACTTGTCGCAAGACTGAAATAATATTAAAGTGAAACCTCATAATCAACATGTCTAGGATTATAAGCCTACAGAACATTACCAAAATGAGACAAATGTTTTCGCTTGACAAAACTAAACCATCGGTCAACATCATCTCGCTTCCAAACCTTCTCACAACAATGACCGAAATCTTGATATAATGGCAATTGTTGTACACTAGATCATGAGAGGCCTACGCAATTTTCTATGTAATCGGTAGTTGAGATGAGCAATTCTTACACCATTCCTCACACCAGCCATGATCCGGGGCAACCGCAATAGCCCACCGTGCACCCACCATACCGGGTCGCATGAACCTAAAATTAAGAAATTATCATGGGACGACGATCGCAACGGCCACCACACATCCACCATACTGGGCGTGAGCCTGAAATTAGGAAAGTGGAGACACCAAGAATTAGATTTCACTCAGTTCATCATAGGGTATGATATATTGTTCTTTGGGTAGCATCAACCCGACTAACGACAGGCATAGGAAGAACTATACAAAGCAAACAGACAAAATATAAAATGAGGCAAGCACATCGAACCATATAAACAATTAGTAAGAAGTGCAAAAAGATAAACACACCAGAAGGAGTCGGTCCACGCGAGGAACCAGACAACTAACCAAGAGTGAAATTCAGACGATACAGAATTTCCACATCGATGCAACTCTAACAAAGAACAAGACAAGGATCAATCAATTCTTCTAGCGCAGGCCGTAACATTCCTTCCAACCGCAAGAATCAATAAATGGCTAGAAAGATTAGAAAAACTAAAGCTAAAGAAGGTTAAAAAGAATCCAAACAAATATCAAGAATAATACTAAAACATAATCAAGATGCCAAACACCCACCAAACGGTGGATCTACATAACATTTCCCACTGCGAATATCTTGTCATTCCTGGGTGTCGCCATCACGCCTCATCAGCCCTCAAACCTAAAGACACACATCACCATGAAGACAATAAAATAGACTACAAAAATCAACAAATCATAGTCCATAAAGAACAATACTCACCAGGAGTAGAAGCACCCGCAGCAGCCAACCCCCCATCAGAAGCACCAACCGAAGAAGAGGAGCCCAAGGACGTTGAACGAACACACCGGAAGCATGTGCAACAGTACGAACCATACCAGAGAGCACACACACAAGTACACAGGAGAGAAGGAGCAAAGAACTACTTATAGAAAGGCAAAAGGGGAGAGGAAAAAAATGAAACACAACCAGAAGAACCCAGAACACAACGTGTGCAGCGGTGGAATAGAGAAGGAACTCCAAACAGGCAAACGTGGCCACATGCATGCATGCAGTCAAATTGTTTTTTTCACATGAGACAAAATCAGCCCATACAACCTCTAGAAGAAACACGTACATGCAAGCTGATTCTGCTGAATTCGAAACCTTCTAGGAGAGCCCACAACCTCCATCCAAAGAAGAACAAAATGTGCTTAAAAGACCAAGCAAGAGATTGACCACATCCTCGGAAGCCACTTGTGCACATGCGCTGCTCAATCAGCTAGGGTAAAAAGTTTCAAAAAAACCAAGAAAAATCAAACCCTTAAGGATCAACCAATTCTTCAAGCGCAGGCCGAACATTCCTTCCAACCGCAAAAATCAATAAATCAGCAAGAAATATTAGAGAAAATTAAAGCAAAAGGATATATAAAACAATAATGCGGACAAACAACAATAACAAAAAAAAACATGCCAAATACCCACCAAACAATGAATCCAGAGGATGTCTCCCATGACGAATATCTTGTTCCCAGCGTCCCCACCGCGCCTCATCAGCCCTCAAACCTAAAATCACACAACATCATCAACACAATAAAAAAGACTAAAAAAATCAGCAAATCATAGCCCGAAAAAACAATACTAACCAGGATTAGTACTATCCTCAAGAGCCAACCTCCCATCAGAGCACCAACGGAAGAAGAGAAGCCCAAGGACGCCCAAGAAACGCTACGAGAACTATGTGCAACAACACGCACTATAACAGAGAGCAAACACACAAGAGGTACACATGAGAGAAGAACATAGCAAGCAGCTATTTATAGGCAAGCAAAGAAGAACCCAGAACACACACGTGTGCAAAGGTGGAACCCCAACATGCAACGTGGACAGATGCATGCATGCATGGCCATGCAGCACACAAAATAAAAGCAAACGTGGACAGATGCATGCATGCATGGCCATGCAGCACACAAAACAAAAGCCGCCCATACAATCAATATATTTTTCTCACATGAGACAAAATCAGCCCATGCACTCAACCTATCTTTTCACATGAGACACATGAGACAAAATCAGCCCATCAAATCAAGTTATTTTTCCACATGAGACAAAAAAGCCCATACAATCAGGCCATACTAATGCACCTCTAAAAAATAGGCACAAACCAGGAGAGCGATCAACACTTCATAGGAAACCACCACGCACACGTGTCGCTCAACCGGTAGGGGTAAAAAAAATTCTGAAAAAACCAGAAAAATCGAACGCTTACGGGCCTAGTCTTCTTAGTATTAGTGGCAGCTCTATTTTTTGTTTTTTCTTGGCATATTTTTGGATCAGGTTCTGGTCGTTCATGCCTTTCTGTTGCCCTTCAAATATTTAGTTTGCTAATTTAGCATCTTCTTCCCCTCTCCCTCCCCCTCTCTCTTTCTTTCCAGGGGTTGTAAGATGGATTGTCACTGTTTTTGCTCTAGCAATGATTGCCATTAATTACGTGGGGATTAGAAATGCTAAATTGTTTGATTACATGTTCATCAAGGCACTTAGATGTATCTTGATTTGGTCTCCAAAGTCGTTCCTCTATGTTGTGTTACTGGCGGAGCGTGTGTGTCACTGAGTTTAAGTAGTATATGTCCATTTGTTGATATCATTTTTTCTGGCAAAAATGAAATTTTTATCCATATATTTAATACAAAGCGTAACTGATTGTTGATATCTATGGCAGTTTACATTTTTTGTTGTCATTTTACACCAGTGTTTTACTACTAAACATGATTTGGCATATCAGTATCAATATTCAGTTTCCCCAAACATAGGGTTCGTCAAGAATGTTTAGTTATTTGAACATCTATTTGAAGAAATGTTCATTTGTGGTTATTGCCATTTCATTTTTAGGATGTATTCCCGCAGCAACGCGCGGGGTGTCATCTAGTTGTATGAAATGCAAGCGCCATGTAATTGCTTTACTTTATCACTATGCGTTAGCGATAGTTGTAGAAGCAATAGTTGGCGAGACGACCACGACACAACGATGGAGATCAATGTGTCAAGTCGGTGACAATGGAGATCATGATGATGCTTTGGAGATGGAGATCAAAATCACAAGATGATGATGGCCGTATTATGTCACATATTTTGATTGCATGTGATGTTTATCTTTTATGCATCTTATTTTGCTTAGTACGGCGGTAGCATTATAAGATGATCCCTCAACTAAATTTCAAGGTATAAGTGTTCTCCCTGAGTATGCACCGTTGCGATAGTTCGTCGTGTTGAGACACCACGTGATGATCGGGTGTGATAGACTCTACGTTCAGATACAACGGGTGCAAGAAAGTTTTGCACATGCGGAATACTCGGGTTAAACTTGACGAGCCTGGCATGTACAGACATGGCCTCGGAACACAGGAGACTGAAAGGTCGAATGTGAATCATATAGTAGATATGATCAACATAGAGATGTTCACCATTGATGACTACTCCATCTCATGTGATGATCGGACATGGTTTAGTTGATGTGGATCACATATCATTTAGATGACTTGAGGGATGTCTATCTAAGTGGGAGTTCTTAAGTAATTTGATTAATTAAACATAATTTATCATGAACTTAGTCCTGATAGTATTTGCATATCTATGTTGTAGATCAATAGCTCGCGATATAGCTCATATATTTTTTTGATATGTTCCTCGAGAAAAGTTGAAGGATGATAGTAGCAATGATGCGGATTGGGTCCATGATCTGAGGATTATCCTCGTTGGTGCACAGAAGAATTATGTCGTTGATGCACCACTAGGTGACAAACCTGTTGCAGGACCAGATGCAGACGTTATGAACATTTTGCAAGCTCGATATGATGAATACTTGATAGTTTAGTGCGCCATGCTTTACGGCTTAGAACCAGGACTTCAAAAACGTTTTGAACGCCATGGAGCATATGAGATGTTCCAAAAGCTGAAATTGGTATTTCAGACTCATGCCCATGTTGAGAGGTATAAGACCTCTGATAAGTACTTTGCCCACAAGATGGAGGAGAATAGCTCAACTAGTGAACATGTGCTCAGAATGTCTGGGTACTACAATCACTTGAATTAAGTGGGAGTTAATCTTCCAGATAAGATAGTGATTGACAGAGTTCTCTATTCACTATCACCAAGCTACTAGAACTTCGTGATGAACTATAATGTGCAAGGGATAACGAAAGAGATTCCCGAGCTCTTCGCAATGCTGAAATTTGCGAAGGTAGAAATCAAGAAAGAGCATCAAGTGTTGATGCTTAACAAGACTGTCGGATGTGGGGTTCCGGCAAACCCTTAAGGTTCGAACACTGGGGTGCACGAGAAGTCTTTCCCTCCTACCGATCTGCGCCCTAGCTCGCTAAGATCTCACGGACGAACTCGACCAACTCGCAAATACGTAAAGACACGAGGTTTATATCTGGTTCGGGCCACTGCTAGGTGTAACACCCTACTATAGTGTGGTGGTGGTGGATTGCCTCTTGGGCTGATGACGAACAGTACAAGGGAAGAACAGCCTCCTGAGGTTGAGGTGTTCTTGTGCGTATGAGCTTGTAGCGTGAGGTTTCGATGCCCCCACTGTGGTGGCTAGCTCTACTTATATAGGCCCTGGTCCTCTTCCCAAATATTGAGCGGGGAGGGAGCCAACAACGGCGGGCCAATTTGAAGGGGGACAGCTAGTACAAGCTATCCTGACAAAAGCGGTCTTCGCCTGCAAGAGCTCTGGTGGTGACGCCGTCTTGGGCTCCACGATGACCTCCGTCTCGCCGTTCTCCTGGTCCGGGTCTCGTTGCACCAATATAGCAACCTTTGCACGATGCCTCGGTACTCTTTCGCTGCTACCGGCCTCCTTAGCACCTAAGAGGAAACAAAGACGTCAGGCGCTACCGGGCGCTCACTGGTACGATAAGTCATGGCTCACGCCACGAGGGCCTCGTGAGGTTTGCCCCGCTTGATATCTCCGCCTCATGAGCCTCGCCGACTAGGCTACTCCAGAGGAGGTCTTGCGTCGTCCGCCTCGCGAGGGTCTTGGATGCCTTGTTGATGAAGATGGGTCGTACGGCCCGCTAGCTCAGCCTGTGGCCAGGCCGCAGTGTGCAAGTCTGGGGACCCCTGCTCCTGCAACGCCGACAAGAGCCCCGGGCCCACAGGTGCGCTGGCTTGGCCATGGGCGAAGCCAAGGGCCAAGTTCGGTGCACTGCGGGCCCCAACAGGCCTGCGGCCTCGGTCAATGCGTGGCGGTTGATTGGACGTGGGCGTCTCCGCTTCCCCATGCTGCCCTTGAATTCGCCTGGCTATGCGGCCCCCGCATCTCACACAGTTATTCCTCCTTTGCCCACGCCTGGCTCCTCCAATTTCTCTGCTTCCTCGAGGCCCTGCTCCGCCCTTCCAATCTGACTTGCGCTCCGCCTCCCTTATCGCCATGGAACCGAAACAAGCTGAGAAGGGGAAGAAACCTCTGTCTTTGCCAATCGCGGCTGCCCTTCGCTACCAAGGCCGGCCGGTCTCGGTGCTCAACGACGAGGCCATCGACAAGGTGCGCTCGATGCTCGCTCAGCCTTCAACGAGTGGGGAAGACGGTGGCTTGGCTCAAGGCCCGCATTTCAGACGGGCTCGGGCAGCCATTGAGGTCCCGATCTTCATCGACATCCTCCGGGCTAGTCTGATTCCTCCCTTCTCCGCTTTCTTTAATGCCGTGCTTGAGCATTATCAGATCCACGGCTTTGTACCTCGACCCTCAATCAGGACTCTTTCCGCCGTCTTCGCTTTCGTGGTGCGGCCATGGTTCAGATTGCCCCTTCTGTGGCCCTCCTTCGCCATTTCTTCTCATTGCATCTGAACGACCCTCAACAAAGCTCGGGATGCGTGAGCTTCCATGCCGTGGCTGCGACGGCGGGCGAGGGGATCGACTTCGAGCTTCCTCCATCCACGAGCGAATTCCGGACACGATGGGTGTTCGTCGATGCCGGCGTGCTCAGTCCTCTGCTCCAGGCTCCGTCGGGGCCCGCTATTCCTAATTTCGGCTGGAGCCATCAGCGGCTCTCGAGCCCCGGCCTTGCCCACGTCTGGCTCAGGTTGAGGTTGCTGAAAGACTACGGCAGAATCGCTACCGATGGCGGTGAAAGAATTCATCAAACGCCGGGTTGCTCCGCTTCAGCGCCATTCTCGTCCAATGTGGACCTTGCTCAGCAGCCAGGACCACATGAGGTTTCAGGAGTCTGGGATCCTCCTTGGGACGCGGCAAACAGTGCTCAAGGTCCTGACGGGTGTCCTCTTGCCGGCCGAACTGCCTGGGAAAAACTGTTTGCTGTACCGCTGCAAGAACAAGGATGAGTTTGTAGAGAGCATGCACCTCTTTGATGTGTGGGGACCGCGGCCGATCGGCCTGGAGAGGCCTCGTGAGAACCCCGTCATCGTGGTTCCCTTCCTTGCCGTCTATGCAGAGCCCGCCCCGAGTGATGGTGCAGGTGGGCGAGCTCCGACGGAGGCCGGTGGGCCAAGTGCTGAGGAGCGCGTGCCGAGTGGTGATCCTGGGGCATCATCCTCAGGAGCCTGCCACCCCCCTCCTGAGGCGTCGGTCGCTGAGGAGGCGCAGCACGCGACTCCCGAGGCCATGGCTCCAGGTGCCTCAGGAAGTCACGGTGAAACGGTGCCCGACTATTTGCCACAACCGGGCACCCCTGAAGATATCCTTCCGGGCTCTTCTGCGCCCCTGCCGTGCTCTGGTCGCCACGTCCAGCGCTTCGGTCGCCTTTGTGTGGACTTCGAAGAGATCCACAAGAGGAAGGGATCCCCTAATAGCAGCAGTATTTTCAGGCCATTGAAGAGAAGGAAGTATGTCGCCGTTGACGTGTAAGTGCCGCACTGCCATGGCTTATCGCGCGCTGTTTTCATCTCCTGATGCCAGTCTTTCAGGGCTCCTTCCACCAAGGCCACTGCATCTCCTAAGAAACGGCCTCCTCCTTCCTCAACTCTTCCGCCAGCCTCGAGCGCTCCGGGTCCGCTTGTCGCTCCTGGAACAGGGTTGGTTGAAGGGGCACTCCTGCCTTCTTGGTGCGACGATTCTGCGGCCTTGTCGTTCCTCCCTCCCCCCCCGCTTTGGCGTGGAGCTCGCAGCGTGCTCAAGATTCTCCGCCACTGTGGACGACAACTTGTTGGCTTCGATCTTCGGCTCCTCTTGAAGCAGTGGGCCTCTGCCGGCTTGGTCTCCTCATGAGGACGGCCGGCGCCAAAGGGCGGCGTCAGCCTCACCGCCGGGGTGGCGTTGTTGCCTAGCGCCCGCCGCAGGCCCCCGAGGCGGTGGACGAGGAGGGTCGAGCGTTCGAGATTGAGTGCGGGCGGAGCGTGGTTCGTCACAAGCTCTTCCAGGAGGTGATGGGCGCGATGAGCCGACTTGGTGAAGAGCTCGCGGGTGTTGACTCGCACCTTGAGGCCGAAGGTCTCCGGCTGGTGGAGGAGCGACGCAAGCTGAGGGTGGCCATCAACCTCGATCGCTATCAGCGCGATCTTGAGAATACGAAGGCCGAGGCGTCCCTCAAGATCGCGCATGAAGCCCGCTCGTGAGCCTTGGACGAGGCTCGCGAGGCTGACCGCCGTCACGAAGCTGCGGAGGAGCGCGCATGGGAGCTCCAGGCCTGGAGCGCGTATCTTGAGCAACAGGTGGAGGCGCCATAGGGCCACTCTTGCTTGGCCGAGGGGACGCCTGCAGAGGAAGAGGAGGTCCTGGAAGCGTGAGGAAGCTGACCACTCGGAGGTCAGCGGAGCGCAGCCTTGAGCTCGAGCGAGTGGAGACAAGGGAGCGTCAAGTTGCCCAAGTAGAAGATGTCGTCGGGGCTTGCGAGGCCAGAGTCGAGGAGTAGGTCGCTCGCCGAGTGGCTGAGGTTCGCGCAGATCTTGAGGGTAGGTACGACGTGTAGCTGAGGCTCGCAGGCGTGGAGGATGAGGGCAGGACCGCTGCCCTCAGGCCTAGGTTGGATGAGGCTGAGAAGCGTGCGGAAGCCACGACCGCCGCCCTGGTTACGGCGCAGGCGGACCTGGACTCCGCCCGCGCCAAGCTGTGCTCCCTCCGGAGGTGGGTTGACGATGCCGAAGCCGTTGCCCGGCAGAACACGGAGGAGGTGCTCCAACGACGCACTCTGGAGCGCGAACATGCTCCTATGCTTCAGGATCTTCGGAACAGGGCCAACACCGCCCTGGGCCACATTTGTGACGTGGAGGTGCCGGCCCCTCACTCGAACGACTACGCCAACCATCTGATCTTCTTCACTGAAGTTGTGACACGCCTGGAGGCTCGATCTGCCAGAGCCCGCCAGCTTGTGGAGGAAAGGGGGCGTGGCCTGCTTGAGCGCGCCTTCACCCGTGTCTTCAGCCACCTTCTGAATGCCAACCCCGACTTCGATTTTGACGCCGCCATCACTCCCGTCCCAACGGTCGTCCGGGATGACTTGGCGTGTTGGGTTGAAGACAAGGTGGACGTGTTGGTCAGGGCCTTCACTTCGGAAGATGACGGGGTGGTGGTTGCCGCAGACGGAGGAGACATGGTGGACAACGGCGTCGGGGGCGTCGCTGGTGGTGGCGCCGTTGCTGATGAAGATGACGATGGCGCAAGCGACGCCTCATGGGTGATGCGGCGAGCGACATTTCCGGCTGATCCCTTGTTCTCCGCTATTTCATCCTCACAGACAAACCCGGCATGGCCCTTGATAAACTCGTGAGAGCATTTTGAGAGGGGAGCCTCATGTAAGCTTAACCGCAGTTTTTACTTTCCTATGCAATGCGAGTTTGTGTTCTCGTGAGCTCATGAAGCCAGGTGCGAGTTTCCTGTCAAGGTTTACCTTAGCCAGCGCCGGCTTTGGGCTGGGTCGCGAGACGTCGAGTCCCTGAGAATCCTGCGGGGCTTGTCGCCCTGTCAGAAGGGGCCCCACGAGAGGTGAGCTCCAATTGTAGTGCTAGAAAGCGGCGCCATGCGTGTGCAGCCACAGATCCCCTGGCCGCGAGGAGCTCTGTGGAGGGGAAGGCGCTTGACATGAGTCCTGTGCAAAACGAGATCCAAGGCAAGAAATCGCTCGAACAAGAAAAAGGCTCTCACAAGATCGATGAAAACTCGGTTTCAACTCAAATCCAGATCCAAAGCAAAGCCACGTAAAGAGAGATCCAAAGCAAAGGCCGCTGGCCCCGCACCTAGTCTAGTCTTCCGGGTCTTCAAGTCTTCTCACCAGTAGCGGAGCTAAGTGCTGCCACTAGGCGTGGGAGGGAGCCCCAGGGTCTGAGCCCGGCACCCTTGAGACTCCGGGGCGTGTACAGCCCCAACTCATTATTACGTGAGATTGTCACGGGCGGAGAGCTTCATAGGCACTGGGCCTTCTTCACAGGTACCGGCCTTGCTTCATATCGCCAGACGAGGGCCCCGCCTTGCGCCACCCCTGACCTCCTTTGAGCCGACCAGTCACCAGGATGACACAAGGGAGGAAAAGAGGACGCCAATGTTCCCTCGGGCGACCATGTGTCCTTTTGTCGGGGAAGGGTTGTCGAGGCCTCCCCGGCAGAGGGGCTACCTCCGGGTGTCGCCGGCAGTTGCGTGCCGCGGGGAGGGGCCTTGCTCCTAGCTCCCTCCCGGTGGCCCCCCAGTGTGTCTCCCTTGTTGGAACGGGTGCCGCCGTGCCAGGGTTGTCGTTCGTCACTATGACCTGATTCATCTGCAGCCCATGGTTAGCATAAGCCTTCGCTCGAGAGATTAGCGGTACTCAGAGTTGCCGCTGCTGCCATGATCGTCATGGTTCTCCGTTGGTTCATGGAAGGTTTCGACTCCTAGCGCTCCCCCCCAATCTTCTCCGATGAATGAGCCGAGGTCGCCCTTCCGGTGTGTACCTTCATCCATCATGCGGGCACGAGGCTTCCGGGCCGTCACCCCAATACCTCGCCATGGTGCCCTGCGCTCCATGTTGCTTGGCCCAGGGTGGCGTCCTGAGGATGGTAGTGTGGCATCCGGCTGGGAACATGAAGGGTGATGCTTGCATTTGTGCCCATTGTGGGCGGCATGAGGGAGTCGGAACCCCCTGCGCCGCCGGCCGTGCCGATGTTGACGAAGCCCCCGGGCGTAGTCGATGGCGCGCGGATGCGGTGAGGCACGACGCGCGGCCCTGCAGTGGCCTGGGGAGGAAGTCGATAGCAAAAGGGTGGTGCTCCCGACGCCGCTGCATCCAGCAGCTCGGCAACACGCTCTAGCAGTGTATCCCGGCCGCTTTCCATCAGCCTGCACCGCAGCAGCTCCCTTGCCACGGTGAGCGCTGCTCGCATGTTTGCTTGCTCCCGTCGTGAGTGTGGCGTCGTTGCTGCGGCATGGCTTGCTGCTTGGCAACGCCCGCATTTGCCGCGGGGTGAGGGTGGACGACGCTTGGCCGCGCTGCCCGCGCCCGGTGGAATTTGGCGGCGCTCTTGCCGCCTGGAGTGCGGGGCCGAGATCTTCGTTGGTAGGCGGCGCTGCCCGGGCTGGCCAGGCTGCCCAATGATCGGAACCGGCCCTTGAGTCGCCGGCCATCATGGCCGTGGAGCGTCGGCAAGCTAGTTGGTGGAGAAGAAGCTGCGCACTTTACCCGGGCGTGCCAAATGTCGGATGTGGGGTTCCGGCAAACCCTTAAGGTTCGAACACTGGGGTGCGCGTGAAGTCTTTCCTCCTACCGATCTACGCCCTAGCTCGCTAAGATCTTATGGACGAACTCGACCAACTCGCAACACAGAAAGACACGAGGTTTACACTTGTTCGGGCCACCGTTGTGGTGTAACACCCTACTCCAGTGTGGTGGTGGTGGATTGCCTCTTGGGCTGATGACGAACAGTACAAGGGAAGAACAGCCTCCTGAGGTTGAGGTGTTCTAGTGCGTATGAGCTTGTAGCGTGAGGATTCGATGCCCCCACTGTGGTGGCTAGCTCTACTTATATAGGCCCTGGTCCTCTTCCCAAATATTGAGCGGGAAGGGAGCCAACAACGGCGGGCCAATTTGAAGGGGGACAGCTAGTACAAGCTATCCTGACAAAAGCGGTCTTCGCCTGCGAAAGCTCTGGCGGTGACGCCGTCTTGGGCTCCACGATGACCTCCATCTCGCCGTCCTCCTGGTCTTGGTCTCATTGCACCAATATAGCAACCATCGCCTGATGCCTCGGTACTCTTCGCCTGCGCTGGCCTCCTTAGCACCAAAGATGAAACAAGGACGCTGTGCGCGCTGGAGCCCGCCTGGTACGATGCGTCATGGCTCACGTCACGAGGGCCTCGTGAGGTTTGCCCCGCCTTGATATCTTGAAAGTGCGTTATATCGACTAGAGGGGGGGGGGTGAATAGGCGATTTTTATGAATTCTTCACCGAGGAATTTGCCGGTGAGGAAATACCTTAGCGAAGAACTACTTGCAGCGGAATAAGTACTCAGAAGTATGCATAATGTATCACGTGCATGGTCATCATGATGAAATGAAGAAAAACACAGTACGTAAAGCGTAATCACAGGATAACACAAGATGAAGACAAACAGCATCAAGAAATTGAACTGAGGAAATTGAGAAAGTCTTCACCAAAGTCTTCAAACACAGATATGAACAATCACTCAACACAAGAATGAGGAAATGAAAGAGTTGAGGAAATAGAACCCAAGTAAGGTTGGTGAAGATAATGATTTGGTAGACCAGTTCCAACCATCGTGTCGGTTTGTACATCTGGTTGGAGCGGCCGAGTATTTAAACTCGAGGACACACAGTCCGGACACCCAAATCGAAAGCACGCAGCTTAGGACACCAAGTCCTCACCAGATTCTCCTTGAACCAAGGTCACACAGACCTCGCCCAATCACTGTGGTAAGTCTTCAGCGACTTCCAAACCTTCACAGACTTGGTCACTCGGCGATCCACAATTCCTCTTGGATGCTTCTAGACCATGACGCCTAACCGTCTGGAAGAAGCACGATCTTCAAAGGTAATAAGCGCCGGATCCATGCAGGATCAATCTCTTCAAAGTGATGCTCAATCACTTTGGGTTTGTAGGTGTTGGGTTTGGGGTTTTCCTCACTCGATGATTTTCGCCAAAGTCCCTGAGGATGGGTTGCTCTCAAATGACAAGTGTCAAGTTCTCTCGGCAGCCAACCAGCTAGTGGTTGTAGGGGGCTATTTATAGCCTAGGGAGCAGCCCGACATGGTAAGACATAAATGCCCTTCAATGATATGACCGTTAGGTGGAGAAGATAGTTTGGGACAGCTGGCGCGCAGCACAGCAACGGTCGGCAATTTGACTCTCAAATTCCTCAGGGCTATCATGTTCCTCTCTGTGTAGGCAATCTGACCGGCGAATTCCTAACTCCTCGTGACAGAACAAATTCTCACGACCGTAAGAACTTCTCTCACATCAAGAAATTGACTGAATCTGTATGAGATTTCCAATGGCTTCACTCAAGGGATTTGTAGGTGTAGGATTTTGAGTTGAGCATCACATGGAAAATTTTCCTTAGTATTTCCTCGACCCCTTTAACAAAGACGGTGTTTCCTATGACTCAAGAAAGAGAAAACGAAACTACGAAAACAAAAGTCTTCATGCTTCATGTTCCTCAAATGAATACCAAGTCTTCAAGGTCACACCAATTTCTTCACTTTCAAAGTCTTCGTAAAGTCTTCGAATTATCAAAGTCTTCAGTCGAAGAACTTCATTTTTAGGGGTCGACTTTCTCTATATATATCAAGCTCCTCATAGACTTATAGACCTGTGTACACTCATAAACACATTAGTTCCTTAACCTATAAGTCTTCAATAGACCAAAATCACTAAGGGGCACTAGATGCACTTACAGTCTCCCCCTTTTTGGTGATTGATGACAATATAGGTTAAGTTTTCAACGAGGATAAATATATGAAGTGTAAATACTGATATTGAGGAATTTGATTGCAAGATATAGAAGGAACTCCCCCTGAAGGTGTGCATAGTGAGGAATTTGCTTTTGAGGCAATGCACATTTGAAGAGTTGAATCATGGAGATCTCCCCCTATATCTTGTAATTCATACGCATTTGACATATAATATGAAGAATTTGAAATGCATGATGAAATATGGTGATCGATGTAATTCACATGCGTGTATTAACATAAAATGAGGAATAAGCATGCAGAAGAACACATCAAAAGTATCAGAGCACCATCGGGTTTAAGATTACAACTCGATCCAATAAAGTTTCGGAAGAATGAGAGTTGTAACTTAGCAAAAAAACGCCCATATAATAGACCCGCTTGAAGACTAACTCAAATTTCTCCCCGTTTGTCATCGAATGACCAAAAGGATCGAAACTGAGGACTAACGGCCCTGAAGAATATCAAGTAGATGGAGGAGCGCCAGCGTTGTCGGGGTCAGTTGTCGTAGTAGGGCCTCGCCGCAGTTGTCGTCCAAGTCTTCATTTTCATCAGTGTCACGTGATGAAGAATAAGAGCTGGCCAGCAAGGAAGGAACCTTGACCTTCTTGAATTTCTTCGGTGGAGGTGCAGACCAGTCAAAGTTTTCCTTGAGACCCATTTTCTTCAGATCTTCTGCGCTGTAGACATGAGACAGAACAACCGAGGTACGGTTGAAGATTTCATGGAGGTAGTATTGGTTTTTCTTCACGGTATTGTGTGTTGAAGTCATGTTGTGAAGAATTGAACAAAACTGACGCTTGACCCATTTATGATTGCGATCAACCTTCTGATGAAGACTGAGGAGTAACTCAAGATCAGTCATCACCCTGGGTGCTGTGGGTTGAGGATTTTGCTTGGCAGAGTTGTTAGCGGCAGAGTCATGTGTGGCAGAGTCATCATTGGTGGAGTAGGATGTAGCCTTGCGAAATTGACCATCCAATGGACGAATGCCTTCATCTATCACAGCAGTTACCTTGCCTTTGTCATCAGCTGAGGAAAATGTCCATTTGAGGACTTCAATTGGAGGCAAGTAGCTGCAGTGGTTCAGAGTATCAACCTTGTAATTGAGTGAAGACCTTGTCCTGATGAATCTCATAATCCATGGTGCATAAGGCTTCAACTCAAATGGTGACATAGCAATATTCGCTAGAGTCCTCATGAAGAAATCATGAAAGTTGACGGGGACGCCATGAATGATATTGAAAAGCATATTCTTCATGATGCCAACGACTTCTTCATCATTTGAGTCGTGGCCTTTGATAGGACTCATTGTCTTTGTCGTAATGCGATAGACGGTCGAGGCACATACTGATAATTCCTTGACAAGGAATTTGGTTCGAGGGGCCTGCCTCGCTTCAAAGGCTTCATCAAGAATTGCATGTAATGATTTGTAAGCTCAGGTTCACTGTAGACGCAACGAGCACCGTCAAGGGGAGGATCGAGTGGGAGGGCACGAAGCAATTCGATTCTTTGGTGCCTTGTAGTGAGTATTTTCATCATCCATCCAGCACCCAAGAGTTCACATCTTCGTAATCTCCGGTGATGTGCAGCGTCGCGTAGAACTCAAGAATGAGTTCTTCATTGCGCCACAGTATGTCGGGGTAAATTCAAAGCAAACCAGATCATGAAGAACACCGAGGACCTGCTCGAAGCTCGGCAGAGATTCCATGTCCACGTGAGGAATATGTGCGTGATCGAAGACTTTGTTTTTGTTGAATAGCACTAAGGAATAGAAATTGGCTTGACTAGCAGTCCAGAAACGCCTCTTCCTTATGCGAGCAGAATCATATGGGTTGTAATCAGTGAAGAAAACATGCTCGCCAAAGAAGTCTTCACCTTGAAATTTTGCTTGCGTGAGAATGGATCCTTTGGTTTGGGCAGAGGAGTGTCGGTGAGTTGCATCACTACCTCGTGAATCGCAATCTCGTGTTCTTCAGCCGAGGATTTTCTGGTTCCTCTTCATTTGCATCTGCGTGTGTTCAAAGGATCAGCAATAAAGAGGTTCTTCAAAGACTAGTGGCTGGAATTTCTTCATGCATGTATGAGGTGGGATGAGTTTCTTCAGAGCCCATTTGAACAGTTGGTACAGGGGACTGAGGAATTTGTTGTAGCGGGGTGAAGAGTGGAGAATTGGGGTGCTGACTTTCCCAAAAGTCATCATTCATCACTGGCGTAGTGCTTCCAATATCCACATCTTCATCAATTTCTTCAACGCCAGCCTCTTCACCGTGGAACCGAGGCATTGGCGAGGAAATGATTGGTGTTGAAGGGATCACATCCACTTCAATTTCTTCATCAATCTGCTCTAACAAAGCACCAGAATGATTTTCTTCATCAGATCCGCTAGGGATCTCATATTCTTCACCAAAAGGAACAAGGTCCTTCGATGGTATGGAGGAAATCGGAACAGCATCAATCGGATTTTCAAAAGAGCTTGTCATAGGCTTCATCTTCTTTGGAGTCAAGATTACAAGCGCTTGATGCTTTCCTTTTCTTCATCGCAGCTCGCTCTGCAGCCTTGGTTTTCTTCACATCCGATGCGTATGGAAGGATAGGAGTTGGTGTAGGCGGGAGGAGCCGAGGAATCTGCTTGAATTTCCTCAGCGCAATCGATGCAGCTTGCCTCGACTTCTTCATTTTCTTCAGCGCACCACTAGTGGATGCCCCGGCAATTTCTTCAAATGGCCGGAATGGAGTCATCAGCCCTGGAACTAGCATTTTCTTCAGCAGTCTGAAAGTCATCAGCGGTGCTGGCATGTTCTTCAATAGGCTGAGCAGAGGCTTCAGCCTGAGGAACTTCTTGTTGCGTTGGAGCTGCAACATTTGTGAACTTCTCAGTCAGTTTAACAAACCTGACTTTGGCTCCTTGCCAATCAGCATAATAAGCATCGAAGTCATCGCTGAGGGCTTTGATTTCGCATCAAATTTTGATGAGTTCATCGGTTGTCATTTTGACAACGTTTTCTTCAGAACTTCTCTTTCCGAATCGAGCCTTCTTAATCTGTTCGCCTTCTCAAATTTCCATTTCTCTTCAAATGATGAAATGAGTCAAAGATGTGACTTTGTCCAGGAGTTAAATGAAAATCAGGCATAGGGGTGTTTGGGTCCTTGTGCCAGAGATCAATGTAGTCGAGGATCTTCTTAGGATCCAAAAGCAGTGGCACGGATGTGCCTTTGGCTCTAGCGGCCCTTTCTTGTCTGCTCTCGATGATTTCGCAAGTTCATCATCATCAGCTTCATCGTCAGATGGCACTTGGAAGGCAACCTGTTTCTTCTTCGGACTTGGCCGAGGACCTCGTCCAGCCGTTGCCTTTGTCTTGAGTAGAGTTGGGTCTGATGAAGAATTTGGTGCAGCTGAAGAACTCGCTGAGACACCAGAGGAAATAGAGATGCTTGTAGTCCTTTGGCACGTGGCCAGATGCATAGGTGCTGAGGACTTTGCCGGAGCAGCTGAGGACTTTGGAGGAGGAGCTGAAGATTTTGAAGGAGCAGGAGCAGCATGAGGAATTGGCCGTGAGGGCTTTGAAGATGCTGGCTATGAGGGCATTGCTGAGGAACTAGGCCGTGAGGGCACTGTTGGTGAAGCACTTGGCTTGTGCGCGGGCTTCTTAGCCATTGACTTTCTAGGCTTGACAGATGCCTCAGCAGTGGCCGGCAAAGCAGAGTCTTCATTAAATTTCCTCACCGCTTCTTTGGCTTGTCTTGCCAACTTGGCTTAGCGCTTGGCCCATTCTTCAGAAAATCCTCACCACGCTTGATGGTGGGGTCACCATTTGGCCAAAGTGCCAATGGAGCTCTTGGGCATGGAGGTTTAAGTGCTAATTTCTTCATGTACTTTGGAGTAACATACCTGTACTCCCTCCATTCTCTTGCCCATCTCCTTTCAATTCTCAGATCGCACCTTCTTGCGAATTTTTGTCCTCCTTGCCAAACTTGGCCTCATCAGAGTGCAATACTCAGCATAGATGTCCTCGTGTATTTCAAAAGCAGCCATGACCTCGTGCCTCTTTCCTCCTTTCTCGGGGTTTCTTGTCACTACCATAGTCTTCGGGATGAGGAATTTGAACAATCGAATTCTCTGAAGAAGTGTGCAACTTTTCTTCGAGGAACGCTGCAAATGAGTTAAGTTGATGAGAACCTAGTGATTCACCAGCGGACATTTGTACCTGTGAACAGAGTATAGTTGCGAGGAATTTGTAGATGTCATGTGCGTTCTCAGAAGGTTTTTCAAAAGGAACAAGTTTGAGGAATTTGACCAGATGAGCCTTGAAGAATTTCACTAAGCGATCTTTGTTTTAGGTTCCAGAGTTGTATAGATCGAGGATCCACACAACTGAGGAATCTTGAAGAAAAATCATTGCTTAGAGAAACGAATCAAGAGCATATTATGTTTGAGGTGTTCATATGTGTGAGGATTTGAAGAATAAACACCTTTGAAGATTTTCAGGAAAGTTTGAGAATCAAAGCGAGTAATAAAAGTAACTTTTAATTACCCGAAGTGAAGAACACGCATTTAACCGAGAAGAACAGATGTGAAGTTCGTCAGGTTAGATCTTCCACGCCCTAACTCGGCGGAGGAAGACAGCTACGGCGGCGGCGGAGTGAAGATTTCCGCGGCCGGCGCGAGTACGACGGTGACGAGGTCGAGGCAGTGAAGCTCTTCCTCACCGGCGACGATGGAGTAGCAGCGGCGCTAGGGTTTGAGAAGCTCGAGCGAGAGAGAGAGAGAGAGAGCGGTCGAGCGGAGTAAAGGAAGTGAGGAAGGGGAGAGGGGGTATATATAGCCACGGTGAAAAACTGTTCATCAAGATTTTGGACGAACGTGCTCTGACCCTTCTCATTCGCTGACATGTGTCACCCACGCATGTAAAAGTGGAGGTCGTGTTAGATCGTGGGTGAATAGATAAGTCTATCGTGGGAAGCGGAACGGTTTGAGCGGCAAAGCCGAAAATTTGGATAAGATAAGTTAAAAGTTCCGCTCGCAATTTCTTCAAATGACAAGGACACAAAGTGAAGATTTTGAATGAGTTTCAAATAGAACGCACATGAAGAATTTGTGAATAGATTGGGTTGAGTATAGCATAGAGGGGAAGGGTCCGATCACATTCACTTAGCGAGAAAAATGCAACTTGAAGAAATAGCCATAAGTGAATGCTGTAGAGGACATAAACCCATATATATATATATATATATATATAGCCAATGAAGGAAAACAACGGAAACAGTGAAGATTTTGCAAAGTTGAAGAATTTGAAAAACTGAAGAATTTCAAAACTGAGGAAAACTCAAATTGAAGATTTTCAACTTTGGTGGTGGCGTGACCCAATCAGATAAGAATGATGATTTCAGACACCGCTGCATACAATTGTCTTAGGGTTCGAGAATCAAATTCTTCATTGATTTCTTCACACTTAGAGTGTTGTTCTTCATTGATTGAAGAAAACGCTTTCTTCATGTGTTGCACATCTAAGTCATCAATTTTGCATAAGTGTCGGGATGTGTGTCCTTTTCAAAGAACATTCAAGATTCTAAGATATTTAGCTCACACCGCAACTTGCTAAATCTCTTCTCATCCAAGGGCTTTGTGAAGATATCGGCTAGCTGTTCTTGATCTTCACATGCTCGATGGAGATGTCGCCCTTCAACACATGATCACGAAGAAAATGATGACGAATCTGAATGTGCTTTGTCTTCGAAAGTGCTAGACAGGGTTGTGGGCAATCTTGATGGCACTCTCATTGTCACAAAGAGAGAGGCACATTCTTCACGTTGATGCCGTAGTCCTTGAGAGTTTGCTTCATCCATAGTAATTGAGCACAAAGAAGAACCAAAGAAGCAATGTACTCGGCTTCCGCAGAGAGGGATACGTGATTCGCTTTCTTCGAGGACCAATGGACCAAAGATCGTCCGAGGAAATGACAAGTACCAGATGTTGACTTGCGGTCCACACGATCACCAAAGATAGTCGAGTCGAATATCCAATGAGATCAAAATAGAGCCCTTGGGGTACCATAATCCTAGTGTTGGTGTGTGAGCTAGATATCAAGAATATGCTTCACAGCCTTATGGTGTGATTCCTTCTGTAGCTTGAAATCGGGCACACATGCAAACACTAAGCATTATATCTGGCCTAGATGCACATAAGTACAATAAAGAACCAATCATGGAGCGGTATACCTTGTGATCAAGTCAATACCATTTTCATCAAGGCATAGATGGCCATTTGTGGGCATAGGAATTTTGACGCCTTTGCAATCTTGCATGTCAATCTCCTCGTAACATCCTTGAGGTATTTCTCTGAGATATGAATATGCCATTGCGCTTATTGACGAATTTGAAGACCTAAGAAGAATTTCAACTCTCCCATCATAGACATTTGATATTCTTCACTCATCATATAGGCAAATTCATCACTATAACGTTGGTCAAGACAGCCAAAGATAATATCATCAACGATATTTGGCACACAAACAGTTCACCATCATAAGATTTAGTAAAGAGAGTAGGGTCGAGTGAACCGGTGTGAAGCCATTCTTCACGAAGAATTCCTTCAAAGTATCGCACCACGCCTCGAAGGGCCTGCTTGAGGCCATAGAGGGCCTTGTTGAGTCTCAAGACTTTGTCGAGATTCTTTGGATCTTCAAAACCGGGGTTGAGCAACATATACTTCTTCCTCAAGCTTACCATTGAGGAATGCACTTTTCACATCCATTTGATATAAAGTGATGTCATGATGGTTAGCATAAGCAAGTAATATGCGAATAGCCTCAAGTCTAGCAACAGTGCAAAAGTTTCATCGAAATCAATTCCTTCAACCTCGGTGTAGCCTTGAGCTACAAGTCGTGCCTTATTCCTCACCACAAGGCCGTTTTCATCTTGCTTGTTGCGGTAGATCCACTTTGTGCCAATGATATTATGCTTGCGAGGATCTGGACGCTTGACCAGCCCTGCACGTTGTTGAGCTCGAATCGATGTAATTCTTCTTGCATAGCCTGAATCCACTCAGTGCTCCGTAAATGCTTCATCTACCTTAGTGGGCTCTGTGATAGAGACAAAAGCATAGTGCCCACAAAAGTTAGATAAATGTGAAGCTTTTGAGCGTGTGAGAGGACCCGGTGCTTCAATGTCATCGATGATCTTCTCAACTTGCACTTCTTTTGCAACGCGAGGATGAGCTGGTTGTCGCCGAGGAATTTGATCAGCATTTTCTTCAAAGACCATTTTCTTCAAAGATTGTCTTCGTGTGCATCAGCCGACGTTCTTTATGCTCGTGAATGAATTCTTCAGCAGATTCTTCAAGAGGGAATGGCATCCTCACGCCTTTGAACTTGATAGACTCCTTAGGTGCTGGTTCATCTATCATGTAAGGTAGGTGCTCTCTTTGCAGTCATTAGTTTCATTGAATCAAGACATCTACGCTTTCAACAATCTTGTAAAGAACATTGTTGAAGACTCAGAGGTGTGTGAGTCCTTTCCGTAACCAAGCATAAAACCCTCATGTGCTTTCGGTGCAAATTTAGAATTGTGATGAGGATCTCTAATCCAACATTTAGCAATCAAGACTTTGAAATAACTCACATTGCGCTTTCTTGTCGTTGAGGAGTTCATAGGCAGTCTTCTTGAAGAATTTGTGAAGATATACTCTGTTGATGATGTGGCACGCGGTATCAATTGCATCAATCCAAAACGACGAGGCGCTTTTGTATTCATCAAGCATAGTGCGAGCCATCTCAACAAGAGTTCTCGTTCTTGGCGCTCCACGACGCCATTCTGCCGAGGAGTATAAGGAGCCGATAACTCATGAGTAATACCAAGTTCATCAAGATAGTCATCAAGACCGGAATTCTTGAACTCAGTTCCATTGTCACTCCTGATGTGCTTGATCTTCACACCAAAGTTGGTTGAAGCCCTCGAGGAAAATCATTTGAAGACTTCCTGCACTTCATGCTTGTAAGTAACAATGTGTACCCATGTGTAACAAGAATAATCATCAACAATAAGAAAGCCATATAGAGATGCATCATTAGTGACTGCTGAGTAATGATTAGGACCAAAGAGCTCCATGTGAAGCAATTCGAATGGTCGAGTAGTGGTCATGATAGTCTTCGCTGGATGCTTGGCCTTGGTCATTTTTCCAGCTTCACAGGCTCCACACAAGTGATCCTTGAGGAATTTGACATTCTCAATGCCAATGACATGCTTCTTCTTCGCAAGCGTGTGCAAATTCCTCATGCCTACGTGACCAAGTCGTCGATGCCATAGCCAGCCTTCTGAAGCTTTTGCAAGTAGGCACACGGCTGGTTGTGGTCCTGTAGAGAAATCAACAATATACAAGTCTCCTCTCCTAAAGCCTTCAATGACTTTGGAATGGTCAGCTTCCATAATCACAACACAACGACATTTGCCAAAGATAACAACCATATCAAGATCACAAAGCATTGAGACGGACATAAGGTTGTATCCTAAGGACTCAACAAGCATGACTTTGTCCATGTGTCGATCCTTTGTGATCGCAACCTTACCTAGACCCAATACCTGACTTTTGCCTTTGTCAGCAAAGATGATATGCTTCAGATGCGATGGTGATAAGGGAGCATCCATCAATAGATTCTTGTCACCAGTCATGTGATTTGTACATCCACTATCGAGGACCCACTCAGTGGCTTTGGGTTGATCATCCTGCAGATGAATTAGTGCAACTTACGAACTTATATACTTCATCGCTGAAGAATATGATACCAAATTCAACAGATGAATTTCATCAAACAAAGGAAACAGATATAGCAAGATGAGGACGTGTGAAATGAAGGTTCATTTCTTCATGATTAGCCTCAAGGCCCTTTCAGCATCATTGTCGTGCCCCCCAAAGAAATTCTTCAGACGTTAAAGCATCGCCTGGAGACCTCGACTGCAGAAGAGATTAGTTCTTTTCTTCACCACCCACATCTCAAGGTGGCAAAGAGTTCATCACTCTGAGCTCCATATGAGAATGGTGGCATAGAAGCCAATCCATTTCGCTTCATATAAGAGGGGTTAGTGTAAGCATATGAATAAGAAGAGAAATTCTTCGAGGACTTATGAACATATTTGTTTAAAGAATAATTCACATATTCATAGCCCTTAGCTCTACCCTGCGAAACAGAGTTGTTAGCACGATGATAATCATATGAGGACTTTGATCCTTTTGAGGAATTTGATTCACGTGAGGAATTTGGTCCGTATGAGGACTTGGATCCATATGAAGAATTTGGTCCATATGAAGTATTTGATCTGGGGTTCCTATTCTTCGCTGTGTGGTGTCATGAGGACATTCACCAAGACTTTCAAGGCAACTTTTGGGAACCCAGATTTTCTTCATAGGGGAACCGTTCCTCAGCGATTAGTGCCAACATATCTAGCAAATACTTCACCATTCGATTTTTGAACAGTTTATAGTTGGAGTCAAATGACTCATCGTAAGAATGAGGAGATTCACATGTAAAGCCGTATAAGTTAGATGGATCAACTAGAGGTCCCTTTGCAAAGAACTCCATGAGGTTTTGGGGTACCGCTTTCAAGCTTCCAATATGTTCCATCAAAGCATTGAGTTTCCTCTCAAAGGCAATACCCTCTTTCCTAGGGTTCCTGTTGAGGATCTCGCTTTTAAGCACATCACAAAGAGTCTGATGCCCTTTGATGCTTTTGTACATGCCTCATTATGTACAATTCCTTCAGCCCTCGCATTGTCAGTGATACAAGCAATGTCCTCAGATGAGGAATTAGTGATAGCAGAGGCAGGTGAAGAATTTGTAACAGTTGAAGCATTTGAACATTCATGTGAAGAATTAGCAGATTCACATTCAATGCACTTTAAGCATGGTGGAAAAAATTCTTCCTGTGAAGCGCTGATTTGTTGAGCTAGCAATGAATCGCGCTCCTTCTGAAGATCTTCATAACTCACTCTTAGCTTCTCAAGATCTTGCTTTCTTTGAAGAAATTCATAATAAAGCTTCTCATGATCGCATAAGAGAGTGTTATGATGACCTTGAAGGTCATGTCAAACCTAGATCAAGTCTCACGAAGATTTTCATCGTAGCTTTAGTGCGATCCATTTCTTCACCTAACATATCATCACTTTTGTCTAGCATGTTTTGAACCTTTTCCAAGGCCGTTTGTTGTTTAGTGGCAATGCAAACAAGTTTGGTATAACTAAGTTCAACATTATCATCAGATTCATTGTCACTAAGCTCGGATGAGGAACAATCGGTTACCTTAACACCGTTTGCCATGAGGCATGGTGCAGAAGATGATGGATCTGGTTCGAAAGTCATCGTTTTGAGAGATTCCTTGAAGTCCTCAAACCAAGGATCATGACAGGTTCGATGACCTTCATAGACGCCGAGATTCGGTCCCAGATAAGCTTCGCATTGCAAAGATGCATAATGCGCTTGAATTCATCTCTGGATAGGCAGGAACAGATGATGTCCTTCGCCATGATGTCAAGTTGAGAGAACTTGCGAATGTCATCAGCGTCCGCTTTCTTGCATAGATCGGTAAGACCAATCTCAGTGACGGTCCACATCTCGCTGTTCATTGCCATGAGGCGCTTCCTCATCATGGCCTTCCACTTGGGATAATCATGACCGTCAAAGATAGGGCATGTCACTTTCTTCATATCTGCGGTTGACAGAACTCAAACTCAAGGTGGTTATACCAAAATCACACGTAACAAGGGAGTACCTTGCTCGATACCAATTGAAAGTGCGTTATATCGACTAGAGGGGGGTGAATATGCGATTTTATGAATTCTTCACTGAGGTATTTTCCGGTGAGGAAATTCCTTAGTGAAGAACTACTTGCAATGGAATAAGTACTCGTAAGTATGCATAACAAAATACGTGCATGGTCATCATGATGAAATGAAGACAAACACAGAGTACGTAAAGCGTAATCACAGGATAACACAAGATGAAGACAAACAGATGGAGAAATTGAACCGAGGAAATTGAGAAAGTCTCCACCAAAGTCTTCAAACACAGATATGAACAATCACTCAACACAAGAATGAGGAAATGAAAGAGTTGAGGAAATAGAACCGTAAGGTTGGTGAAGACAATGATTTGGTAGACCAGTTCCAACTACTGCCTTAGTTGTACATCCGGTTGGAGCGGCCGAGTATTTAAACTCGAGGACACCACCCGGGACACCCGGCCGAAAGCACGCAGCTCAGACACCAAGTCCTCACCGTATTCTCCTAGAACTAAGGTCACATGACCTCGCCCAATCACTGTGGTAAGTCTTCAGCGACTTCCAAACCTTCACAGACTTGGTCACTCGGCGATCCACAACTCCTCTTGGATGCTTCTAGACCATGACGCCTAACCGTCTGGAAGAAGCACAGCCTTCAAAGGTAACAAGCGTCGGATCCACGCAGGATCAATCTCTTCATGATGCTCAATCACTTTGGGTTTGTAGGTGTTGGGTTTGGGGTTTTCCTCACTCGATGATTTTCGCTCAAAGTCCTTGAGGATGGGTTACTCCCAAATGACAAGTGTCAAGTTCTCTCGAGCAGCCAACCAGCTAGTGGTTGTAGGGGCGGCTATTTATAGCCCAGAAGCAGCCCGACATGATAAGACATAAATGCCCTTCAATGATATGACCGTTAGGTGGATAAGATATTTTGGGACAGCTAGCGCAAGAAGACAAAGAACGGTCGGAAATTTGACTCTCAAATTCCTCGTGGCTATCATGTTCCTCATCGTAGGCAATCCACTGGCGAATTCCTAACTCCTCGGTCGAACAAATTCCTCAAAGGACTGTAAGAACTTCGCCTCTCACATCAAGAAATTGACCGAATCGTATGAGATTTCCAATGGCTTCACTCAAGGGATTTGTAGGTGTAGGATTTTGAGTTGAGCATCACATGGAAATTTTTCCTTAGTATTTCCTCGACCCCTTTAACAGTACGGTGTTTCCTATGACTCAAGAAAGAGAAAACGAAACTACGAAAACAAAAGTCTTCACGCTTCATGTTCCTCAAATGAATACCAAGTCTTCAAGGTCACACCAATTTCTTCACTTTCAAAGTCTTCAGAATATCAAAGTCTTCAGTCGAAGAACTTCATTTTTAGTCGACTTTCTCTCAGAATATCAAGCTCCTCATAGACTTATAGACCTATGTACACTCATAAACACATTAGTTCCTTAACCTATAAGTCTTCAGTACACCAAAATCACTAGGGGGCACTAGATGCACTTACATATCTCTGCTCCTCGTGAGCCTGCCTGACTAGGCTACTCCAGAGGAGGTCTTGCATCGTCCGCCTCGCGAGGTTCTTGGATGCCTTGTTGATGAAGATGGGCCATACGGCCCGCTAGCTCAGCCGCGCTGTGGGCCGCAGGCAGGCAAGTCTGGGGACACCCGTTCCCAAAACGCCGACAAAGACCACTAGTTTTAAGCAAAAGGTCAAATGAAAAGAAAGGGAACTTCAAGAAGAATGACAAGCAAGTTGCTACTCCCATGAAAAAGCCCAAAGCTAGACCCAGACCTGAAACTGAGTGCTTCTACTACAAAGGAAATGGTCACTGGAAGTGGAACTGCCCCAAAAACTTGGCGGATAAGAAGGATGACAAAGTGAACAAAGGTATATTTGATATACATGTTATTGATGTTTACTTTACTAGTGTTTGTAGCAATCCCTGGGTATTTCATACCGGTTCAGTTGCTAAGATTAGTAACTCGAAACGGGAGTTGCAGAATGAACATAGACTAGTTAAGAACGAGGTGACGATGTGTGTTGGAGGTAATTCCAAGGTTGATACGATCACCATCGCACACTCCCTATACTTTCGGGATTAGTGTTGAACCTAAATAAATATTATTTGGTGTCTGCATTGAGCATGGAATGATTGGATCATGTTTATTGCAATATGGTTATTCATTTAAGTCAGAGAATAATTGTTGTTCAGTTTACATGAATAAAACCTTTTATGGTCATACATCCAATGTAAATGGTTTATTGAATCTCGATCGTAGTAATAAACATATTCATAATATTGATGCCAAAAGATGCAAAGTTAATAATGATAGTGCAATGATGCGGCTTGAAGCTACGTCGGTATTTCCCCAAAGAGGAAAGGATGATGCAGCACAATGACGGTAGGTATTTCCCTTAGTGATGAAACCAAGGTTATCGAACTAGTAGGAGAACCTAGCAACACAACGTAAACAACCCCTGCACACAAATAACAACTACTCGCAACCCGACGTGTTAAAGAGGTTGTCAATCCCTTTCGGGTAGCGGCGCCCCAAGATGGGCAAACGAACGTGAATAAAATTGTAGTAGATTGATAGATCGAACGCCAAATAATATAAATAAGAATAAATTGCAGCAAGGTATTTTTGTATTTTTGGTTTAATAGATATGAAAATAAAAGGAAAATAAAATAGATCGTGAAGGCAAATAATATGAGAAAGAGACCCGGGGGCCAATTTCACTAGTGGCTTCTCTCGAGAAAAATAGCAAATGGTGGGTAAACAAATTACTGTTGGGCAATTGATAGAACTTCAAATAATCATGATGATATCCAGTAATGATCATTATATAGGCATCACGTCCAAGATTATTAGACCGACTCCTCGCATCTACTACTATTACTTTACACATCGACCGCTATCCAGCATGCATCTAGTGTATTAAGTTCATGGAGAAACGAAGTAATGCAATAAGAACGATGACATGATGTAGACAAGATCTATCTATGTAGAGATAGACCCCATCGTTTTATCCTTAGTACCAATGATACATACGTGTCGGTTCCCCTTCTGTCACTGGGATCAAGCACCGTAAGATCGAACCCACGACAAAGCACCTCTTCCCATTGCAAGATAAATATATCAAGTTGGCCAAACAAAACCCAGATATCGGAGAAGAAATACGAGGCTATAAGCAATCATGCATATAAGAGATCAAAGAAACTCAAATAACTATCATGGATATAAAAAGATAGATCTGATCATAAACTCAAAGTTCATCCGATCCCAACAAGCACACCGCAAAAAGAGTTACATCATATGGATCTCCAAGAGACCATTGTATTGAGAATCAAACGAGAGAGAGGAAGCCATCTAGCTACTAACTACGGACCCGAAGGTCTACAAAGAACTACTCACGCATCATCGGAGATGCACCAATGGAAGTGGTGACCCCTCTATGATGGTGTCTAGATTGGATCTGGTGGTTCTGGACTCTGCGGCGGCTGGAATTGATTTTCATCAACTGCCCTATGGTTTCTGGAATATTGGGGTATTTATAGAGCAAAGAGGCGGTCTGGGGGGCACCCGAGGTGGGCTGTGCTCCCCTCGGAGCACCCCCTAGGCGCAGCCTTGGCCCACTGGGTATCTTCTGGTCCAAAAAAAATATCTGTAAAGTTTCGTTGCATTTGGACTCCGTTTGGTATTGATTTCCTGTGATGTAAAAAACATGCAGAAAACAGCAACTTGCACTTGGCACTATGTCAATAGGTTAGTACCAAAAAATGATATAAAATGACTATAAAATGATTATAAAACATCCAAGATTGATAATATAACAGCATGGAACAATCAAATATTATAGATACGTTGGAGACGACAAGCATCCCCAAGCTTAACTCCTACTCGCCCTCGAGTAGGTAAGTTATAAAAACATAATCTTTGATGTGGAATGCTGCCTAACATGTCATATCATATTCTTTTCTTTATAGCATGGACATTTGGACTTTTATATTGTTCAAAGCAATAGTCTAGTTTTGACAAGCAACCATGTCTTTCAAAATATCAAAGCTAAAATAAGTTATCCCTAGCCCATTATGCTCAATCATTGATCTATTCATGAAATACACTCACATATTAACTACACACAATGCTCAAATACGATCATAGTGCCTCCTAGTTGGTGCTTTTATAAGAGAAGATGGAGACTCAAATTCAAAAATAAAAATTGCACATAGTAAAAGAAAGGCCCTTCGCAGAGGGAAGTAGGGATTTGTAGAGGTGCCAGAGCTCAAAGCGAAAAACTTAGAGATAAAAACATTTTGGGAGGTGTGTCTTTCCCACCAACGAAAACGACTTAGAGTTCCCAACACTTTCCATGCTAGATATATCATAGGCGGTTCCCAAACAGAAAATAAAGTTTATTCCTTTTTCAACCATACTTTCATTTCCATGGCTAGTCGTATCCACGGTTGCCCTCCATACCTACACTTCCAAGGAATTTATTATTTGACAACATAAAGTAAATTCACTTTTCATTCCGGGACTGTGCATCCCTAAAACCTTTGCCTTACTCTCGTGCAATGACAAGTGAATAAACACTCATCGTGAGAATAGCACATCTAGCATGGAAAATATTAGCCACCCCTCACCGCTCATGGCGAGTACGAAAGCACAAAAAGAGAAGTTTATTTTGAAAATTAGAGATGGCACATACAAATTTTCTTAGAATGGCAAAAGAATACCGCATATAGGTAGATATAGTGGACTCATGCGACAAAACTGGTTTAAAGGTTTTTGGGTGCACAAGTAGTGATCATACTTAGTGCAAAATGAAGGCTAGCAAAAGATTGAGAAGCGACCAACAAAGAAATGAATAATCTCATAAGCGAGCATTAAGCATAATTAATAATCAATAATGCACCACAAGTAGGATATAATTTCATTGCATAATTATTGACTTTCGTGCTTGCATAGGGAATCACAAACCTTAACACCAATATTCTTACTAAAGCATAATTACTCAACAAGATGACTCACATATCACTTCATCATATCTCAAAACAATTACTAAGAATCAATTTTATTTTGTCCAATGATCTTCATGAAAGTTTTTATTATATCCTTCTTGGATATCTATCACTTTGGAACTAATTTTCATATGTTGCTTTTGATAAGCTCAAACAAATATAAGTGAAGATCATGAGCATAATTTTTCTTTCTCTCAAATTAATTTAAGTGAAGAAAGAGAGAATTTCTTGAAAATTTTACTAGCTCTCAAACAAATATAAGTGAAGCAAGAGAGCATTTCTTCAAAAATACTAAAGCACACCGTGCTAAAAATGATATAAGTGAAGCACTAGAGCAAGTCCATAGCTCATAAAAATTTAAGTGAAGCATAGAGAGCAATTCTAACAAGTCATGACATAATTTTGTCTCTCTCAAATAGGTGTGTCCAACAAGGAATCAAGACTTAAAACACAACATAAAACAGGCAAAGACTCATATCATACAAGACGCTCCAAGCAAAACACATAGTATGTGACGAATAAAAATATAGCTTCGAGTAAAATACCGATGGTCGTTAGAAGAAAGAGGAGATGCCACTCGGGGCATCCCCAAGCTTAGTTGCTTGCTCTCTTTTGGATAATAGCTTGGGATACTGGGGCATCCCCAAGATTAGGCTCTTCTTACTCCTTATTCCTTCATCCATCATAAGATAACCCAAAACTTGAAAACTTCGATCACACAAAACTCAACAAAACCTTCGTGAGATCCGTTAGTATAAGAAAATAAATCACTACTGTAAGTACTGTAGTAAACCAATTCATATTCTGTTCTTGCATTGTATCTACTGTATTCCAACTTTTCTATGGCCAAAACTCATCAAAGAAAACCATAGAGCCATCAAAACAAGCACACAACGCAAAGAAAACAGAATCTGTCAAAAAACAGAACAATATGTAGCAATCTGACTATTTCAAATATTTCAGAAACTCCAAAAATTCTGAAAAATTAGGATGACCTAAGAAATTTGTATATTAATCTACTGCAAAAAGAACTGACATTTTATCACGCTCTGGTAAAAAATGAGAATTGTTTTCGTGTGCGCATAAGTTTTTGTTTTTCAGCAAGATCAAACAACTATCACCCAAGAAGATCCTAAAGGCTTTACTTGGCACAAACACTAATTAAAACACAACACTCAATCATAACAGTAGCATAATTGTGCTAACACTCAAGAACAGAAAGCAAAAAGCAAAAATAAATTTTATTCATTGGGTTGCTTCCCAACAAACGCTATAGTTTTACGCCCTTAGCTAGGCATAAGATTCAATGACGCTCACATAAAAGACAAGAGTTGAAGCACAAAGAGAGCATCATAATACATGTGAAGAAAAAATTTAAGTCTAACATACTTCCTATGCATAGGAATTTTATAAGCAAACAAATTATCAAGACAAGAAGCATCTAACATATGCAAAGAAGAGGAATAAAACATGGACGATCTCAACATAACGAGAGGTAATTTAGTAACATGAAACTTTCTACAACCATATTTTCTTCTCTCATAATAATTACATGTAGGATCATAATTAAATTCAACAATATAACTATCACGCAAAATATTCTCTTCATGATCCACATGCATGCAAAGTTGACACTCTTCCAAAATAGTGGGATTATCATCAAATAAAATCATGACCCCTCCAAGCCCACTTTTATCAAAAAAATCATAAGATTGGTCATTCTCCAAAGTAGTGGGATCATTATTAACTAGAGTTGACACTCTTCCAAACCCACTTTCAATATTATCACAAACATATTCAACATGAGGCTTAAATAAATTTTCAAGATCACAAGAAAAATCACCCAAATCATGATCATTGCAATAAGTAGTGAACATATCAAAATTAGCATCCCCAAGCTTGGGGTTCTGCATATTATTAGCACAATTTACATTAATAGAATTTAAAATAACATCATTGAAATCATGCTTTTCATCCAAGGAGCTATCATGAATCACTTTATAAAATCCTTCTTTTAACACTTCATCACAATTTTCAGATTCATGAATCTCAAGCAAAACTTCATAAAGATAATCTAGCACACTCAACTTACTAGCAATTGGTTCATCATAATTTGGTCTTTTAAAAAGATTAGCAAGTGTATGAGGATCCGTATTAATAGATTTTTAGCAAGCAAACACAAGCAAACAAGAGATCTGACAAAAAATAGGCGAACAAAAAAGAGGGCAAATAAAACGGCAAAAATTTGTGAAGTGGGGGAGAGGAAAATGAGAGGCAAATGGCAAATAATGTAAATTGAGAGGAGATAAGATTTGTGATTAGGAACCTGGTATATGTAGAAGATCCTCCCAATGCGGCATGAGAAATTCCTTTTGATGCGGCTTGAAGCTACGCCAAGATTTCCCCAAAGAGGAAGGGATGATGCAAAGACAAATGACGGTAGGTATTTCCCTCAGTGATGAAACCAAGGTTATGGAACCATTAGGAGAACCTAGCAACACAACGTAAACAACCCCTGCACACAAATAACAACTACTCGCAACCCGACGTGTTAAAGGGGTTGTCAATAAATTGCAGCAAGGTATTTTTTGTATTTTTGGTTTAATAGATCTAAAAAATAAAAGGCAAATAAAATAGAACGCGAAGGCAAATAATATGAGAAAGAGACCCGGGGGCCGTAGATTTCACTAGTGGCTTCTCTCGAGAAAAATAGCAAATGGTGGGTAAACAAATTACTGTTGGGCAATTGATAGAACTTCGAATAATCATGACGATATCCATGCAATGATCATTATATAGGCATCACGTCCAAAATTAGTAGACCGACTCACACCGCATCTACTACTATTACTCCACAAGTCGACCGCTATCCAAAGATGCATCTAGTGTATTAAGTTCATGGAGAAACGGAGTAATGCAATAAGAATGATGACATGATGTAGACAAGATCTATCTATGTAGAGATAGACCCCATCGTTTTATCCTTAGTATCAATGATACATACGTGTCGGTTCCCCTTCAGTCACTGGGATCAAGCACCGTAAGATCGAACCCACTACAAAGCACCTCTTCCCATTGCAAGACGAATAGATCAAGTTGGCCAAACAAAACTGAAATATCAGAGAAGAAATACGAGGCTATAAGCAATCATGCATATAAGAGATCAAAGAAACTCAAATAACTTTCATGGATATAAAAAGATAGGTCTGATCATAAACTCAAAGTTCATCCGATCCCAACAAACACACCGCAAAAAGAGTTACATCATATGGATCTCCAAGAGACCATTGTATTAAGAATCAATTGAGAGAGAGGAAGCCATCTAGCTACTAACTACGGACCCGAAGGTCTACAAAGAACTACTCACGCATCATCGGAGAGGCACCAATGGAAGTGGTGAACCCCTCCATGATGGTGTCTAGATTGATCCGTGGTTACGAACTCTGCGGCAATGGAATTGATTTTCGTCCACTCCCCTAGGGTTTCGGAATATTGGGGTATTTATAGAGCAAAGAGGCGGTCCGGGGCACTGAGGTGGGCACAACCCACCGTAGGCGGCATACAGTGGGTCGTCTCCCCTGAGCACCCAGGTGCAGCCTTGGCCCATTGGGTGTCTTCTGGTCCAAAAAAATCTCCGTAAAGTTTCGTTGCATTTGGACTTCGTTTGGTATTGATTTCCCGCGATGTAAAAAACATGCAGAAAACAACAACTAGCACTTGGCACTATGTCAATAGGTCAGTACCAAAAAATGATATAAAATGACTATAAAATGATTATAAAACATCCAAGATTGATAATATAACGGCATGGAACAGTCAAAAATTATAGATACGTTGGAGACGTGTCATGCAACATACTTGTGGCACTGCCGTTTAGGTCATATTAGTGTAAAGCGCATGAAGAGACTCCATGCAGATGGGCTTTTGGAATCACTTGATCATGAATCATTTGATACTTGCGAACCATGCCTCATGGGCAAGATGACTAAAACTCCGTTCTCCGGAACAATGGAGCGAGCCAATGACTTATTGGAAATAATACATACCGATGTATGCGGTCCAATGAGTGTTGAGGCACGCCAAGTGGGTATCGTTATTTTCGACATTCACGTATGATTTGAGCAAATATGGCTATATCTACTTGATGAAACACAAGTCTGAAACATTTGAAAAGTTCAAAGAATTTCAGAGTGAAGTGGAGAATCATCGTAATAAGAAAATAAAGTTTCTACGATCTGATCATGGAGGCAAATATTTGAGTTATGAGTTTGGCCTTCATTTAAAACAATGTGGAATAGTTTCACAACTCACGCCACCTGGAACACCATAGCGTAATGGTGTGTCCGAACATCGTAACCATACTTTATTAGATATGGTGCGATCTATGATGTCTCTTACCAATTTACCACTATCGTCTTGGGGTTATGCATTAGAGACACGTGCATTCACGTTAAATAGGGCAACATCTAAATCCGCTGAGATGACACCTTATGAACCATGGTTTGGCAAGAAACCTAAGCTGTCGTTTCTTAAAGTTTGGGGATGCGACGCTTATGTCAAAAGGCTTCAACCTAATAATCTCGAACCCAAATCGGAGAAGTGCGTCTTCATATGATACCCTAAAGAAACAGTTGGGTACACCTTCTACCACAAATCTAAAGGCAAGATCTTTGTTGCCAAAAATGGAAACTTTCTAGAGAAGGAGTTTCTCTTGAAAGAAGTGAGTGGGAGGAAAGTAGAACTTGATGAGGTAATTGTACCTTCTCTCGAATTGGAAAGTAGAACATTAGTGAAATCCGTTCACCTAATGCCTACACCAACTAGAGAGGAAGCTAATGATGATGATCATGAAACTTCGGATCAAGTTACTACTGGACCTCGTAGGTCGAACAGAGCATGTTCCGCACTGCAGTGGTACAAAGAATCCTGTCCCGGAAGTCATGTTATTAGACCATGGCAAACCTATGAACTATGAAGAAGCTATGATGAGCCCAGATTCTGACAGATGGCTTGAGGCCATGAAATCTGAGATAGGATCCATGTATGAGAACAAAGTGTGGATTTGGTGGACTTGCCCAATGGTCGGCAAGCCATTGAGAATAAATGGATCTTCAAGAGGAAGACGGACACTGATGGTAGTGTTACTATCTACAAAGCTCGACTTGTCGCAAAAGGTTTTCAACAAGTTCAAGGTGTTGAATACGATGAGATTTTCTCACTCGTAGCGATGCTTAAGTCTGTCCGAATCATGTTAGCAATTGCCGCATTTCATGAAATTTGGCAAATGGTTGTCAAAACTGCATTCCTTAATGGATTTCTTAAAGAAGAGTTGTATATGATGCAACCAGAAGGTTTTGTCGATCCTAAAGGTGCTAACAAAGTGTGCAAGCTCCAAATGATCCATCTATGGACCTGGTGCAAGCATCTCGGAGTTGGAATATACGCTTTGATGAGGTGATCAAAGCATATGGTTTTATACAGACTTATGGTGAAGCCTATATTTACAAGAAACTGAGTGGGAGCTCTATAGCATTTCTGATATTATATGTGGATGACATATTGCTGATTGAAAATGATATAGAATTTATGGATAGCATAAAAGGATAGTTGAATAAGAATTTTTCAATGAAAGACCTCGGTGAAGCTGCTTATATATTGGGCATCAAGACCTATAGGGATAGACCAAGACGCTTGATAGGACTTTCACAAAGCACATACCTTGATAAAGTTTTGAAGAAGTTCAAAATGGATTAGTCAAAGAAAGGGTTCTTGCCTGTGTTACAAGGTGTGAAGTTGAGTTAGACTCAAAACCCGACCACGGCAGAATATAGAGAGAGAATGAAAGTCATTCCCTATGCCTCAGTCATAGGTTCTATAAAGTATGCTATGTTGTGTATCAGACCTATTGTTTGCCTTTCCATAGGTTTGGCAAGGAGGTACAAGAGTGATCCAAGAGTGAATCACTGGATAGCGGTCAAAATTATCCTTAGAGGAATAAAGAAATGTTTCTCAGTTATGGATGTGATAAAGAGTTCGTCGTAAAGGGTTACGGCGATGCAAGCTTTGACACTAATCCAGATGACTCTGAGTCTCGATCTGGATACATATTGAAAGTGGGAGCAATTAGTTAGAGTAGCTCCATGCAGAGCATTGTAGACATATAAATTTGCGAAATACATACGGATCTGAATGTGACAGACTCGTTACTAAGCCTCTCTCACAAGCAAAACACGATCACACTTTAGTACTCTTTGGGTGTTAATCACATGGCGATGTGAACTAGATTATTGAATCTAGTAAACTCTTTGGGTGTTAGTCACATGGCGATGTGAACTAGATTATTGACTCTAGTAAACTCTTTGGGTGTTAGTCACATGGCGATGTGAACTATGGGTGTTAATCACATGGCGATGTGAACTAGATTATTGACTCTAGTGCAAGTGGGAGACTGAAGCAAATATGCCCTACAGGCAATAATAAAGTTTTTATTTTATATTTCCTTATTCATGATAAATGTTTATTATTCATGCTAGAATTGTATTGATCGGAAACCTAAATATATGTGTGAATACATAGACAAACACTACAGGAATCAGCTTATTTGCCGTTCGCCAAGACAGACGGCAAAGGCACCAAAAGCAGACGGCAAAGTGCTTTGCCGTCTGCCACCGACGGCAAATCTATCCGACAAAGAGGGCTACGGTAAAGAGGTTCTTTGCCGACTGCTTTGTCAAAGCACTATTCTGATCAATTGTTCTGATCACAACATGAACTTCCTGAGTTACATGACTGAACTTCCCTTTGTAGAAACCCGACCTTTGGGCTATCTTCGCAACTGTGTCTCCCCGGGCAAATTATTCTGGTCAATTGTCTTCTATGTGATGTAAGTGTAATCTAGAAATGGTTTTTATCAACTAAATGCTCGTTTTAAATAGGAATCTCGCTCATTGGCAGATTTTGCTCTCGGGTCGTGATGAAATTGCGTTTTTTGCAATTTTACTGCCTGAGTTGTTCGACCTGAACTTCCCCCTGTGCTAGGTTGAACTCGCCAACATTGCCCTAATGGGTCTTGCGATATACCGTTGGAAAGCTATGGACACCAATATCATGACCCAAGTTAAATTTTTGGCAAAATGTTTGCGGTTTAAGTGCAGTTTTGAAAACCGTTTTTTCTTCATACAAAAAACGTGGATCGTATTTTCAATCGCATTTCTAAACCGTTTATCGAAATGAGGCAAATAATATGGCACTGGAAAGATGATGCAAAAACGCTCCTTTCACATGTTGAAATTTTCTCTAATTCCCTATGGTTAAAGAGTAATTTGGAAAATTGTAGAATTTTGCAAACCGAACAACCGAGTTCGTATTTTCGATGCCATTTCTAAACGGCTAATTCAATTGAGGCAAATAATATGGCGTTGGAAAGCTTATGAAAATGCGCTACTTTTTTATATTGATTTTTTCTAATTTTCAACGGTTTAAGAGTAATTTAGAAAACGGTACAAGTCCCACCAAGTTCGTATTTTCAATCTATTTATTTAACCGTATCCGAATGCAGCAAATGATATGATGTTGGAAAGCTTGAACAAATGCGAAACTTTTTGGTATATATTGTTTCTCCCAATTCATTACGGTTTTACGTTAATTTTGAAAATGGCTAAAAACGTATTTTTGCCGTAATTTTTACAAACTTTATTGGAACGGGGCAAATAATATACCGTTGAAAAGCCGTGGAAAATGCAAAACTTTTTCATGTTGATGGTTTGTTCTGATTCCTGGTCGTTTTCAAGTAATTTTGAAAACGGTGAGATCATGCGTTTTGCCTCTATCGTGAAACAAATTCTTCGAAAATGCACCACGTGAAGAAATTGAACTTCTCGGCGTGTGTACCTGAACTTCACTCTGTTTTCCACAGCCTTTTTTTGCTCGCAGCTCTCCATCCACTCACTGGAATTGAGCAAGTGACATACCGATGGAAAGCTGCTGTAAACACGCAACTTTCCCGTGTTAATCATTTTTCATACTCGCGACGGTTTAAAAACAATTCATCTGAAATTCATTCAGTGTAGTAGTTGAACTTCCTGCTGTTTTCTCGTTGAATTTGTGTGACGTGTTTTCGTTTGTAGTTTCCCCATCCATTCGTCAGTGTTACACAAATAATATTCCTTTTGTACAAAACTCTTTCACAATATTTTTTTACCTTTCTCCGACGGAGGACTTGAACTTATAACAACAAAAAAATTGGACCTTGCCTTTTAATTCATTTTTCTCATATTAAACACACACCATGTAGTAGATGAACTTTTTCAATTTTTATAATTTGAATTTTTCATTTTGTTTTTGAAATCAAATTGCTCCCAAATAATAACTGAACTTCTTTGTGGATTGAGAGAATTATTTTAAAATGCAAAAAATAATATATTTTTTGTGTTTTCAAACATGGAAATACAAGTGGAATCTCTCTCACAAGAATTTTTGAACTTCCCCGGATAGAGCACTTGAACTTCTTTCAACAAACCTTTTAAGCTTTTATTTTTCTATACTTTTATTCTCACATGAAATGCATTCCTTGCAGTAGTTGAACTTCTCGTTGTTTTCACCTTGAACTTCTGTCACATATTTTTGTTCAACCTCCACTAGTACGGCGAGCTCCTAAACAAACGGTTTAAAACCGCTTTCCGCGACGGCATCTGGAACCGTCGCCAAGTGAGTGTGGGCGATAGGGGGTCCTTCCAACATGACCCAGAAACCGTCCGGGATATGCCCTCCTGGCACACACATTCTGCAAAATGAGCTCGTGTGCGACCGGCGAGCGCTCAAATACTGAAATACGTACAGTAGAGCTAAAAAAAATACAATTATACAGCGAAATTGTTTTCGGTCGCAAGTACACCCCACATAGTCTGTCCCCGCTAAACGTTTCCGTTCGTATGTACATCCCACACAGTCGCTCGAAGGAAAACGTTTCCGTTCACAGGTACATCACACACAATTTTTCCTGTTAAATCGCTATGCGTTATTGAATATATCACACACGGTCCGTGGAAGAAACTGTGTGGCAAAAGGCTGTCCATCACACGGTTTTATGTGGTAAACATTTGCATAAGGTGGCCTAACGCAAACTGTTTTCAAGAGAAAGTCGTGTGTGATTGTTCATTGATCCAACACGGTTTATTCCTAGAAAGCGTAATGCGTTGCTAAGGTCATCGCCATACGTATTTTTTAACAACCGTTTGCAATAGCAAAACCCAATTAGCGTGCTAATTCGCCACTAGCGAGCTAATTATCCGATTATTCATAATCCATTTATTAATCTAATTGATAGTTCATATTAAGCACACAATATATTTCATTTTCATAATTGAAATACATCGAGTACAACATCATATAGCTTCAAAGACTCGGCTACCCCATTACACAACTACACGGGACCAAGTTTCACATGCAACATCTATAACCTTTCAAAATTAGCATCATAGACAGTACATAGACAGATATATCTCATACGGAAAACTGCTTTGAAGCGAAGGCGAATATTGAGCCTTCATTGATGTTGAAGGTCTTTGTAACTTTAGGCGATGCACTGTGGATGATTGACCGTCCATCCTTCGTCCTCTTCAGGAACACTTCAATATTGAACCGTGGGTATTGTATGAATACCTTCCTCGCCTCCTGGCCATACAGGTGGTTTGAGAGGTAATCATCAGTGAACTGCTTTGGAAAGGCATGAAAACAAGGATGTGCATAAATATCTTCTCTATATTGGAAATGGGGCAAAGGAATAAAAAAAGGCAAGGTATAATAGTTAGTACCATCCTCGTAGTGAATCGATGTCTTCTTCATTATGCGCATAAAGATCTTGTTGTTTTTGTCGCTAATTTCTTTATCCTAACAATCTTTACGAGTTTCTTGACTTGGTGATATTCATGGACAACTCATTTCCCCATATGCAAAAGGGTCGAACAGTGGGTCAAAACCTCTGATAGCAGGACCTACATGTGCAAGAACAAATTGTTAAAAAACTAAATATTAGACTGGTTCCTGCAATTGCACAATAATGTGCTATTAGACAACGGACCATGCACGTGCTAACTTCGATTGTAAACCTCAGTGCTTCCCATTGTTTCCCTGCAACACATATAAGGAAGTTAGTCATGAGGTTAAGTAAGGGTTCGCATGCTATCAGTAAAATATGTTGATGAAAAATAATCACATTGCAGATTCATCAGATTAATTCAAGCCACAGGGAAAACCCATTTATCCAAACCAAGCATGATTAATAACTAGGAAATATAGCACTTGTATATGTTTCTCATGTATTAAGTGCAGCCAAATTCGATTTATTCCTCACATACACAACAATACAAAATTCTACCCACAACAATTGGACATTGATGAAGCTATGTACCTAGGGTAGGGCCATAGGACTGACCTAGATACCCTTCCCAAGGTCATCACCCTAAAACCAGAAGCATTCGAAGAGGAGTCACCATCCACTCGACCACGAAGCATTCCACTCGAAAGACTCGAAGTCACACACCGTGGAGACAGTCACTTTCGACCTTGGAAGATCTAAAGCCACTCCACCTTTGCCAGCGGCCTGGACATTACTCCATAGCTTTAATGATCATTATGACTCTTTATTACTAGCATTACCAGTAATGCCCCCCTCTTGATGTACCTTAAACCCTTTGTAACGTGGGCTGGCGGGGATCCTGGCGCACTCTATATAAGCCACCCCCTCCACACGCACAAGGGTTCGCACCCCTGTAAACACACATACGCATAATCCAAGTCGACCGCCTCCCGGGACTCGAGACATAGGGCTGTTACTTACGAGAAGGGCCCGAACTTCGTAAAACTTGTGTGTACAACCGCCATAGCTAGGATCTTGCCTCTCCATACTACCCCTATTCTCATGTCGGGTCTTAGTACCACTACAGTTGGCGCCCACCGTGGGGCAGGTGTCTTAGCGACTTATTGGAGAAATTGCAATTTTTCCGATCCCCGTCATCACGGTTTCTGGCGGAGGGTTGGCCGAGGGCCGCGAGATCTATCTCGTCGCGCTCGTGTTCGTCGCCGACGACTCCGCTTGGCTCCAAGAGGCTCCACTTTCGGCGTCGGCGCTCCCGTCCAGTGGGCAACGCACTTTCGCAGCGTCGTCCGGGCGTCCTTCATGCGGCCGTCGACTCAGTGTCGGCCGGCTCCTGTGGCTTCCTCGCTCCCTGCCGCTCGCCGGTGCAAGCATTCCGGTCGGTCGCGGCTCCAGCTGTGGGTGAGGCACGCGGTGGCTCGCCAGTCGGCCACCCCACAAGTCACGGCAATCGAGCCCGATGAAACTCTTTACGGCTCGCTCGATTGGCTCGCCGAGAGACTGCATCCGAAAAGCGATAAAGAATGACCCCAGCAGTGGAAGTCGATGGTCAACGGATTGCGTAGTCCTCCCCGGCTTCCCAGCGACTACGGTGGCGATGGCGGAGGTGATCCGTCGCACACCCACGAGGAATACCGCCCCGAGCCCCTCTCTTTGCAGCAGAGGGAGGAGCTTCGTCGCCGTAACATGGATGCGCTTCACACTCCTATCGCTGCAGAAACCCCTGAGGCCCGGGCCTTGGAGGAGGCGCGCCTGGCCAACTTGGCTAAACACACTCGACTGGAGAATCTCCAGCACACACTCAACGAGCGTGCTCGGCAGCGGATTCCTGAGTCTAGTCGACGACAACTTTTTCCGCCTCCAACAGGTATGCCGAACTCCGATTCAAAATCTCACAGCTGCAGCCTGAAAAGCAGAGTCGACTCAGCCCTCCCAATCGGAAGCTGGCAGAGGTTTGATGCAGATCAGGGCTTTACTCTGGGCAGCAGGGGAACAAAACACAGCAGTATCTCAATCGCGGAATAGGATCCATAGCAGATCCATGGTAGCAGACACAGTCCAGTCGGCTCACAGCCCAAGATCGCCCCTGAGGCGTGAAGGACGTGGAGACCGATGAGATCAGTACATAAACAGTGAGCAGTATGATCACTGAATCGACCACGATGATCGTCGTCGAGTGCCCACGCCTCCCCCAAGGAGTGGGTCATACGTGCCTCGGCAGCATGATGACAGAAGGCCTCACAGTGGTGGGCGAAGGATTCCAGTCGACCCCCGGGAGCCAGGCTTTGATGCGAGCAACCCTCCCACTCGGGGGCTTAGCTGCAGTCCAAGTACTCGCCTAAGTTTGAAAAATCCTACCGAGTGGGGAGCAACCCTCCTACTCGGGGGCTTAGCTGCAGTCCAAGTACTCGCCTAAGTTTGAAAAATCCCACCGAGTGGAGAGCAACCCTCCCACTGGGGGCTTAGCTGCAGTCCAAGTACTCGCCTAAGTTTGAAAAATCCCCTGCAGAGTGGGGAGCAACCCTCCCACTCGGGGCTTAGCTGCAGTCCAAGTACTCGCCTAAGTTTGAAAAATCCCACCGAGTGGTGAGCCAGCCTCCCACTCGGGTGCTTAGCTGCAGTCCAAGACTCGCCTAAGTTTAAAAAAAAAATTCCCACCGAAAGTGGAGAGCAACCTCCTACTCAGGAGCTTAGGCTGCAGTCCAAGACTAGCCTAAGTTTAAAAAATCCTACCAAGTGGTGAGCCGGTCTCCCACTCGGGGCTTAGCTGCAGGTCAAGTAGTCGCCTAAGTTTGAAAAAATCCTGCAGTGGTGAGCCAGCCTCCCACTCGGGAGGCTTCTTTGTAGTCCAAGTACTCGCCTAAGTTTGAAAAATCCCACCGAGTGAGGAGCAACCCTCCCACTCGGGGGCTTAGCTGCAGATCCAAGTACTCGCCTAAGTTTGAAAATCCTGCAGAGTGGTGAGCCAACCTCCCACTCGGGGCCTAGCTGCGATCCAAGATTACTCGCCTAAGTTTGAAAAATCCTACCGAGTGGGAGCAACCCTCCCACTCGGGGGCTTAGCTGCAGTCCAAGTACTCGCCTAAGTTTGAAAAATCCTACCAAGTGGTGAGCCAGCCTCCCACTCGGGGGCTTAGCTGCAGTCCAGTACTCGCCTAAGTTTAAAAAATCCTACAGAGTGGAGAGCAACCCTCCTACTCGGGATCTTAACTGTAGTCCAGTACTCGCCTAAGTTTAAAAATCCTACCGAGTGGAGAGCAACCCTCCCACTCGGGGGCTTAGCTGCAGTCACGCCCATATCTGCAAGGACGACGAGGTGCAGGTCAACTGCAACCTTCTCCTGCGGAGCTGCGCCACAAGTATAACATGCGCTCCATCCCGATCCGCAAGGACGATGAGGTGTAGGTCGACTGCAACCTTCTCCTGCGGAGCTATGCCACAAGTACAACATGCGCTCCATCCCGATCCGCAAGGACGACGAGGTGCAGGTCGACTGAAACCTTCTCCTGCGGAGCTGCGCCACAAGTACAACGTGCGCTCCATCCCGATCCGCAAGGACGATGAGGTGCAAGTCGACTGCAACCTTCTCCTGCAGAGGTGTGCCACAAGTACAATGTGCGCTCCATCCCGATCTGCAAGGACGACGAGGTGCAGGTCGACTGCAACCTTCTCCTGCGGAGCGGCGCCACAAGTACAACGTGCGCTCCATCCCGATCCGCAAGGACGACGAGGTGCAGGTCGACTGGAACCTCCTCCCCAGAGCTGCATCTCAAGTACAAAAATGTTCCGAGTGAAGAATAAGTTCCACTCGAAGGCAAGCACAAACATATTCGGAGATAAACCAAATCCAGATAAATCCTAAAGTTCCGACCCATGGATTAAAGTACTCGGGCATCAAGCCCGAAGGAGTTTAACGGTTACAAAATCATTCGGCATCCCGAGGCAAATTTAAGGTGGAGCATAAGAGTTTGTTCACTCCGCAGGGAGGAGGGCAGGCTCGGCAATTCATCCAGTCAATTCCATCGGCGATCCGAGTGGTGGCGGCAATGAAGGTCTCCATGAAGGATTGGAAGTCATGCCTCTTGGTGTTGGCAACCTTGATCGCTGCGACTTCTCTTCTCGCGCTTCCTTGCGGTGAACACGAACCAAAGGCAGGGGCCACATCAAGCCGCACGGGCAGAAAACTTCTTCCATTCTTGCACTCGACGGAATCTCATTAAGTCGAGTCATCGAGACTCGAGATCATGCGGAGTGTTGCTTTGGCAGTCTTTGTGTCGATCCGCGACATTGCGACCTTCACTCGAGCAAGGTAATCAACAACACCCGCAACACAAGATTCCAATCGGAGTACATTCATGGTAGCCTCGTCTTTAAGCTGGAGAATGGATGGGGTCCAAGCTTGTCTCAACTCGCCCTTGATTTCTTCTTGAAGTTACGGCAAAATTCTGCACGTACAATTCAAAGATGGGTCAGTGATTGTATGTCGAGTTGACAGAAACGAGTCAGTCGGGTCAAAGAGAATACCTTCAAGCATGACGAACAACTTCTTGGCAAGAACTCCTAGATAATTCTCCAAGTCGTCCCTCGTGCGAGCAATACCTTCCATCTTCTCGTTCAGATTGTTCTTGTCCTTCTTCAGGCGGGTCGCTTCCTTATTGGCTTCATCAAGAGCAGTTTTCAGCCTGGTGTTTTCTTCCTCCAATTTGCCGAGTGAAGCTAGTTTCGCATTACCGAGTCTTTGTTTTCTCGCCACCGCTTCTTGTGTGGCCGCAAGATCTTGGTCCTTCTTCGCCAGAGCTTGATTCATTTTCTCTGAAAAGAAACAACGTTCGGTTCAGAGAAGTAAAATAAGATCTGGCACAAAGACGAGTCAGTTGGCGAGTTTTCTCTTACAATGACTTCATCCCGGCCTTCGCAGATTTGTCTTGGCGGTTCCAGATCGAGATTGAGCTGAATCTGTTTTTCTCCAATTGACCAAAAGCGAACTCCGAGTTCACGTGATTTTACGTAATCAAGGGCCGATCCAATCGGCGAGATGGAAAGATCAGTTACTTGAACAATAGTTCGACAAATTCAAGTTGTTTTTCAGACCAGTGATCATTTGCCGCGATCAACCACGGTCTCGGGGACTACACCCAGTGGGTGCACTTAGCGTGCCCCCACTAATTCAGTTTCCACTCGACGTGGAATATCCAAGCAAAAAAAGAGAGAAAAGAAAAACTAAGACCATAGTCGACTGCCAGCAGTCGACCACGGTCTCGAGGACTACACCCAGTGGGTGCACTTAGCGCCCATCGATTCAGTTTCCACTTTCGGCGTGGAATATCCGGGCCGAGTGGAAAAATCCGATTCTTAGACCACGATGCACGCCTGCGATCAACTATGGTCTCGGGGACTACACCGGTGGGTGCACTCAAGCGTGCCCCGTTGGTTCAAAGTTTCAATCGACAACAACATAGTCGACTCAAAGTGAGAGTTTGCTCGGTGGCAAATCAAAACACCTTTGGGTGTACATATGCTCGGCCTTGAGATAGATGAAAAGATTCTTGGAAAAGAAAGTTTTCGGTACCATATCCTAACGAGAACAAGCCGGAAGAGTCGATTGACTGACCTACTAACACGGGCGTTGCTGCGGAGAGCGGAGCTAGCATCATAAGCGGCTTGGTGGCTTCACCGCACCATCTTCATTTTTCTCCATCATAATGCCCGCTACGGCATATAGCATCTTTTGCGGCACCCACCTGGTCCTCACGGGGCGTAATGTGCAGCAAAAAGTGATGGTGGATCGGCGAGCTGTCTTGACTAGCGCTGAAGGCTAAGCACTCGACAACGGTATAGCGAAGGAGACAGAAGTCCGATTGGCATCGTCGGTGTCCTGAATTACCGGTTGCGCCACCGGCGTCGACTGAGGCGTCTTGCCAGCGGACGTTTTCCTATTTCTTCTCCCCAAGGGCCTCTGTGGCTCGTCCTCGTCGTCGTCGGGGAGGTTAATGGCGTTGAGAGGAGCTGTAAAAGATCGGTCTTGAAATTTCATCCACGATTGATTATATCGCAGTTCAATCGGCAAAGCTAAGACAAGATCACAAAGATTATACCTGGGTTGGAGGTGACCGCATCTTCCATGTCCTCATCCTTGTTTTTATAAGCAAAGGTCCCAGAGGTAGCGGCACTGCTAGTTTCAAGATTCATTCGGTCAAATCAAGGAGAAATGGACAGCACAAAACTTCGGGTAAAATGAAGACAGGACACTCACGCAGAGGTAACAGGGATGTCAATTTTGATTCTAGGCAGCGCTTTCCGGGTCTTCTGCACTACAACCTTGAACTGCTTCAGGGCCTTTTCGATGGCGCCCGGAGACGACGTCCGAGGACGCTTTGACGACTGCCCCGTATGAACGGTCGCCTTGTCGCGGGCGCTTGCCGGATCGTGGGTGAGCTTGGACCTCCTTTCCCTTCGGGGAGGTGATTCGACCTCTTCTTCATCACTCGATTCGTCGCTCTCCTCGTCCCCTTCACCGTCAGAATGCCACTCGCCGCTTTCACCTCCGCTTGCCTCCCCTTCCGGGTCCTGCTCCTGCTCTCCGTTGGGCATCGAATACATGTCAATAAGGGCCTGTAAGAAAACAAGCAAGACAAAATCAGTCAGTGAACCATAGACAATTGCATGATAAATCAAGATAACACTCAGGAATTCGGAGTTGGACCTTGCCTGGTTCATAGGATTGGTCGAGTGGAGGGATTCTCCTGGCCCCCTGGGGTTATCCTTGTTGCCAGTGATACCCCTCAACCACTTCTCCACCGTGTCCTCGTCGACTTCTTCTGGATGTATCCGAGTGGAATCTTCAGTGCCCGAATACATCCACATCGGATGGTCACGGGCCTGAAGTGGCTGAATACATCGTCTGAGGAAGACTTCCAGCAGATCCATGCCGGTCACGCCCTCACGGATGAGGTAGACCACTCGCTCGACCAGCACCGTCACCTCCGCTTTCTCCCCCGGGGTCACTTTCAAGGCGGAGGGCTTCTCCACGCGAGCCATGGAAAAGGGGGGAAGTCCAGTCATTGTCGTCTGGAGAGTCGGCCGGTCTTTGCAAGAAACCAGGTCGATCGCCACCCTCGGGACTGACTCGGGAAGAATTATGGCTGGGAAAGAGCTCTTACCCCTCATTTGAATTCCAAGACCCCCACAAATCTGAATAACTTTTGTCTTCTCATCACTGGGATTGGCCTTTTTGACCGACTGGGAGCGACACGTGAAAATGTGCTTGAAGAGGCCCCAGTGTGGTCGACAACCCAAGAAATTTTTGCACAGAGACACGAAAGCAGCAAGGTACACGATGGTGTTGGGGGAAAAGTGATGAAGTTGTGCCCCAAAGAAGTTCAAGAAAGCTCGGAAAAAGGGGTGCGGAGGCAAAGAAAACCCGCGGTCGATGTGAGTGGCAAGGAGGACGCACTCACCCTCCTGCGGTCGAGGCTCAGTCTCATTCCCCGGGAGCCGCGCAGATCTGTGGGGAATCAGTTCGTCCTCCGCCAGATCGTCGATGTCGTCCTGACGGATCGTCGACCAGATCCGATCACCACAGATCGGCCAGCAGCAGCGAACCCGGACCTCGACGAGGATCCGCCCCGGCTGGTCTTCTTCCCCTTCGCCTTCGCCGTCGTCTTCTTCGCACGTTCCAGGGCCTCCGTCTTCTCTTTCCCCATCGCGGTGGACAGAGCTTCGAGCGGAAGGCCCGGCTGACCTTTGGAAGCGAGGAAGCCGGGCCAGGTGGGGAAAACTGAGAGGAAGGAAGAAGAATGGGAGCGCACTGTTCAAAAAACCCCGGCCCGACGCCTTATATGAGGTTGCTTCTGAGTGGCTGACCTGTAGGCCCGGACGATCTTATCAAATCCTGCAACAGTCGCGCGCGTGAAACGTGGCGAGAAAAGGTGGCAGGACAACCTGTCAGACGGAAGATCTTCTCCATATAAACACTCGAAGATCTTACAGCAAAAGTTCACTCGACAAAATCAGGAATGGACCAAGGCGACTGAAAAAGAAGTTGGTGTCATCATGCTGGTCTGTCGATCCAAACAAGACACATCCGAAGCACGAAAAGTGAATCGGAAGTATTTCCAACTCCTTCTCCACTCAAACCCTAATCCATTCGGGGGCTAATGATAAAGCTATGTACCTAGGGTAGGGCCATAGGCCTGACCTAGATACCCTTCCCAAGGTCATCACCCTAAAACCAGAAGCATTCGAAGAGGAGTCACCATCCACTCGACCATGAAGCATTCCACTCGAAAGACTCGAAGTCACTCGACCGTGGAGACAGTCACTCGACCGCCAGAAGATCTAAAGCCACTCCGCACTGCAACGGTCGGACATTACTCCATAGCTTTAATGATCATTATGACTCTTTATTACTAGCATTACCAGTAATGCCCCCCTCTTGATGTACCTTAAACCCTTTGTAACGTGGGCTGGCGGGGGTCCTGGCGCACTCTATATAAGCCACCCTCCACATGCACAAGGGTTCGCACCCCTAATAAACACACATACGCATAATCCAAATGACCGCCTCCGGGCTTCGAGACGTAGGGCTGTTACTTCTTCTGAGAAGGGCCACAACTCGTAAAACTCGTGTGTACAACGTCGCCATAGCTAGGATCTTGCCTCTCCATACTACCCCCCTATTCTACTATCAGTCTTAGTACCACGACTGTCGGATGTGGGGTTCCGGCAAACCCTTAAGGTTCGAACACTAGGGTGCGCACGAAGTCTTTCCCTCCTACCGATCTACGCTCTAGCTCGCTAAGATCTTGCGGTCGAACCCTCATTTAACTTAACAACACAGAAAGAGACACGGGGTTTATCTTGGTTCGGGCCACCATTGTGGTGTAATACCCTACTCTGGTGTGGTGGTGGTGGATTGCCTCTTGGGCTGATGATGAACAGTACAAGGGAAGAACAGCCTCCTGAGGTTGAGGTGTTCTTGTGCGTATGAACTTGTGGTGCAAGGAGCCGATGAATTGCTTGCTTCCCCCCTGTGGTGGCTAGCTCTACTTATATAGGCCCTGGTCCTCTTCCCAAATGTCGAGTTGGAAGTGAGCCAACAAAGGCGGGCAAATTGAAGGGGGACAGCTAGTACAAGCTATCCTGACAAAAGCGGTCTTCGCCTGCGAAAAGGCCCTGGGGTGACGCCGTCTTGGGCTCCACGATGACCTCCGCCTTGCCGTCCTCCTGGTCTTGGTCTTGTTGCACCAATAAGGCAACCTTTGCCTGATGCCTCGGTACTCTTCGTCTGCGCTTGCCTCCTTAGCACCAAAGAGGAAATGTGGACGCTGTGCGCACTGGCGCCCGCCTGGCACCCGCCTGGCACCGTTCGTCATGGCTCACGTCACGAGTGCCTCGTGAGGTTTACCCTGCCTTGATATCTCCGCTCCTCGTGAGCCCGCCTGGCTAGGCCACTCCAGAGGAAGTCTTGCGTCATTCGCCTCACGAGGCTTGGACCCTCGCGAGGGTCTTGGATGCCTTGTTGATGAAGATGGGCCGTACGGCCCGCTGCCTAGCCACGCCGTGAGCCGCAGGCAGGCAAGTCTGGGACCCCGTTCCCGGAAAACGCCAGGCAGTAGCCCCGGCCCAGGTGCGATCTGGCTTGGCTTCGCGGCGAAGCCAAGGGTCAAGTTCGGAGCGCCACGGGCCCCAAGAGCCTGCGGCCTCGGTCAACGCGTGGCGGTTGATTGGACGTGGGCGTCTCCACTTCCCCACGCTGCCTCGGCAACTGCTCGCCCTGACAAAGGCTGGCGTGGGCAGTTCTTTCCTTCATTGCTTCTTCCTTGCCCTGCTTCGGATCCCCTTTCTCGCCCTTCGCTGTCTGCTTCCTCCAGATCTGCTTCCACCTTGCTTCGCTTCGCTACGCATGGCGCCACACAAGGCAAAGTCTTCCTCAACGTCGGCTTGGTGCAGACGGCCCTCGAGACGCCCGCAGTCACGGAGAAGAGCCTCGGGCCTCATGATAAGCCCTCTTGACGGCTGAGGCGAAGGCAGCGAGTGGGGGAATCACGGGACCGACTCGCCTCCGACGAGCCGGAGCCTGAGGGAAGCACCTTCTTCCCCTTTCTCTCGAGCAGCGTCACCGTCGGGTTGGTCCCTCCTTTCTCTGATTTCTTCTATGAAGTCCTCAACCACTACGGGCTGCAGGCGCTGCATCTCCATCTCAACTCTGTCCTCCTCCTGTCTATCTTCGCCTACTACTGCGAGGCGTATCTGGGCATCATGCCGTCCGTGGCGCTCTTGCGCCATTTCTTCTTCCTCCGTGTCACCGGCGAGCATATCCTTTGGATGCGCTAATTTTGTCGCCTGCGGCAAGGCCAACTCGATCTCAAGCACCGGGAAAAGGGCCGACAACATCCGATCCAAATGGGTCATGATGGATGCTCAGCGCGCCGACCCGCGTCTGGAGTTGCCCACAGCGGCGCCTCCTCCCAACGGGGGGTGGCCCAAGGCGGAGCTTGTCGACGAGCGGGCATCGCTGGTGCTGGGGCAGATGATGACCGATCTGAGGCCGGGCAGTGCGAGGACGGCCAAGGTGACGGGGGCGTTGCTCCTGAGGGAGTTCTTGATGCTGCGGGTTGCCCCGCTCCAGGCGCGCTCGCGCCCCCTCTGGGAGCTCGACGAGAAGGAAACCAAGACCCGCCTGAGGCCGGGGGACTTGCATGATGACGAATTGGACGCCGTCTTGCGCCTCATAGTCGGGGACAACCAAGAATACCCGGCTAGCGCCTTCCTTCCCTTGTTCAAGCGCAGAGACTGGGAAGAGTTTGTCGCCCAAAGTTAACTTTTTAGATGCGCTACAAGGTGCCGCCAATGGCTTGCAGAAGCCCCATGGCGCAGGAACCGGTGGAGGTGTCTTCCGGTGAGTCCCACGGGAGGGAGAAGAGGAGGAGGACTCGGAGAAGACCTGGTAGAGGTGGGGAGACTCCCCCTCTAAGCAAGGCCGAGATCCTCCGCTCCCTTCCTGATGACGCCGATGCCCATGCCCGCCAAAGGGAGAGGGAGCAACCTCCCATCCCGACGAAGAGCAGGTCATCGTTGGTGGCCCGAGGTGCTGCCTCTGCTCCGATACCTCCTGGGGCTGGATCCGGTTCTGCCTCCTCTCCGCCCGGCGCCGCCGAACGCCTTGCCCCTCGTGTCCCTTGGCACTGCCGGGCCTCAAGCTTCTCAAGCGGTCAGTGGAATATGTCGCACTGGATCGGTAAGTGTCATGAACTTTGCTTTGTCCTTGCTTGTACTCGTCGCTTCCTGATGCTTGCCCTTGGTTGATCAGGCCGACACCTTCGGCGAAGAAGAGGAAGGAGGATTCGGCGGCCGCGCCTCCCTCCGCAGGGAAAGGAGGCAGCAACGCCCGTGTCTCCCCAGATCGATCGTCCTCGCGAGGCTGGGGAGGTGCCTACGCCGCATGGAGTCAGCCCCATGGCCCCTTGGCTCCGGGAGGTGCCGGCATTAACACGATTGACAAGGTCCCAGCCCGTTCGAAACCAGCGGTCTCCCAAGCCTTGGTAGCACGACGCTTCCTCCTCCATTTGCATCTCCACTCCACTGGTCCTTCTGCTCTGCCGCCGTCTCTGGAGCGTGCGCTTCTGAGATGATGACCTAGCTGCGAGCGGATTCGAGCGAGACCCGTGTCTGGTGGCCGGGCGTCTACAGCCTCTGGCTGGCTCCACTACGTCTGGCAGTTCAGCGGCGCTGGGGCCAAGCTGCCGCGCTTCCGAGAAGGACAAGCAAGGCGCCGCCGGCCTCTGACCGATCGTGAGGCAACTACTAAGGCGACGCCAAGGCCGCCCGTGACCGCTGCCAAGAGCTGGAGAGCGAGTTGCAGAGCCTACGCGACAAGCACGCTGGAGAGGTGCGCTGCCGCCAGGAGAAGGAGGAGGAGATGAAGGCCCAGAAGGAAGCCGTCAAGAATCGAGATGCTGAACTGGTGGAGCTGGGGAAGAAGCAAGCTGTCGAGCACAACTGGTTGGAGGAGCTGGAGCGGAAGATGAGGACGAGGGAGGCCGATCTTGATGCCAAGGCGCGAGTCCTGGCGGAAGATCACGTGGCCTTCGCCGATCTCGAGAGGAGGTCATGCGAGGCGCTGGAGACGCTCTACGAGCGCGGCCTGGAGAAGCCTCTGGACACCGACGAGGACGGCCCCGCCAAATGCTTCACTGTCGTGGTGAAGGCGCTTGAGGAGATCGCCGACGGCCTCGCTGCCATGGCGTAGGCGGAAGCTTCGCGTCTGTCTTGTGCACCGACTTCGGGTCTTGACCATCCGCACCTCCGCGACTAACGCTCGTCTTGACGAGCTGCTAGAGCCGGTGGATGAAGATCAATATGAGGCAGCTGCTGCAGCTGTGCAGGATTAGGTGGGTGCCTTGCTGCGGAGGTTCCACGGCTTTGTCTCCGCTCCTCTGTCTGGCGTCGTCGACCTCGCGGCTGGTGGTGAAGACAAAGCCGATCACGAGTGAGCGCGTTCCGTAGGCATTGGCGATGCCTGGTGGTGACCCGCGGCCATTTCTCCCGTTCCATTCCTGCGACATGTAAAGGGCCTCGTGGAGGCGTTTAGACTTTTATTTGGTATTGTGAGGACAATATGTTTGTAATATTTGCTTCGAGATTTTGCGATTTCTATCCTATTTGCTTTGCATTCTGCGTCGGCAGAGCCCGGCCCCGCGCATACCTCAACCGCCGTTGGGCCAGCCGGAGACCAGGACGTACCAAGGAGTGAGGGGCTACGTGACCAGTTAGGCTCCTGAGTCGCGATGCTCAGGAGTCCCCCTTGACGCGCAAACAACATATAGGGAGAGTTCGCTGGGATAGATTATTGTTCTACGTCGGCAGAGCCCGGCCCCGCGCATACCTCAACCGCCATTGGGCCGACCGGAGACCAGGACGGACCAAGGAGTGAGGGGCTATGTGACCAGTTAGGCTCCTGAGTCGCGATGCTCAGGAGTCCCCCTTGACGTGCAAACAATCCCGTACCTGCCCTCGCTGAGGCCTCGAAAGTAGCGGCGATACCCAGTCCGGGGGACCTGGTTAGGTGGCGGCGCTTGGGCGTGACTTCGTCGCAGACCCCGTGCCCAGCCCCACGGGCCGGGCTTTCCGAGGGGAGGCGTTCGCGGTAAGGCCGGGCGTTGAGCTCTGGGCTCCCTCGAGGTTGGCACGGCCGTGGGTCGCCCTCGGTTGTTTATCACCGGTCTGAACATAGTGCTTCCGCTTGTGCCTGGGCATAGCCGCTCCTCGGCGATGTTGTCGGCCAGGCGAAGCATGGTGCTTCCACTTGGGCGTGGGATGGGGCCCCCCCTCCGGGAGAGCTCCCGAGGCGTATCTGTGCCCGCCCTGACACGTGGCTTGCACGACAGGGCTGCGAGGTGTATCTGGGCACTCGTGAACCAGCGGGATTCACGAGGCCCTACCTCAAGGCGGGTTGCGCCTGGTCTTGAGTCTTGGTGACTGTGTGTTCCTGCAGAGCGGTTAGATGCAAGCACTCTACGTCCTCAGGTCCCGGCCCTCAAGCGAGCTCAGCCGCCGCTGGTATGCCAGGTCGCGATGCCGTGGACATGGCCAGGGGGTGAGGGCTGGAGAGCCAGTAAGAGCTCCTGAGTCGCGATGGCCACGAGCCCCCCTTTTAACGCGCAAGCGGATTGCATAAATGAACAGGCCCTTGACGGGCAGCAATCGAAAGCGATGGCGTTGGCGGGTTAAGCATAAAGAGCAGAATCGGCTTGGATAAATGCAGGAAGATACATGCCACCGGTACGGCAAAGCGGCTTGGGGATAATGCAGCCGAGGGGCGCCCAGTGACAGGTAAGCTAAAGACTTAAGCAAAAGGGATACATCTTTGTCAGGGCGGACCCGTGCGTCCTGGGAATAATGCAGCCCGAGGGGCGTTCCCAGCTTAAACGAACTTGGAAGGTGTCACCTATTTCTGTAGACGAAGTAGAGTTGTTGTAGCCGAAGCCGCGCGTAGAAGAATGACTCCTCATGAGCCACCGGGACCCTGAGCCTCGGGAGGCTCTGGGGGCTCAGGAGGTTCCCTGAAGAGCATCTCCATCTCCTCCTGAACGGCGTGGATCCTGGCCTTACGAGACGCCAGGACCTGCATGAGATTCTTGTTGATGGGCCGACGCCACATCTCGGCAAGTGAAGGGCATCTGAACGTAGGCTGTGTGGTGGGCCCCACAAAGCAGCCTTCGCACGCTGGATGGCCGTAAGCGCCCCGAGATGCTGCCCTGTTGAGCCACAGGGACGTCGGCCGAGACGCAGCCCAGCATCCTCACCTAGATGGGGTCTTTGCGCCTGTGGCCGGTTGTTGCAGCCATGGCTCTTGCTTCTTCTTGCAGTTCTTGGGTGGTCTTGGTGCTGAACTCCTGGGTGTTGGGCACTCCTTGCCCTGTGCTCTCCTGAGGGAGGCATGCCGTGAAGCACGCTCCCAAGTGGTGCCCAAGCGCCTCCCTCATGAGGTTGGCAAGGTCTGAGGCCCTCCAGAAGAGAGCCCCCGAGCCCTGCCTGAGGAGGGCGCCGGGCGCGCCTTCCTATGCGATGGAGGGAGGCACCCCTGGAGAGGGCGCTGATCCTGACGTGGCTCCTAACGCGGCGCCATCTCCTTGAGGTCCTGTGTGGCGCGACAACTTCTTCTTGGGGACGGTCTCCTGAGGGCCTTCACTTCTGCTGTCGGGGTCGTCGATTGCTGCAGCTTGAAAGGCATGCTCAAGAGAGCACACCGCATCCCTCTCTTCACACGGGACCATGATGATTCCTCCGCTTCCTGGCATCTTGAGAACATTGTAGCCATGATGAATGACTGCCATGAACTTGGCCAGGGCTGGATACCCGAGGATGGCGTTGTATGGCAGGCGGATGCGCGCAACGTCGAAGTCGATGAGCTCGGTGTGGTAGTTCTCGCGCTTGCCGAAGGTGACAGGCAGGCGGACTTGCCCTATCGATGTGGTGGAACCATCAGTCACTCCTGAGAAAGGCTTGGTTGGCTGGAGCTGCTCATAGGGCACTTGAAGGTTGTCGAACATGTCGACGGATAGGATGTTGAGGCCTGCGCCGCCGCTGATGACTGGGGAGCACAACATAGGGAGTGCGCCTGCGGTGGCCGCGCACTTGAGCTGGTCTGCCGAGTTGAAGGTGATGGCACATTGGGACCACCTGAGCGGGCGTGTGGCCTCGAGCTTGGGGAGAACCGCGTTCACCTCGCGAGCGAACTGTTTGAAGATCTTGTTGAGGCTGGGGCAGCTTGTGCACCGCCTAAGATGTGTTGCGATCGCCTTGGCTCTTGAAAGCCCCCAGCCCCCTCGTCCTGGTGGTGGTCGTTGTTCCTTCTTAGTGGTGGCAGCGGGGGAAGACCGGTGTTGCCCTGGGGGCGATCCTCACAAGGCGGGTCTCTCCAGTCGCCCTCGCGAGGTTGGTCCTGCCAGCGGTCCTCACGAGGCTGATCGCGCCACTCCTGGCACGGGCCACGGTCATCCCAGCGTCCTCCTCCACGTCCTCCTCCGCAGCCGTAGCCCCGGTCGTTGCGCTTGGGGCACCGACCGTAGCTCCTTCTCGTATGGCCCTAAGCTCTTGGCAGTCGCTGGTCTTGTGGGTGTTCAGGTTGTGGAAGGCGCAGAACGGTCGGCCGTTCTTGGACGACTCAGGGTGATCCCTGCCTCGCTTGGTGTCGGGCTCTACCGCGAGCACAACCGCCTCTTTGCGCTTCACGTCCTTGGCCTTGGCCTTCTTTTCTTCTGCTCCTGCAGCTGGAAGCTCGAGGAGAGAGAGCGCCTCTCTCGGCTCTGCGCACTTGGTCGCTAGGGTTGAATAGCTCTGAGAAGTGCAGAGCTCCTCGTGGATAGCCAGCTCTTCCTTCATCTTGATGTCACAGACGCCGTCGGAGAAGCAGCGGAGATGATGGCCTCGCCCATGACCTTGGGGATCTTGAGGCGGTGTTGTTGAAGCGCTGGATGTACTTCGGAGAGTCTCTCCAAGCTGTTGCTTGATGCGGGCGCAGTCACCAGCGGTGGTGGGCGGTCATGTGAGTACCCTCGGAAGTTGGCGACGAGCGGTGGCGCATCTCGGCCTGAGGAGGAGATCGAGCTGCCAGTGCAGGTTCAGGAGCCAAGAGCGGGCCCCATCCTTGAGAGCCATGGGAAACCAATTCGCCATGACTTTTTCGTCGCCGTTGACTACTTCGATGCTCAACTCGTACAGCTGCAGGAACTCCGCAGGGACGGCGGTGCCATCGTAGCGAGGAGGCAGGTCTGGCTTGAACTTGCACTGCCAGCGACGGCCTTCATGCTTCGGGGTGAAGGCACGACATACTGGCTGGTTGCCAGGCCCGCCGGAGGTGGAGCTTGGTCTTGGCAGGGGTTCGCGCTGCGCGCGCAGGCGGTGCGCGGTCTTGACGAGGTGGCGCGGGGCGCGGGCAGCTTCGCGGCCGCGGATTTCTTGGCAGCTTCTTTCTTCACAGGCGTCATACGGGCGAGGTGGATCACGCCACGGAGGTGCGCGCTTTGGAGCCAAGGCACCGTCCTTGGGGTGAGGTGGTGGAGAGCACGCCATGAGCCCTGTCGCCCTTGGCTGGTTGAGGAGGAGGCAGGAAGTTGGACGGCGACTGAGAGCCCCCCTGCGGGCGCAGACGAGCTTCGGCGGCAGCGGTCGAGCCATTCCCTCGTGAAGCGTCGTCGGCTGTAAGCGCAGCGAGCTCGTTCACCGCGATGAGCGAGGCTCGTGCCTCCATGGGAGCACGATGCGCGTGGGACGAAGAACCGGCAGGGGTGAGCAATGGAGTGGCGGTGCGGCCATGTTGCCCGCCGAAGGATCTGGCGAGGGCGCTGCTTTGCTCGTTCTTGCCGGGCGATGGCGGCATTGTTGGCGACGGTGATAGAGAGCGATGTGGTGGCCGACCTACAGGGGCCGTCTGAGCGACGCGGGCGGAGAGGGCAGCCCGACGCTCAGCCCGAGCACGGTGAGCGTCCGCCATGGAAAGCAGCGGAAGCGATGGAGCAACGAACCGACGGAAGGAAACTTCTGGCGCACCCTACCGGCGCGCCAAATGTCGGATGTGGGGTTCCGACAAACCCTTAAGGTTCGAACACTGGGGTTCGCGCGAAGTCTTTCCCTCCTACCGATCTACGCTCTAGCTCGCTAAGATCTTGCGGTCGAACTCGACGAACTCACAACACAAAAAGAGACACGGGGTTTATACTGGTTCGGGCCACCGTTGTGGTGTAATACCGCCTACTCCAGTGTGGTGGTGGTGGTTTGCCTCTTGGGCTGATGATGAACACTACAAGGGAAGAACAGCCTCCTGAGGTTGAGGTGTTCTTGTGTGTATGAACTTGTGGTGCGAGGAGCCGATGAATTGCTTGCTCCCCCTCCTGTGGTGGCTAGCTCTTCTTATATAGGCCCTGGTCCTCTTTCCAAATGTCGAGCGGGAAGGGAGCCAACAACGGCGGGCAAATTTGAAGGGGACAGCTAGTACAATCTATCGACAAAGCGGTCTTCGCCAAAAGAAAAGGCCTGGGGTGACGCCGTCTTGGGCTCCACGATGACCTCCGCCTTTGTCCTCCTCCTGGTCTTGGTCTTTGTTGCACCAATAAGGCAACCTTTGCCTGATGCCTCAGTACTCTTCGTCTGCGCTTGCCTCCTTAGCACCAAAGAGGAAATGTGGACGCTGTGCGCACTGGCGCCCGCCTAGCACCCGCCTAGCACCGTTCGTCATGGCTCACGTCACGAGTGCCTCGTGAGGTTTGCCCCGCCTTGTTATCTCCGCTCCTCGTGAGCCCGCCTGGCTAGGCCACTCCAGAGGAAGTGTTGCATCATCCGCCTCACGAGGCTTGGACCCTCGCGACGGTCTTGGATGCCTTGTTGATGAAGATGGGCCTTACGGCCCGCTGCCTAGCCACGCTGTGGGCCGCAGGCAGGCAAGTCTGGGGACCCCCGTTCCCAGAACGCCGACAACGGCAGACATCGCATTGTAGAATTGAACCAAGTAGTTAACTAAACACCACAACAAATGAACCAAACATTAACTGAGCGCCACATTGCACAATATAACATTGAACCAAGCAGTTAACTAAACACCACAACAAATAGAACCAAACATTAACCGAGGCACCACATTGCACAATATAACATACTCCTAATAGAAGATCGAGATAGTTAACCAAGCGATTAACTACAACCAATTGTAGCAATTGTATTTGTTTCTCATGTATTTACTACAGCCAAATTCAATTTATTCCTCACATGGTATACAATAACAGAATGCACCCACAATTTTGTAAAGATAATTTCAATTTATTTCTCACATGGAAGACAATACAAAATTGCAGCCTGAAGAATTGAACATCACATTTGCAGAGAATTGAACCAAACAGGTTAAGCGAAGGCGACAACTAATTAACAAAACAGTTAATAAGTGAGCACCACACCACTACTTACGACATATAGAACATATACACTAGAGCAATAGATTGCATGGTAAATTTAGATAGAACAATTCACTAGAATTTGTGAAGGAAAGGCAGGAGCTTGACACACGCACGGAATTAAAACCGAGTATGCATAACCGGCATAGCTAGCAAATGACAAGGTGCTGCTTCAAGATCTGGGGGTCGGCACGAATGGCAGCCATCGCGACCTCATCCGTGCGTGCGACCACGATTTTCTTCTCCTCGCCAAATGCTCCTTGAGGTCCCCGGGCTATACTGCGTGCACCATGGCTTAGGCGGCGCTTATTTGGTGGAGGGGTCGGTGATTTGGGGGAAGGTGTCGTGATGTCGGCGCAATGACAGGGGCATGTGGGATGTGGAAGGAGGAGGAGGATGGGTGTCGGGTGTGGATTACCTGCCTGGATAGGCGAGGCCGAGGAGCGTGAAGGAGGGTCGCCGGCGAGAAGGTGGCGGCGCTGCAAGCAAGGAGTGAAGGTTTCAACTTGGAAAGGAAGGCGGAAAGAGGGGAAATGTGGCTTTTGGTAAGGGGGAGGGGGCGGGGAGGTAGATATTTCCGCGGAAGCCGAAAATTTGGAATCGCTTCAGCCAAAAAGCGGCAGCATAAAAGTGTCATCGGACACGGTCCCTTATTCAGAACTGTGTAAGATATGTGAACATCACAAACATTCAAATAGCTAAACCCCTGTGTGTTGAGTTTGAACGTCAAAAATTTTGGTTTGAATTTACGTGATTCGTGGTTAAATGGTCGCCCACGTCATTGCATAATTTGGGTACACAAAGGAGACTAACTGTAATTGAGCAAGTTCGGCAATTAAACAGAGCTAGCTGATCTAAACATTACTCTAACAAATTAAAGACCGGCGCTCTTAATTAAACAAAACAAAGAGTTCTACTACGGCTGGTGCTCGTCGATCTACGCCGCCGCCTCCATGTCCAGCTGCGGCTAAGCAGGTCTCTCGGGGAAGGGGCTCCATGGCATCCATCGCACCATACTCGGCAAGCATCTCGCCATCCGCGTCTGCCGTCTCATTGGAAAAGGCCGCCACGAGCTGGGCATGGGCGGACGCCATCTACAGGCTCTGGCGGGCTCCATCGTGGCAAGGTATGCCGCTTACGAGGCAGACGGCTGCTCGAACTCTCGGCGATTACCCGGCTCTTGACCGTGGGTATTGCCGGCGAATCACCGGAGAAGCTTCGTTCGATGAAGCGGTGACCGCCGCAATTTGAGGCGTGGGCGGCCTCGACATGGTAGTGGGCGGCCTCCGGTGAGGCTAAACGCCGCGACTTGAGCAGACCCAGCTGTTGTGCCACTCTCGCCAGTTGCTATCACCGAGGCAGATGCTGTTGCCGCCACCTGAGAAGCAACAACGGCCGTTTGGGCTGCCTTGGCCGCCCGGACGCAGATTGCGGTCGCCCTCATGAAGCTTGTTAGCACGCTCCTGGCGGCTGTGCCGCGCTCTCGCCGGAGTGGGCTGCCAAAGTTGCCCTCACGACGTGGGTCCATGTCCCCATCTTTCACCGGCAATGAATGAACAATGAAATGATATTTGGGGAGTGAGCTAGTGTGCTTGACACGCCAGCTGTGGATTGTAGCCGACGCACGTTCTCTCATAAGCCATGGGCGTACTATACACCGACGGTGCTCCAAGATATTTTGTGCTGCATCTCACACGGTTGGTGATAATAAACTGTGTGTGATCTACTTGATTTATCGTCTTGATCATCTGAATTACGTAATGGGGTCACAGCTACAAAGGATGGTGTTTGAATTGTTAGAACTTATATCTGCAGTGAACATGCAACTATAGGTGTGTCGCCAAAAAATTGGAATGATTCAGGGTTCGTTTGTACATTTTTGTACATTAACTGGGTTTTCCCGGCATTTTATGCGCATAATTCAAATTTGAACTACATGCACAGGCTCCAGTGCATATAAACTTATTGAAAAATAAAATATGTGTCCTTGGTTTGCATGCTTAGGTCCCATGCAAGAAATGGGAATGAATTTCAAACACCACCACCGTCACTTTCGGCGCATAAAAATTGAGATGCCTGGTTTTTAAATTCTAGTAAATCCAAAACTCGTCTGAAATTCATGAAACATGGCATGCTATCATGTAGCGGCATCAACATGCTGTGGTACAAATTTTGTCCCATTTGGGGCAGGTTATGGAATAAGCTTCTCACAAACCAGAGCTTCTCACAACAAGCGTGATGGTTTCGGTAGGGAACGTGCCACCTTTGGGGACGAAACGCTATCCGTTGCCTCTTATTGCTTTAAAACAATTTCGAGTGTCAACATAGAATAACAGGAGTGTTGTGCGAATTTTTGTGATTTTTCGGGGTTCGTTTGGACATTTTTATGCATTAACTGAGTTTTTAATGCATTTATGTGCATAATTCAAATTTGAACTACATGCACATGCTCCAGTGCATATAAACTGGTTGAAAAATCAAATCTGTGTCCTTGTGTGCATGCTTAGGTCCCATGCAAGAAATGGGAATGAATTTGAAACACCAGGGCACCGTTGATTGCCGGCAAAACATTGAGATGCCTGGTTTTTAAATTCAAGTAAATCAAAAACTCGTCTGAAATTCATGAAACTTGGTATGCTATCATGGAGCGGCATCAACATGCCGTCGTACAAATTTTATCCCATTTGGGGCAGGTTTGGGTATATGCTTCTCACAAACCGGAGCTTCCCACAACAAGCATGATGGTTTTCGGTAGGGAACATCCCACCATTGGGGACGAAACGATATCCATTGCCTCTTATTGCTTTCAATTTTTTTTCTCATGTCAACATAGAACTACAGGAGTGTTGTGTGAATTTTTGTGATTTTTCGGGGTTCGTTTGGACATTTTTATGCAGTAACTGAGTTTTCAATGCATTTATGTGCATAATTTAAATTTCAACTACATGCACATGCTCCGAAGGCATATAAACTGGTTGAAAATCAAATCTGTGTCCTCGGGTGCATGCTTAGGTCCCATGCAAGAAAATGGGAATGAATTTTGAACACCGGGGCATCGTTGATTACGGCAAAACATTGAGATGCTTGGTTTTAAATTCTAGTAAATCAAAAACTAAATCTGAAATTCATGAAACTTGGCATGCTATCATGGAGCAGCATCAACATGTCGTGGTACAAATTTTGTCCCATTTGGGGCAGGTTTGGGTATATGCTTCTCACAAACCGGAGCTTCTGACAACAAGCATGATTGTTTTTGGTAGGGAACGTCCCACCTTTGGGGACGAAATGATATCCATTGCCTCTTATTGCTTTCAAATTTTTTTCTCGTGTCAACATAGAACAATAGGAGTGTTGAGTGAATTTTTGTGATTTTTTGGGGTTTGTTTGGACATTTTATGCATTAACTGAGTTTTCAATGCATTTTATGTGCATAATTCAAATTTAACTACATGCACATGCTCCAGTGCATATAAATTGGTTGAAAATCAAATCTGTGTCCTTGGGTGCATGCTTAAGTCCCATGCAAGAAATGGGAATGGATTTCAAACACCGGGCACCGCAGATTGATTAAAGCAAAACATTGAGATGCTGGTTTTTAAATTCTAGTAAATCCAAAACTAAATCTGAAAATTCATGAAACTTGGCATGCTATCATGGAGCGGCATCAACATGCCGTGGTACAAATTTTGTCCCATTTGGGGCAGGTTTGGGTATATGCTTCTCACAAACCGGAGCTTCTGACAACAAGCACGATGGTTTTCGGTACGGAACGTCCCACCTTTGGGACGAAATGATATCCATTGCCTCTTATTGCTTTCAAATTGTTTTCTCGTGTCAACATAGAACAACAGGAGTGTAGTGTGAATTTTTGTGATTCTTCGGGGTTGTTTGGACATTTTTATGCATTAACTGAGTTTTCAATGCAATTTATGTGCATAATTCAAATTTGAACTACATGCACATGCTCCAGTGCATATAAATTGGTTGAAAAATCAAATATGTGTCCTTGGGGTGCATGCTTAGGTCCCATGCAAGAAATGGGAATGAATTTGAAACACCGGGGCACCATTGATTGCCGGCAAAACATTGAGATGCACTACAAAAAAAGACACATCCGTGACATTTTGGGCCGAACAAAATTTTTTCTGTCATACTTATGACACTTCTATGTCGATAATTGTGACAAAACCTGGTATCATCATAGATGTGGTGGGCTCCTACTTCTATGACAAAAAATCATGACAGGAAATGGGCTTTTCGTCCTGGGCGGGCTGGAGATGCAGCTGCATGACATTCTTTGGGCCGTCCATTACAAAAAAACCGTGGTAGAAGTGAGAGCGAGGAAAATATCAGGGTGTTCCCGGTTACCGTGGGTGGTCGGGGCCGAGCGATGCGCGTTTCTCTCGTACACGCACACGCATGGGTGTGAGGCATTGGGCTCTAATCGACCCGAACCGGCGGCGTTGGGCTCTAACCCGAACCCGGCGATTGCACTTTGGGCAGTTACACGTTATCGAACCCGAGCGATCGATCGATGGTCGTTAATCGAACCCGATCGAGCGATTCTTCGCCATCGCCGCTAATCGGGCCGATGTCGGTCGCGCCTGGATGAACGATGCGAGCGCTTTGGGGGGGTTCGATGAACAGATTCCAGTGGGGTGGATGAACAGGGACCCGTGGCGTTGCTCTCTGGATGAACGGTGAGCATTCTTTGGGGGTTTGGATGAACAGATTCCGATGGGGGTGGATGAACAGGACCCCGATCGTTCCGAGCGGTTGGGGCTTTGGATGAACAGGACCCGTGGAGGCGGGGATGAACAGACCACCCTGTGGAGGGCAGGATGAACAATGACGGTGGAGGGCTGGATGAACGGTAGCCCGTGGAGGGGTGGTTGAACATGAGCCCGTGGAGAGGGCTGGTTGAGCGATGGGCTCGGTGGAGAAGCGCGCGGTGGAGGCTGGATGAGCAGGGCCCGTGGATGAACAATCAGCAGTGGAGGCCGGAGGAGGTCGGCGGTGGATGAACAGATGGCTGTGGAGGCTGGAGGGGTCGACGGTGGAGATGAACAGTATCTGTGGAGTCCAGTTTTGCGATCGCCACACCCTCGATGAAACGGGACCCCCGTTTTGACCAAGTGGCGCTCAAACACAAGTCCGTTTCCTCCGTTTTGCGGCACGCCACACCCCTCGATCAACGGGACCCCGTTTTGACCGTAGGAGGTCTGCTTCCTCCGTTTTCTGGTCGCCACCCTCGATGAATAGGATCCCGTTTGAGCGTGGCGGTCAAACACAAGGCTGTTTCCTCCGTTCATGCGCCAGACCTCGTTTCCGCCGGCTATTCCATCCAAGCCCTCGATGAACACGACGACACATTCCGTTCCGACCCAGCCGGTTGGCTCCCATGAACACGCATTTGACGCCTTTGTTTTCTCCATTCCGACCCAGCCGTGGCGTGCAGACGCATTCTCGCCGTGACGTCTGCGAAGTAGGCGATTAGAGACCCGCCCGGTATGTACGTGCGTGGCCGTATGTACTTTCTTGCACCTGGCCGATGTACGATGACGTGTACATGCTACGTGCGCACCTCTACTCACGACACGTGCACACCTCTACATCGACCCGGTATGTACGCATACATTCGCGACCAGAATGACCAGCGCTACATACGCCCGACCAGTGGGTCCCGACCGGCCACGCACTTCCTTGCGTGCGAAGATGTGGTGGTGGGTCGGCGGTCGTAGCCGAATCGCTTTTTGCTGGACGCACTTCCTTCGCGTGCGAAGATGTATTGGTGGGTCCCAGGTCGTGGAAGCGTTTTTTAAACGTTGCGGAAATCACGGTGGCTTCGTCCGTGAATGTCCCGCTGTCGAGTGGAGGAATAATTATTTTGCGCATAATAAGGAGGCACTTCCTTGCTTACTGCGGCGTGGACCGGTATCGACCTCTCCACGTCTGATCCATGTCCGATGGAAGCTGTTCCTTGACCACGATGACCATGCCCGCCTTGAGAGCACCGGGCGGCAGGCGGACGACGGCGAGCCCTAGGAAGGGGCGACGGAGCCGTGGAAGACGCGATAGTGGAAGCCCAGCAGCGAGAGAAGTCTGAGGGTTCTTGGTTTGGCTGCGGTGTGAGGCTTGCCCGTCGCCCATGAGGCATGGCGTGTGGGAATAATAGAAGCGGTGAGGCCTGATGCCTAGCACACCCGACCACCGGGAGGCGAGAGCATGCTTGGCATGATTTGGCGCTGCTTTGGGCGGCTGGAGCAACAAGACCAGAGGTTGAAGAAGCACTACGGCCGTTGGATGGACATCGTACGATCACTGGAGCTAGAATCGTTCATATTGACTAAGTTGAGAAAGCACTCTGTCACCGTCAACTTAGTAGGCCCAGAAGTCAGCCTCCCACCAAGGTGGGTCCCAACCAGCAAGGGGAGTATTCATTTTTTGTGCGTGATAAGGAGGCACTTCGTGGAGTCGGTGACGTACGGGGAACGTTTTTTTCGCTGTCACGGTGGCCCGTCCGGTGGGTCCCGGCGGTCGGGGGCAAACTTTTTAGCGAAATATGGTGGCCCGTCCGGTGGGTCCCTGCTGTCGGTGGAGGAATCATTATTTTCCAGCGTAATAAGGAGGCACTTCCTTGCTGCTGTCGTGGACTAGCTATCGGCCTCTCCACGTACAATCCACGTCCGATGGAAGCCGTTCCTTGACCACGTTGACCATGCTGCAGAAGCACGAGAGCACCCGGTGGGCGATGACAGCGAGGCCTAGGAAGCAGACGACACGGAGCCGGGGAAGACGCGGCGGTGAAAGCCAGCAGCGGAGAGAAGTACGAGGTTCCTTTGGTTCGCCGCGGTGTGGAGGCTGCCGTTGCCGTGGAATAACATGGGGTGTGGGTGAGTAGAGGGATGGCACGGCTGGCCAGCGGTGGGAGTAGTAAAGGCGGTGAGGCCTCCACGGCATCACATCCCGACCCTGGAGGCGAGGAACGCAGCAGCACGCGGCCAAAGGCGCTTTGCTAGTCTGACTGGAGCAAGAAGACGAGAGGTTGAAGAAGCACTACGGTACATTGGATGGACATCGTCTGATCCTGCAGCCTAGAATTGTTCATATTTACTAAGTTGACAAAGCCCTTGGTATGCGTCAACTTAGTAGGCCCACAGGTCAGCTTCCGAACGGTGCGCCCCAGATGTCAGGGGAGGAATCATTTTTTGGGTGGGTGAAGCTAGAATATCCGTGATTGAAGAAGAAGCACGGCATCCGTTGGATGAATATCCAACGACCACTACTACTAGAACCGTGTGTTGACTATAATAAGTTGACAAAGCCATGCATACGCGTCAACTTCTTTTTTTTAGGAGACGCGTCAACTTAGTAGGCCCACAAGTGTGTGAGATAGAACTTATAGCCCATTTGCGATTTGTAAGAATGTACAACCCATTTTTGAATTCTAATGGAATTTACTACAGCCCATTTAGAGTTTGTTGAAAGTCCAGCCCATTTTCTAGCTAGGACAACGATTAATAATTTTAACCAACCGTTCAAGATAGAATTCAATAAAATTTCCCACATTTTGATGGGATCCGAAATATTTTTATCCCGAAATTTCTAGTCAGATTAAATATAAATTTGTATTACATAAAAATCTAACGAAACATTGCGCGTGCAACATTAAAAATTAAGATTTTCAAAATCCATAAATAATATTTTATAAACTAATTCCGTGCTTGGTGCATTTTTTTATAGTTACTGCCCAGTTTTTATAATTACATCCCATTTATTATGTTTTAAAGCCCATTTTCCTATTAAGCCTAATGCATCCCTCCTAGGAAAGATTTTGCAGCCAGTGAAGTGGAGAATAACAAGTTGACCTTGCACAGGTATTCCTCAAAAACGTATAGATGGGCTGGCATTTTCATCTTGAAAAAATTAATATCTCTGAGGCCGGATATACATCTGGGCTAGGCAGACCCCTGACCAGCTAATAACTCCTACTCTCTCCTCTGAACAACAACGAAAAACATCACCAAGAAAAACTCTCTGCAGTGCTCATGCCTCAAAAACACAAATCTTGCTTTCGAGCTGCTTGGTCCCAAATTGTCGGCCACACCTTGTGCAATTCTCTCGTTTATATTGACTACATAGGTTGACAATGGTGTGGGACCGTGATGTCGAGGAAACCAGGAGGAAGCAAAAAAATATAGTTGTACATAATAAGGAGGCACTTGCGTGCGTGACGGCTATGGCCCTAGTGGGTCCCATCGTCAACCGGATCAAAATAAAAGTCATCTCCACGAATCCTCATGTTCATTGACCATATTAACAATGCTCGGCGCCACGGCAGCGCAACAACTTCGAAGGGCAGACGGAGAGGGCCTCGTGGGCCCTACGGATGGTACGATCTGACGCCACGCTGCTCATTCAGAAGCCAGGATCATCAGACACCTATGAGCACCTTTGAGAGGCGAGACGGCATGAAACGGTAAGGCCGCGCCTGGGAGCTCTAGTTTATTTCACAACTATATTAAGATACAAGTGTAATTTACTCGTCATCGGAAACAACGCGTAAAATATAGGCGTAATGAAACCGAGGGCCCGAGGTCTGTAAGTAAAGTCGGCGTGTTACGCGTGTAATTTGAGAGACCGGTGTATATTTTACTAGTCGAAATCGACCAACCAAGCGCTTCGGCCGAGATCATCTGCTTTTATTTACAAGCGTCAGTTTTACAAGCGGTTTTGGTTGGAAAACGACGATCCAATCACGGCCTAATATCATGAGTTGGTCAAAAGATCATATGGTTTCACGTCTAACCTACCCGACTTTGTCGTATAGGCTATGAAATGAAACATAAGGCGATGAACTTCTTAAGCACCGGAAACAACGAGAAGAGGATGATCTTCCTAACAAGCAAATCAACGGCATTAGATCGACATGCAAAACAATACGAAGCATTATTCTCGGGAGGCGCGGTGAACAGCTCGTGATGCCAAGCATGCCACAACATTCCAAGCTCAACTTTGCAATCAAACACAAGGCACGGCATTATATAGACAATATTCGTAACAAACTCTTAAAATATCTTACATAAGTCAACATTCATGTGACTATGCATCTCAACAGAGTAAATATTTACTACGAGGCTGAAGACGTGAATAGGAAGAAGCGATTGGACGTTGCTCCGCGGCAAAGGGCGTCCCACTCAAAAATATCAAATGCATGTCTTCAGGCTAACATCAATGAGCAAAAATTGACAAGGTTTTCCAATTCCAATATATTAAACTAATGTCAACTTTGACATTCTTTTCCCATTCAAAATATGTAATGCCTATGATTTTGGAACGGGCAGGGTTTGTCATCAGTTTGTCATTTGATAGTCCGGTGGCTCAAGGTGACGACGAATGATTAGAGAACCATTCGATGTATTGTGCATGATGAAGTATTATTATGGAGGACACGAACCATCCCGAACATTTTGTGCAGTTCCACTAAAATCAAGCTGAGCATCCCTGTGGATTTCGTATTTATATCTTGCTAGGAAAACAAAGACACATCGGCACACATATGAATATTGGCCCAGTGTCAACCCACCAATCGGTGGACTAACAAACTGAAAGTACGGTAAATAGATTACCATACCCGGATGCCCAATCATTGTTTGCTTAGGGTGACATTGCGGACTTGGAGTCACATCACGGCTTCTTGGTACTTGTTTGGGCACTTGTTTTCCCGGTGTTCCTCCGAACCACAAGTAATGTAGCCATCTCTTTTGTCTTTCTTCTTACCCTTCTTAATGGTCGACCGGTAGCACCATTCAAACATATAGTCCTAGGGTGGCTCACAGACGCATAAATGATTAGAGAACCATTCGATGTATTGTGTATGATGAAGTATTATGGAGGACACAAAACCATCTGGACATTTTGTGCGCTTCCACTAAAATCAAGCTAAGCATCCCCGTGGATATCAGATTATATGCTGCAAGAAAAAACAAAGACACGCTGGAAAGAGAACACACATGAATATTGGCCCCAGTGTCAACTCCACCAATCGATGGACTAACAAACCTGAAAGTACGGGTAAACAGATTACCATACCCACATGCCCATTCATTGTTGCTTAGAATGACATTGATGGAGATTTGGAGTCCTCGCCCGGCTTGCAGGGTACTTGTTTGGGCACTTTTGCCTAGTGCACTCCACGTGTTGTAGAGTCTTCATGTGTGCTCTCTCAGACTAGTCATGTCACCAAATGTCTACTAATACTCAGTAAAGCTTCTCGATCATTCCTTGTGTAATGTAACAAATGACTACTTCTTTTCTCGCAAAGTGGCAAGACCAATCGACCCACTAATGCGGGGCCAGTTTGCCTTAGAGACATTGGTCTTTTTGTGCAGTTCAACCAAAATGAAAGTCGTAATAAACCGAAGCTTTAATTTTGATATCCTCAGAAGCAACAAAAGGTATAAGGGAAACAATTACTGAGAAATAACGGTTGATGACTTGTACTCCCGCAGAAGAAAACATCTACCGATCTACACTACAAAAAAATACACTTCCGTGATGATACGTGTTTGTCACAGTAGGTCGCATTTTTTGTCATGCATGTACATCCATGACAAATTTATGATAGAATCAAGATAGTCATACCTGTGCTGTCATAGAAGTGTTCCATGACATTACCAAAATTATCATCACGGAAGTGTCCACTTCCATGACGATAAATCACAAGCGTCACGTATAAGTGTTTTCGCCAAGGGTGACCGACACGCGGCATCCACCGTAACGGAACGCCATTAAGCTTATCGGGTCGGGTTTTGGATCCGATAACTCGTTAATGTAGCCGACCAATGGGGATTTTCCACGTAAAATCATCATTGGTCGGAGGAAACACGGTCGGCTCATCATTGGGATGTATGTCATCCACTCACCGGATAGAAGGCGCCTATGATACGTCGACACGCGGCACGGCCCAACAAAGGGCCCATTCTCGTGAAAAGGCCGCCCGCTTGACTTGGTCAAAAGTCGCGGGTCCGCCCATGGAAAGCTCTCGTTAACGGCCCGTTAGCATATAGCCCATTTACGTACTTCGCTAACCCAAGGCCCGTTACGCCTTATGCGTAATTAGGCCCAAGAGCGCCATCTCGGGCCATCCAATATGATTCCAAATTGCTTTTCACTTCGCCCATGTATGGCCCATGACGCCTTTCGCCCATATGAGGCCCTTTGTAACTTTTGGCCCATTAGCGCCCGTATGCCGAAATCGGCCCGTAATGAATAAAGGTATTACTTTACACCCATTAACGGCCCGGTGAAATCGCCCAGAATGAACAGTGTAACACTTTATACCCATTAACGGGCCGTTATTCCGCTAATGCTTTCCAGCCCAAGTTAACTTTTCGCCTTCCGAGGGCCCATTTATTCTTGGGCTCATTTGCAAAGATTCGTTACTTACCTACATCGCTATTTTTTCGCTTAGGCCAAATTCAGCCCGTTGTTACAATGGGCCCGCTGCTTGTGGTCCGTTAGTCTGTTGGGCCATTTTCATAGCATCACCAACACGGCCTATTAACGGCCCATTATGGTCAGCCCATAAAACGCATTTATTTCCATTATAGGTCTGCCCACGGCCCATTAAAGGCCAAAGACAAGACCCATAAATGAGTCGGCGCCCATGGATCCTACGTGACGTAGAAGGCCCATGGATCTCGCGAGATTTAGAAGGCCCATGGACACCGCGAGACGTAGAAGGCCCATGGATCCTCGCTAGACGAGAAGGCCCATGGATCCCGCGAGACGAGAAGGCCCATGGATCCTACGAGACGTAGAAGGCCCATGGATCCTACGAGACGAGAAGGCCCATGGTCGGGCGAAGTTGGCCCTCGCTTGAACGATATAGCATATTCAAAGAATTATCCTACTCAATACTATCACCTCTAAAAAGCATACACTATACAACAAAGAGATCAAGGCATAGAAAGGTAGAATAATCCTACACTATACAATAAAGAAATTACAGCCGATTATACCCACTGGCATTATGGTACGCATGTGTGATAATAAAGCATACACAAACAACAAATTACATACACCGGGCAACACGGCTCATACATCATGGACGCCAAGCATCAACTTAACTCCATTTGAACTATAATCTCTTCGTAAAATAGGATTGGCCGGATTCAGATAGCACAAATTTCAGTCCGCAAAATCTCCAATTCCTTCATGGTTACCTCGGTGTCTTGTTTCATTTTTTGACTCGTGATCTAATACCTGCATGTCCAGCCTCAACTTGTTGATTATACGCTGACAATCATGTACACGTTGTCTTGCCACCTCTAGTTGATGCTCGAGAACATCAAAGACATTCCAATTCCAATCCATAATCATTCGGTAACGGCCATGCCGCACCGCCGCAGATTTTTGTGTTGATGTCACTTCATCCCGAAATGTTTCGTAAGTACACATGACTAGGGCAAAAATATAGTTACAACAATGAAGCTTAACAAGACACTATTTTGTACTACATGGCAAAACAGGACTAACAATAATGTTACACGCCACTTTCACAAAAAAATGTTACACGTCATGAAGCATAAGCAGGTGATATTTTAAAAATTATAAAAGATAGTCTGTGCAGCTCAGATACATGTAAATCCTCTTAGCTCACCAGAGGAGCATGATGTTGGGGCCCAATCGAAAACACGTATAAGTTACAAATTTAGACAAAGACGCTATGTGATAAGTAAGCAAGCAGTTGGCCATTCTCAGACCTCAATTAAAGTCTTAGGGAGCATAATGAACAAAGCAGAGGGTTTCATACAAACATACTACAAAGAGGCAAAACTATGCAATCATTAGCTTAGTATAAACTAGATTGTGAGCCTCATGCAATAATAGTTGGTTAATAGACTTCAAAGCTTCAGCACACTTCGGCAGAGTAATTAAATGGTAAGGCCTTTAATTATGTCAACTAATAGTGATACAAGTACCTAACATCGTGCATAATTATTTGGGCATCTCATTAAGTGAGGACAAATAAAGCAATTGAAAAGAGAAAATTAACTATGCCTCAAACAAACAAGGAATTGAACTGTTGAGTTGCATACAAAGGACTTACCTTAGCAAAGTTGAAGAGGCTCAGCGCAGCTCCTACTTCTCTTGCAAGGCTCCTTCCTAACATCTTGTGCTTGGAAATCCTCAATCTTATCTTCATTGCACCCCTCCGCAAGGTGACACAAACTAGTTACTCGCCTCCTTGAAGATAAATATGCATACTTTCCAACAGGAACACAAAAGGATGAGATTATAACAAAACAACACCACATAATGAAACATGCCAGATCTCTTGCACTTGCACACAATGAAATGAGCATTTACTATGTCTGCACTATGTAAAAACTAGGCATACCTTCGAACCGGATCTCCAGGTACTCTTGGAGAGCCTACTGTAGTGTACAGCCAAACCTTTATGTCACCTATGAGTTAGACAAGGCCCCACTACAGCAGCCCTTAGTGTTTAAATCATTGACAAGCTCTGTTAGAGTGTTAGGTCAAGAACAACAAGTAATCAAAGCAAACAGTCCTAGTATGGCTGGTTGATGCAAACAAGCAATTGAACAGATGTGTGAGCAAATCTTACATATCAAGAAAAGAAGCAAAGAAGGAGGCTTAAAGACCATCACTTGAATGACAAGATTTAAGGGCATTTAAACATCATGTGCAACGTATGAACTAACATAAACATTGCATATTCCAGATTCTACAATGGAATGCACATGTATTAGGTTATGCCATGTATGATGATGCCTAAATGTACAGATAGCAGGTGCAAGGAGTGATTCATCATTGCACGCACAATTGAATTGCGTGTTAAGGGCCGCTCGATTCCGCTTTTCGTGGCATATTGTCAAAATAAGCCATAAAAGATGTAAAGAAGTCATTTTTGAGTTATGGGCTTGGGCTTAACTAATTTCGCTTGAGGGGGGGTGTTTCTGCAGAACCTCACTAAAAATTGAAGGAAGGGAATAGTGAAATGACTCGTTGTCCGCCTATATTACACTCAAAATGCAATCGCTGACGCCTGTGGTCACACCTCGACCTCAAGTAAAACAAACACGCAAGCATTCATTGCCCCGCCCGCTTGCATCTCCTCTCCCTTTCTCTCTACCTCGATCCCCGCCTGCAAAGACTAGGGTTCCTCCAACAGCCGTCGCCATCGGGTCCCATCCGGCCCGGGTCTCGACGATGCTATGTCCAACTAGGCTACATGGCCGTGGTAGGGGCAAATCTCCTGCGGCTTCCTCCGGCGCCGCCTCATTCTCATGGTCTCCAAAGAACTGCTCCATCGTGGTTCGCCCAACGACTACTCCGGCGGGCGCCAGACAACTACGGCCGATGCCACATCATGCTGCAGTAAGGCACCTTGTTCCCTCCTCCTCCCGTGCCATGGCCTTGAGGTGTGCTGAAGGATGAGCTCATCCAACAAGGTGAGGATCTCCTCTGATTTTTTGCCAAATTTTCATTCTCGATCCACTATACGATGAATTGCTATGAGCTGCTTCGCCGCCGCTTATATGATGCATTGCTATGAGCTGCTCCCCGCCGCTGCTATATGATGAATTGCTATGAGTCACGCTGTTGTATGATGAGTTGCTATGAGCTGCCGCCGCTGCTATATGATGAATTGCTATGAGAGTCAGCCGCTATATGATGAGTTGCTACAAGCTGCCTCGCCGCCGCTATATGATGAATTGCTATGAGCTGCTCGCCGCCGCTATATGATGAATTGCTATGAGCTGCTCTCGCCGCTGCTATATGATGAATTGCTATGAGCTGCCGGTATATGATGAATTGCGCATCATCATTGTATGATGAGTTGCTATGAGTCATTGCCGCCGCTATATGATGCTTTCAGTGGTGCCGCTATATGATAATAACCAGCCACTTGGACCATCGAATTTCAATAAATAATTGTTCTTCATATAAAGGTGGGTCATGCGTTCTTCGGTGAAATTAGGCAATGGGATCTCTATTGAAAACATTGACCAAAGTAGAGTGTGCCAAGTAGATGGTATCTTTGTATTTGCATTTTGAGCAAATAGTGATGGTCTGCTTTTCCTATCATATTAATTATCGTGACCGGGTTCAATTTGTGATGTTTGCAAGTCAAATTAATTTCCATATGGGCAGCAAAATGAAAAATATATATAATGCAATCTAGACTTTCCAACGATCATACCAAAGATAAGCTGAAAACGCAATGAAAAGAACTGGGTTGGCGATTACATGGAGCTTATATTCACAGTGCTTATTTTCTTAGGATAACTCGTAATAATCGGCCCCTAAGAAACTTGGCTAATAGAACTGGCATACAAATAACATGTCACGATGATTGCAATGGAGGAGTGACGCACTATAGCACATCGTATAGGCTCACCGCTGCCTCTCCTTTTTTAAGTATGTTCCATGAAATTGCCACATACATCTTGTACTTTTTCATTGTGTAACCCTATCTCGCAAGTTGACACGGCTAATTTCAGACATCTCTACATGATACTACATTGCATATCCCTTTATGCATATTTAAACCACCAATTAACGATTGTGTGCGCACTCATAAACTAGCCATGACTCAGATGTCGGATCAAGGTGCACTCTAAGGGAGCCTAATGTAGTGCAATCGGAATTCCTACATGCCACCCACGATTTTGTGTAATGTAACGCTTCTGCTCCTAAATATATGTCTTTGTAGAGATTCCAAGATGGACCACATACGTATGTATATAGATGCATTTTCGAGTGTAGATTCACTCATTTTGTTCGTATGTAGCCTATAGTGGAATCTCTAGAAAGACTTATATTTAGGAACGGAGGTACGAGGTAGTATCATGTATGACATCTACATATCTAATTTAGCAGCCAAGTAGTAGAAATCATTGTTCGCACAAAGGGATTATCGGTCGAAAATCCTAGCAAAGCACGCCGGCAGTACGTAACAATACAAGAGAGAGAGACGCGCTTACAAGATCATAGCAATGCCTCACCCGTGATCTTGGTTGGCCAAGCTGTTAGATCCGTAAGAAACATCGCCCTTGTAGTTTTTGCCACCGCATAACAGGTAACAAATGACCGTTAGTATATTTGAAGTACATCGGGCAGTGTGATGTCGGACGGGTTTAAAGGTGACAAGTACCTAGGCCGTGGCGGGTGCTTGGCATCTCTCCGCACGGTGGGAATCAGGTTAGAAACGCCGAGGGTGATGACGCCGCGCTGGCCGGGGTCCGTAAGGAGATCTAGAACCGCCGAGTAGGGTGTTTGTGGAGCGGTTCGTAGGGTGGACTACGGTGGGCGAAGCGGATCTGTGGCCGTGGACGAGGGCGAGGTGAAGCTGCCCGTGGTTGGGTTAAGGATGGTGTCGACGACGCGGATCTGCGGCCGTGGACGGGCGCCGGGTTGCTCCGTGGTTGGGTTAAGGATGGTGTCGACGATGCGGATTCGCGGCCGTGGACGGGCGCCGGTTGCCCGGTGGTTGGGTTAAGGGTGGTGTCGACGATGCGGATTCGCGGCCGTGGACGGGCGCCGTAAGATGCTCCGTAGGTTGGATGAGGGTGCGAGGAAGCGGATCTCGAGGCCGTGGACTTGTGAGTTGGCAAAGCGGCCCCGGTAGGGTTGAGAATGGTATAGGCGGTTACTCCGGTAGGGGTTGACGCTGGTGTCGGGCGGCTGCCCGTGAGGGTTGAGGAAGGTGTCGGCGGCTGCCCAGAGGGGTTGAGGAAGGTGTCGGCGAAGAGGATCAGAGGCCGCCGACGGGGCGGGTGGGCGGCTCCGGGTGTGGACGGTTGCCTCGGTGGGGAGTACGAATGAGCCACCGCAGATGCGCCGGCGGTTGACGAGAGTACTGAAGCAGATCCGCGCCGTGGACAAGGACAAGGCACCGAATGGGCTGTGGGTACAAAGGGTGGATGAGCAGTCTACTTGTTTCTAGGGGAGGTGGAGGGGTAGATGCGGCCGCAGGCGATCCGGGCGAGGTGGACGCCACTGGCAAAGTGAATGGGCTATGGTACGCCGTGGGATGAGCGCCTAGGGTTTCGAGAGGGAGGGAGAAAGGGCGATGAAGTACGGACGGCGTGATGTAAGATGCTCGTGCCGTGGAGTTAGTCGCTTTTATGGGAGGGGAGAGGAAATGGGGTGCTGTAGTGGGGGGAACCGAAGTTACCAAAGCAGCCCCGACCTATCATGTAGATGAGGGCGGTATTGTAATCATGGTCTCCGTGGCACCAAGGACAAAAGGGGGATTTCGTGATGCTAAAGACTAAGGTGGCGGAAATTTTAGAAGGAGGCGGAGATTTTGCCGCTCAAGGGATCGCTCAGATCCAGTTTCAACTAATTTTGGACCGTAAGCGGAAGGTCATGCTAGATCAGGTACACGGGCACGCACAAGAAGTTAATAACCGTGTGAAGTCCACCCCGTAAAAAAGACAATAACTCGGATGATGCGCCGATAACTTGACGCTCACACGGGCGCCGCCAATCGTGACGGGTGTAGTGGCTGCTCACAAAAAAGGGATCAAACGTCAGCCTATGTATTTCTCGTAAATAGATAATTTAGTGCCATTGGTTATTTACTTTAAACATAATGCATTGACGTGTTAGTGTAGAGGCGCACAAAAAGAAATGGATATTGTAGTTAGCTACTTAAAAGTGTTACCTCATATGATTACATAGCCTCCATTTCATAAATTATGCACTGCTGAATTCATATATGAATATTACATATATTACTCCAAAATAGAAACTTAAATCATCCAAGACTAATGAATTTGAATGCAAGAGTAATAATGGTGCATGTGCATGATAGCTACATTGGTTGTTTGAAGAAACATCACTGTAACTTTGGCATGCACAACTGAAAAGGTTTATTTAAATAGAAAAATGTGATATGTGAGTGTCCAATCTTTATAGCGTTGAATCGATATTGTACCTTTGGCCACGATACGAAGTAGATACTGACTTATGTTCAAGCAATGCACGCCCACGATCGCTAGATAGTGATACGTGAATGAATTGTGCAATCTCTCTCACACGCATACATAACTCATTTCTGTGGGCATCGGAATCACACACGCCGCACTTCGTATTTCTCTCCTCCGCCGTGGTTAAATTCGCCTTTTCTACCCCTGGCCTACAAGTCTCTCACACGTAAACACACACGCCTCTATGTCTAACACGCCCACCCCTTTAATTCCGCCACCCACAGCCACTAATGTCTCAAAGTATAATAATGTCTCTCACACATATGCTATCTACCTATCCCTTAATATAGCTAGATATGTGTCACACAAACTCCTTCTCCCTACTAGCAAGATGCCCATGTGCGCTGTAACGGAACATCAAGATGCATTTGTATGAGAAGTTTATCTTGTGGGAGAAAAGGATGAACGAGGGAATGCCTTATTTGCAAATGCGGAGAGGGGTGTGGGTATCTTTTTGCAAAATTGCCATATTTTCCTTCCTGTCTGTCGGATATAAATCGGATGGCCTATATTGCAGGATGGCAGGAACACCATCATCACCAACTCTGTTTTTTATAAGAGTAGAGATATGTGAGTGTCACCGCCCCCACACACACACACCCACACTTCCCAACACCAAGGAGTAGGGTGACACCTCGATCTTGATACTAATCTATCGACCGGCTTCTCTCTCAAACATACACACACACACACACTACCCGCACCAAGGAGTAGGGTGACACCGATCTTGATACTAATCTATCGAATCGGATTCTCTCTCAAACATACACACACACACACTACCCGCAAGACAAGGAGTAGGGTGGCACATCGATCTTGATAATAATCTATCGACCTCTTTCAAACACACACACACACACACACAGCTTAGTTGTGCCTCCGTGCCTCACCAAGACACTCTCGACACGCCTTTCTCTCCCTCCCCCAACAATGACAAAGTATAAGGGTGACAACTCGATCCGATCATAATCTGTCAATTGGTTTCTCTCTCAAACATTGTGTCTCGGTGCCTCGCCGTAGCTCCCTCGATATGTAGACTTCTCGCCAAGACAACTGTAGTGACGATGACGCCGAACCCAAAGGTGCCTTTGTTTTTACCGCCTCATGTGATAGTTTTCACCCTGTTTTCTCGTTAATTAACAAGGCAACCTTTTCTTTGTTACTACTAGTGAATCTGAAATCATTCGGGCATATATAAAATATATCACTTCAACCCAATTATCGCAAAGCAACTATTTTAAAAGAAATTAGTTAGCTGCATGCTGTACCTGAACATCAAGATGCATTTGTATGAGTAGTTTATCTTGTGAGAGAAAAGGCTGAACGAGGGAAGGCCTTATTTATGTAACGTGGAGAGACGTGGTGGGTATATTTTTGCAAAATTGCCGTAGTTTCTTTCCTATCCGTTAGATATAAATCCGACGGCCTATATTGCAGGATGGCACGCACACCATCATCACTAACTTCGTTTATTTTCCGTTCGAATATTTGTCATCAAAATGGATAAAAATAGATGTATCTAAAACTAAAATACGCCTAGATACATTTCCTTTTATCCATTTTGATGACAAGTATTTCCTGACGGAGGGAGTATTTGTCTTTTAGAGATTTCAACAAGTGACTATGACCGACCTTACCAACATACTCAAAAAAGTAGTCCATAATTTTGATGTTACCTCTTTTCTTGGCGGTGCAAAGGCCATCCGGATACCTCATAAATAAATCAAGGACAAATCTGACCCTTCCCTAAAAGACATACGTAGTAAAATGAGTGAATCTACACTCTAAAATATGTCTACATACACATCCGTATGTGGTAGTCCATTTGAAATCTGAAAAGACAAATATTTAGGAACGAATGGAGTATATATAAGAGTAGACATGGAGATATATCTCCAGTATGGTCTACAACAAAAATGTGCTGGGCTGGTTAGCGCCGGATGCTCGCAACGCGATGACATGAGTTCGAATTCTGTCTTTTAACTTTAGATTTGTATATTATATATTACTCTACTTATTTAATATATACTTCTTTTCGCCATCGCATCGACAAAGTGGAACCCACAGAGTACTTAGAATATTAAGGATGGACTTGTTTCTTTTTAACTTTCTCGTACGAAGTCAGAGCCACCTCGCAAGTCACGTGGTACACCGTGACATGCAATTAACTTTTATAGAGGGACAATCATACAGTGCAATTAACTCAAATGGATTGATGTCACTCTATTATTTCCAAAGATAAAGAGCATCTCCAACGGCAGCCGCAAATTTCCTCCCGCTTCCTTCCATGGAGGATTTACATCAAACGCCAAATGCGTACATTTTTACAACTCTAACCAACCAGATGAAATTGCAAACACGGACTGATTTCATATAAGCATGAAGGATTTCAGATAAAAAGCCGGATCTTCATATAAACATGATGGATTTCATTACATTTACATGAACTAAGAGGTGCCAATCCGCCTCTTGTATAATTAATACCCCTCCGTCCGGAAATACTTGTCCTAGAAATGGATATATCTAGACTTATTTTAGTTCTAAATGGTCGCCTCATGGATCCCTTTGTCTTCCTCATGTCCGCCGACACTTGCGGGTCGACGAAGGTCCTCTAAGAGACGGCAAAGCAAAGAAACCACCTGAATCCGCTGCCGCCCGGGCGGTGGCCTTCATGGGTCCCAAGTGGCGGCGGCCTCCCGTGTTCTACTTCTCCTCGATGATGGCGGCGACACGGAGAAGCTGGCCACCGACTCGCCGCTTCTCCACGCACCCGCTTCGCCTTCGCCGCATGGCCGCCGCAGGCACGGGAGGCGCGCCTACAGACACGGAGGCGCGCCACCGCAGACATCGGTGGCGCTGCAGACGACGGCAGCGACGGGCGCCAGACGGCGCAGCCGCCATTGCAGCCGGGCGTGGAGCAACTCGCCACCTCATCGAAGCTGAATCGAGCGGCGAAGTTGTTGAACCACGCTACCGCTTAGCGGCAATCGCCCGCCGGGCCAAGCGAGGTTGGTGAAGCACCGAGCGGCCTCGCCCAGATCCGGAGGGCTGGGCGGCCACCCACCGGTAATATGCCGGAGAACGGCTCATCGGAAGCCATCGGAAGGGTGGAGAAAATGGTGAAGGAGGAGATGGGGAGCGCGGAGGGTGCGATTCTTGCCCGCCGCCCGTCTCGCCTCGTAAATAGAGGGCGGACGGTAGGAGCTTGGCTGGCCCGGCCTCGCTTAAACCGAGGGCGGACGGGAGGAGCTCGGCCGGTGTTGTTTAATTCGCCCGCCATGAACGGACGTGTGGCCGGAGTAGGATTCTCGGTTTGCATGCGGGTTTAACGGAGGGGTTTAATGGAGGCGCTGGGCATGCAGCGGGCGGCAAGAAGATTATTCGACGGACAGATTAATGAGCCACAAATCACAAAGGCCTCGCCTCGTGAAACCGACCGAGCTAGACCGCCCCGCCTCTAGCCTTTTTAAAAATGTATATACTCCACTTTTGTACAGTAGTAGTATCGATGGATTGCGCCATGGAGCAAAACTTGAAATTAAAAAAAGGTGGTACATATAGAGAGCGCCGTGAACTATGTGTCATGCATGGCAATAAATAAAGTACTACATGATACTTATATGATACATGGCGCAGAGTACTAAGTATTATTAATACGCTTTTGCTAGAACTCATCTAGATGAGATATAATTTGGTCTCATTCATCTTTTATAGCCATTGGATGTGATGCTATAAGATGCGTGTGTGCCGACGTGGGTTGTATTTGTTCTTGTGCAAACTAATCGACCAACGCATGTCATGTTTGATAGTCTCAAGTCATTAAAAGCATACAAGCCCCACATCTCTTCTTGGTTGATTCCTCTATTTATGTCAAAAATAAGAAACAACGTGAGAGTTAATGCACCACGCCTATGTGTTTACTAGTATTTGGTTTTCAGAAGATGACTTAATACTCACCTAGACGGAGGGAGTATTCGATTTGACAATGGGCGCGCAGCTTCCCGACACGCCTTTAATGCGCACGAGGGAGGGAGTAGCGGTTCCCGATATGTTGAAGGGCCAATGCATCCTCCTTCAATTAATGCATGAGGGAAGTAATGGGAGGAGGTCCGGGAAAAGAGGTTGCACGATGTGAATGCAACGCAGTTTGCCCTCATTGCACTCATATAAAGGCGCCCCTCCATTCCAATGCATCTACCACATCGTACACACCTAAGCATTTGCCTAAGCACCTACACTAAGCGCAAAAGAGCTCGCCTGCACTCCATGGCGGCGGCGCGCGTGAGCGCCAGCGGCTGCGCGCCAGATGGTCCACGACGCCGCCCGCGGCATGGCGCCGAGGATCGCCTCTGACGGTGTTGGAGACCGGCTGGTGGATGGTCGCCGCCGACGCCAACTACGACTCTCGCTTGACCAGATGATCGCTGCCACCAGCAACAAGTTCACCGTCCTCAAGAAGCTCGCGGACGACATCGCCAGATTCTCCACCGCCCGCCTGCTCCTCATTGCTCGCCACCCTAATCGGCCTCCATGGCCGAACCTCTTTCAAGCACCGGTGGCCTCGCGACCGCTCGCCGACGCCACGAAGAATGTCCACTGAGGTCGCGGCCGCGAGGCGCCGCCTCGCAAGAATTCGCCGACCCACACATCCACGCCACGAGCAAATCGTGGTACATAGGTATCTACAAGGCCAGTGAGGACGCCACGACGTTGGCCTTCCTCAACCGGGCCGGAAGCCTTGGATGCCTTTTGTTGAGAAGCACCTCGACCTCGCCACAAAAGCCGCCGCCTTAGCCGCCTTCGGTGGCCCGCACTAAGTTGAGGAGGAGGAGGTCGACGCTCGTGGATCCATCTTTCTTCTTGCCTTCAGAACCACCATCGCGATCGCATCATCGTGGCCTTTAATTCTTATTGTGCTGTTGCATTCTCGCTCCAAATAATACCGACATGTGCGATCCCTTTGCTTAATTATATGCATCATCGTAACTAGTACTCCATCCGCCAATTTATAAGTTGTGCTTACCTTTTCCATCAACTTCGCGGCAACGCGGGCATCTTGCTAGAAACACTAGAATATGTCTATATAATCCGTATGTGATAGTCCATTTGAAATCTCAAAAAAGACAAATATTTAGGTACGGAGGGAGTAATATATTAGGAGTATATCAAAACAATAGTGATTTCTTTCAAGTTTGTGAACAAATACTACTATTCTACTACTTTGGATCCGCCGCAACGCACGGGCACATTGCTAGTAAAAGGAAAAGGCCTGCCACGCTCAAGGCCGCACCCCCACACGCCCGGAATCGAGTACAACACGGCCCGTCCCAAGACGACACATAGCTTAGGGAAGGCGGTTGCCTAGCAAAGGGCGGAGCTTGAAGCAAAACGCTACGTGCTACCAGCTGTGCTATAGAAATTACCCTTGCGCTGACGCTCCATGCCTCAAAACTGGATGTACAACTACGAAAAATCCTGCTAGGTTGGGCGGGCCAGGCACGTGTTGGCCTCACGTAGCTCCGCCTGCGCTTCAGCATTTTCACTTTCATGTGGGACCGCCTGCTGAGCAACCGACACCCCGCCACCGGGTTGGAAAAATGTAAACAAGGGGAAGATCTAGCTGTAGCACGAAGCCAAGAAATTTTGTGTCGACGGGCTCATGATAGAGTAGGAGCATTCCGCATTAGTACTACTCCTACTAGTACTTAGTACCAAGTTTGTACTCCTAATACTATATTACTAGTACTACCACTATACAACTAGTAGATACGCACGGCACAACATCAGAGGAACAAAAAACGGAAGATCTTTGTTTTGGGTGATTTATCTTTTTTCAATCAACGTAGTATGAATAATATGATGTGGGGGCACCCATGAAGCTTATGTGGCTTGGTTGCATGGCTACGGAAGGTTAGAGAAAAATAAATAGATAATGTGTTTAGAGTGCACTCCACTAAATAGATATACTTTGGATCCATTGCAACGGACCGCACATCTATATCTATACCCCTATATAGTGTGTGAAAACTTTGAAAGTTGGTCGTTGGATGAAGCCAATCCGACGGTACAAAGATGGCAAATCCGAGCACCATCGCCATTGGATATCATCCACCAGATTCTCGCCACATGTATAATCTAGAAGACTCCATGGTTGAACTTAATTCATGACTAACTTTGCCACAACTAAGCTCGTGCAAAGTTATTAATAAGTTCTTCAAAATGAGAGCCACAAGTTGGCAAGCCTAAGGGAATCTTGCCACATTTTTGTGTGTATGTCATGTGGGGCCAAAGGTGGCTTGCCTAAGGTGTGGCTTGAACCAAACACTCACCTGAAGTTAATCAAACTTGCCTAACCTTACATTCCACCAGATTTTGCCACATGTTAGAATCCGTAAAACTCCACATGTAGAAGCATAATGCACAAACCACCAGAATCTCATGCGGCAATGCACGGTACCTTACTAGTACTAGTTGGTAGTAGTAAGAAACAAATTCCAGTTTTGGCATCGAGCTCAGATCATGGAGCACCACAAGGCCTGCCGCAGGAGTTACATTTCTCTCGGGCCCACGGACCGAACTTCGCGGGCTTAGTGCCCGCCTATGAGTCAATGACATGCGGCCTTAAATGCGGCTGGCCCACATGTCATTCTCATGGTGGTGGCGTGGTTCGCGACTCACTGCTCGAGATGAACCGCCGGTGGTGGCGTGGCTGCGGCGAGGGTACCACACCGGGCGCCGGGCGTTACGAGGCGAGATGGCCACACCGGCGGGTACTACCGTAGTACATAAGTACTCCACCGAGGATTGATGCCCGGACGAAATGTGTCACAGCTACCGGATGAAAATTTGATGGTGCGGGAGTACGGATCGGAGCACAAGAAATGAGCAGCAAACCGCTGGCCCAATCGGGTGTGTCTGTGGTAGAAAGTTGATGGTCGCCAGCTCACCGCCCGCATGTCATGCACACAAAGGCAGAGGAGCGGTGGGGCCGAGAGGGATGAGGGGCACGAACAATCCTATTATTTGTCATCGACATGTGGGACCCATAAGCGGGTCCCACCCGCCGTCAAGGAAAGGCAGTGGCAAGGCGTTGATAGCCACGCCGAGGATCCATGTCCACGCCGGGGACGCCGTGCCGCGGGTTGGAGCGGCCGTGGGAATCGCGGTGGGTGTGGCAAAGGTAGAAACAAGAAACGTGATGGTCGCCGTGGTTCAACTTCCATGGACAAGCTGTCGTGGTTCACGACACATGTATATCAAAACTAGAGTGTTTATATTTCAAGCACGTGAACAAGTATTATTCTAGTACTAGTTTGGATCCATTGCAACGCACGGGCCAAAGACATTGGTAGTAGTAGTGTCCATCTCTATCTCTAGAGGCCTTCCTCGCTCATCCTTTTCTCTCACAAGATAAACTACTCATACAAATGCATCTTGATGTTCCGTGGAACGCACGAGGATGTTTCCTTGGTGGTCTTCCAGCCGGGCGTGGGTCAGAAGTTGCAAGTTGACGCCTTGAGATGCCGACGTTGAGGGGCACTCGGATTTCCTCCGATGAGCAGGTAAGATGAGTTTGATCACGTAGTAAATGCATTCTAAAGACTACTTCCGTGTCCATTTCCTAATTCTCCCCGCCCACTGCTTTCACGTGCTAGGCTCAAAAGTAGTGGAGATTGGCTTGCATATGTACTGGAGGGTACCAACATCAATTTGCACAACATTTACAACGGTGACACTGCTCCTCAGAGAACCTTTGTCCAACATTGGGATCAGCCATGCAACGGGCCACCGCATGAATTGGTACGATGGAACCACGGTGAGATTGAATAAAAGATAGCACTAACCTTGCACATGGCGGTCAAAGGCGGACCATGCCGCTCATGGGCCGATTTGTTGCCGTGACGAGTAGGAAGACGCTGTGTTCTTTCTAACCGCATCTTCATGGTGACAAACCAGGGACTTATTTTGTATGGGACACATCCTACGATATACTCCTCTCTCCCAGCTTTATTTGTTTTGAATCTTTTCGCTTTATAAGTTTCAAATTCAAATTTAGAGCTCCCCATCACATGTTGAGATTACAATGTCCATTAAATCGCTATGCGTATGTATAGTAAAGAAACAAATCTCGAAGTTTGGCACGAAGTTCGTGCTATGGAGCACCACAAGCCCTCGGGCGCAGAGTTACATTTCCTCTCGTGGCCGCTGGGATCGAGCTTCAGCGCTTTTTTACTACACCTACCTTTTGAGTCAATAACATGTGGACCCGAGTAGGTGACTGGTCCACATGTAATGCTCCCCAAGGCAGAGGGGCAAGGGGGCCAAGAGGGGTGAGCCGCAGGTCGGGGGACGTGGTGGTTTCATGGGTTCGAGAAGGCCGTGGGAATCGCGGTGGCTGTGGTAGAAACTTGATGCTCGCCAGATTTTAGGTGGCCCACATGTCATGCACACAAAGGCAGAGGGGCGGTGCGGCCGAGAGGGGTGAGGCGCACGCCGGGGCGTGGTGCCGTGGGTTGAGAGGCGCCGTGGGAATCGCGAGATGAAACGTGATGGTCGCCAGAGTTGAACTTCCATGGACAAGCTGTCATGTCTACGGACACATGCAATCGCATACCGATCACCGGAAGGAGTAGCAGAGAAAGCTATATATGCGGATAGATAGTTCCTTATAGTCAAGCAGACCCACGCTACTACTCTGCTCCAAAGACATGCACACCATCGAAATAGTCCATCTATATCAATATACACTGAGAGGGAATAATTTTTTTTACAAGAGAGGAAATAGTTCATCCATCCATAATGCCCTCCTGCTGGTGCCGCTTCTTCTTCTTCTTCTTCTTCTTCTTCTTCTTCTTCTTCTTCTTCTTCTTCTTCTTCTTCTTCTTCTTCTTCTTCTTCTTCTTCTTCTTCTTCTTGTTCTCATTCTCTCGTGGGAGACGGCTTCGCAACAAGCTCTTTGGACCATGCAGCTATCTCAAACTCACACGGGCATCGAGGGCAGCATATTTTATCCGGCCAGACGTCAAGGGATAATTCTCCCATCCGCATTTACCTTAATGCCACCGCCTCGTCACCCTTCTCAAGATTTGTACCGAGCACAAAATTTGCTACGCCGAATAGGGATGGTGTCTGCTTAGCACAATCTTCTACAGAATTTTGATTCTGGTTTGTAGGTCAGCCGATGCTTTTCAAATCAAGGTTGTACGGCTCCAGCTTCGCTTGTCCCTTCGATGGCTGCCCCACGTAAGTATACGCCCTCCCGAGACAAGAAATCGTGAAGCTCACCCGGTATGGAGGGCGAGTGTATGATGTGGTACACCAAAACATCATCTTCGAGGCATACCAAGGACGGCGGCGCGCTGATCTTCCTGTGGGCACGCCTGCGGTACTCAAGGCCGAGACCGATGACCTCGCTCTCTACCTTTTTGAGGGAGTTGGATACATTGTTGATCCACCGCCAACAACCCTTGGGTGGACGGTGACGGTGGCAACTATGCGATCGAGCCTTCGACGAGGACATGTTGGACGCTAAAACCTGCATCTCGATCTCTTTTCGCCATTTGGAACCGCTGGAACGGAGGGCTATGGTTTGGAGAATTAGGATTAGATGGCTAGTCTAATCAAGTAGTAGATGATTATTTAAAGAGGTTAAAACAATGTGAACGCAGGGGTTTGGATGCAAATGAAGACGAAGGGGAGGTGAAGAAGCCGAGGCGAATCGGTTCCCGATGGAGAAGTAAATGGGAGAAGTGGCGGTGGCAGTTGATTAGACGGCTAGGTAGACTAAACGAAAAGGCTATGCGGTAGACCGAGGAGTCGCACTGTTCGTGTATCGCGTGCTCATCCTTCCCGATAGGTGGGACCTATGCAAACAGATAAAAAATGTGTCGTAGCTTTTTTTTGAGCGCGTGAGTGGGAGACACAACATTCTCTCGTTAAGGAATACTCCTCCGCTTAGGTGAGTATAAGTCACCTTATGAAAATCAGGTTTTCCCAAAACCTTTAGGCGTGGAGCATTAACTTCCCGCCGATCCCTCCCAAATTTCGTTAGCCAGCCGTTTTCTTCCTTCTCGCCGCTGCTTCTACCTTTCCATTTTTCCTCTTCTCAAGTGTGGAACGACCGCATGCCGCCCTTGATGCACCGTAATCCACCATCGCATGCATCGCGGCAGTATGCTGATTGGGCATGCACGAGAATTTGGTTCTCGCCGCAATATGGATGATACCGAACGATGAAGTGAACAGCATGCTAGCACGGGAGACCTATTTCCGCTTATACAACATCGAGTACTCATGTTCCTACTACTAGTAGTAGTAGTAGTAGTAGTAGTAGTACAACCGTGGTACACTTGATGGTCAAAATACTATTCATCCGTCCTCACAAAGGAAGTGACAACACCGCTACCGACACTAGTCCAGCGAGGCGTTGTTCGGGTTACCAAAGTCAGCCTCACCTCAGGTAATCAGTGCCTGTCACCGCCACAGACAAAGACATTGGCGCCGCCTCGCTCTCCTCTCCGCCTCCCATAGCACCACTCCATCTCCATCTCCTTCTCCGCCTCCGCCTCCGCCTCCATCTCATCAGGCTCTGTACCGCCGCCTCACTCGCCTCCCCCAAGACCACTATTCCTCGCTAGCCGCTTCCAAAGACCGACATCCTTCTCCCAGAATCAAGCCCCCTTCCAAACTCCACCATGGCCGAACGCGAACCGCGCAAAGATCCATATGAGCCGCGATTGGAGCAATCTCCCCAAAGGACATCCTCGACCTCTGTTGTTCGTGGTATGGATATGTTGACCGCCTCGCGGCTGGCTGCATGCTCGAGGGACATGCACACGGCCATCGTCGAAGCGAGGCCTAAGCTTTTCAAGACACCTCGCTTGTCGCTATCTCGTCTTGCGAGATTGGCTCACCATGATACGGAGGCGCAGTATGATGCCCTCGACTTCAATCCGATCTCCATTAGTCAAACTTCTTTGCGTGTATGTAGTGTGTCGCCAGACATCATTTCCTCGACATCGATCCGATCACCATCGCTCAAACTTCTTGGCAGGTATGTACCGGTCGGCATGAACTCCCATCGGATGGCTGCCTTCAGAGAAGACGGTAAAAGTTGGTGCTCGTGGAACTTCCGCATCTCCCATGAGATTATCCTTCCTCCGCTGGATTATATAGAGTATTACCATCGCGTCCAAGTCATCTAGATTACTACGCCGCTTGGACGGACCTTGTTTTGCGTAAGATTGTAATCCGCCAAGTACCCACACGACATGCGTAATTACGCAGACTTCAAGCTAATTGCCTTGTTCGACCGCTGACTCGCTTATCTTTACGCCGGTGCCTTTTTTAGTCGGAGACAACTCGCTCGCAGTGGATCATCGCCAAAGCCGATACACACTTCGTGATGCTATTGAACACAATGGCATCATCTACGCCGATCGACAAAGCAGATGGCACCACGTATTGCCGGGACGGCGCTGTAAGTTGTTTCCATCTCATGTTAATGATGACGCCATGACACTGCTTTGAACTTTTTGTGATGATTGGCATATCCTCGCTTGAGCAGAATTTGAGTAGAACTATGGCAATATATTAGAGACGCCAGAATCAGCTATATTTGGAATGAGTTAATTCATGCGATTGTGACCATGTCATTACAGCCAATTTGTACCTCGAATAATCAAACGGTTAGGAATATATGGATATTATCCTTATTTTACAAAGAATCTATATACTACTACTAAATATGAGTGTGTATCAATGGCCATGTTAGTTTCCTCATTTTCATGATGTAGAAACATGCACCACAATCGTTGGTTTCATCTAACCATACATTAGGGAAGTAAATGTGCATATGGAGAACTCTATATTTGGAAGTAGTGAAATCCTCGCAATGCTTACTATGTGTACATACCTATATTCGCTTCTTCAAAGAATCAATGGCTAGAATAATATCCTCACAAAATTTTTGCCTACGTAACACTTAGTATATAACAATGCATGGTCTGTTAGTTACCTTGAAGAATTTGTTTGTGAGGATGTAACATGATTACATAACATGCATGACATGGTAGTTTCCTCGTGAAGAATCGATTAAGTAGATAACATGAGTATAACCATGCATGGCACTTCTATATTTTCAACCCAAAGATACATTTCTCAGATTTTCCTCCTGCCCAACAGGACATATCAATGTTGTTTCTTGCATTATCCTACTCATACTCGAACAATGCCGATCTTACATTAACAATGCTCCATTCTTTTGATATGATGCGTTGTCCCTACAAGCTATCGCCTTTGTAATTACAATTCCACCTTTGCCAAAAACAGGGAAGCACAACTGGTTCCTCGCCGATCGCATTTACGCAAAAGATCGATGATCATTCGGACACATGAGCCGGAAAAGTTATATTGCAAAACCCCCATCAGATACAAGCACCGTAATACGTGAGTATCCTGGACAAAGGGTTGTTACGCCTATGAGCAGGATACCAAATTTGTTGGGGCCTTTAGGATTTTTAGTTGGAGGCGGTAAACAGCCTTGGTTCACACTCTCGCTTTCTGACTCAATTATCCGATTAACTGTGAGATCACCGCTGGCAAGGACCTTGATGGCAGAGAGGCTCTGCTTTGCTATGGAAAATCGTGGTCTACACGGCGAGCCCTAGGAGTTCGGGAGCATACCCCTCGATTGTCAACGATACAGCCTCGCAGCCAAAAGAAGGTGAGAATGACAAAGGCATCCGGATTAACTTTGATCCTTGGATGTCTCAATTACGACAAAAGTGATGTGGTTCAAGCCTTCAGTTGATAGGTAATTGGGCTGTTGCATCGAAGGGTGGAGTACCGTGTCTCCGGATCACCGGTCGTCAAGCGGGCCGCAAATTATGATGGTGTTGGATCATCTCTTCAGATGACTTTGTTGTCTTTGCTGCTGGTTCTGGATGAGTAGTTCTTTCTTTTGTTATGCATATTCCTTGTCATTTGGTCATCCTCGTCTATGTCACTCTTCCTATGTAATAGTTGCTTCTGTTTAGAATGTCATTCTCGCCTGGATCACAAGAGTCTGAGCGCTGCAGATGTGTACCTTTTGGTGGTGTAGCAAGACTTCTTATGAACTATCATGTCTTGCTGTTTATGTCAGTAGTAGTCACTAGTCAGTGTTTGAATGTTGTATATATCGTTGTTTCGAATCGCTTATTGTCTCGAACTACCGGTGGGCTAAATGAGGGCATCACCATTCTCCAAAGGTTCGTGAGTATATCTCCTTTTTCAAGTTATATAATTTGAGCTCACTGTCTTTTCGATGATGTACACTTGTTTGGGCCAGTGAGGTGTCGTTGAATATGGGCCGAGTAGTAACGCAATGCCAAACAGGTCAATTATGACTCTCAGGCCGGGCTCTCAAAAGATCCTGAAAAAAGGCTGGACTCTCCAAAAAAAGAATAAGGACTCTAAGGCCGACATGTTGGCGCCACTGTGTTTTTGCAGGCGCTTATGCCGCCGAGAGCATATTGGCGCTGCTCAAATTCATGCTACCTTTTCATCCCCGCCTCCCCGCCTCCCCACCTCTCGAATCTCGATTCCTACCCAGCTTCCCCCAAATCCCTCCTCAGACTTCTATACTCAAGCGCACTATCATGTCGCTGGTCAACGCGGATCTCCGAGCCGGAGATCCCGAGGTCCGCCCCGCCTTCGGTCGCTGCAGGTCCGCCAACAAAGGGCATGGCGGCGCTTGACGACCAGTTTGTTTAAGAAAGTGCCGATGGTAACCATCAACGGCGCATCGCCTCTGCCTCGCCGGACGACCTTTGTCAAAGTTTTGGCATTGGCGCACGGCATCCAAATAAGTGACTTGCTCGTCGAAGTCCGTCCGCCACCGGCTGATTTCTTCGCCGTGTTCAACAACTTTCGACCGCAATCAGGTGTTCGAATCTTCCCGGCGCTTGTTCTGCGATGGCGCTACCGGTGAGCTTTGATCGGTGGCACCTGTGATGGGGCTCGTGCCCTTCCGAGCTTGAGTTTTTAACAAAGCTTACCTTCCACGGCATGCCTCGACGCGTTTGGAACAGCGAGTCCATGAACGAGCTTATCAACGCACCTTGGAGGTGAGCTCGTAAGCATGTTTGTTCCTCCGCATACCGGGCTCGACGGTTATGGCATGGATGAAGAAGCCGCCCACCATACCAAGGTGATTGGTGTTGAGATACCGTGCAGAACCGGGTTGTACTATTCGTCGCCACCAAGGCCGCCATGACCACGTTAGGGATGTACCAGACGAGTGTTCGTGGCATGTCAAGAAGTGGTCAATCCATCAATCAAGTCTCCGCCGCCGCTGGTGCTGTGGTCCGCCGACGACGCCCATTACAGTGAGTCAACGCCGACTTTCCTCGTGTTGCTCGGAACGATGGATGGCACAGGCCTACTCCATCGCTACGGGCGGAGGCCATCGCTTCTTTGGGAGAAGAGGTGGCTGGCTGCCCGGATGTGCTCTAATTTGAGGTAACAATCAATCTTGTCGATAGTACTAGTTAAATCCGAAGCTATGGGTCTGAAGCAATCGATATGCCAAGACATTTGATTGTGACCTGTTCTAATTTTGTACCGAACTTTTTTAGAAAGGGTTGTACGTCAACTTAATGTGCTAGCGTAACTTATTGTGTTGTTCATTCTGCTTTTCTTTGCACAACATTCAAGATATTTCCGCCATTTATAAAGACGATGAACCGTTATGTACGACTTCGTTGGTTTCAACATAGCCCTTCCCGTAGCGATCCACCGCTTCCATCCCGATTGTGCCGCCATGGAAATTTTTGTATGCAAGTTCAAGGTGCTATGATGTTCTATATGATTGTGTCAACTATATAAGTTTTTACTGAGCATCAGCAATGCATATGGCTGAAAGATGTATTTACGAGCATCGACCGATGGGTCTCTCTCTCTCTCTCTCTCTCACACACACACACACACACACACACACACACACCCACGCACAAGTGGGACCCGGTGAATTATTTATTTGCTCGTGACAGATTTTAATTAGTAACCACTGTAATCTAACTTTTTCTGTTATTAATTGAGCTCAAAGGACTTCAAAAAGTTGTATGTAAGCCTTTGTTTGGGCCTTTCCAAGGCCCCTAATGTGGGCTGAGTAACCATGTTAGGTTGTACTGCATTACATGTGCCTTTTTTTCAACATCGCTAATGCAATCGGGCCGACAGCTTGTACATAATATCCGGGTCAACTTGTTATCCACCCCGCTGGGCTGCAAAGTTTCCTAGGAGGTATGCATTAGGCTTAACAAGAAAATGGACTTTAAGAAATAATAAATGGGATGTAACTATAGTAACTGGCAATTACTATGCACCAAACACGTAATTAGTTTGAAAAATATATTATTTTTGGAATTTGGAAATTTTAATTTCATTACTTGTTATGCTGCACAAGTAATATTTCGTTGGATTTTAACTAATACAACTTTATTTTGAAATTATATTTAACTTGACTAGAAATTTCGGATAAAAATATTTCGGATCCTATCAAAATGTGGGAATTTTTTTGAATTCTGTTTTGAGCGGTTGTTTGAAATTATTAATCGTTGTCCTAGCTAGAAGTTGGGCTGTACTTTTAACAAACCCGTAAATGGGCTGTACTAAATTCCATTAGAATTGAAAATGGGTTGTACATTCTTACAAATCGCAAATGGGCTATATGTTCTCTCGCCAACCGAAGTCAGGCCTACTAAGTTGACGCTGCATCAAGGGCTTTGTCAACTTAGTCAATATAAACGATTCTAGCTGCAGTGATCGCACGATGTCCATCCAACGGCCGTAGTGCTTCTTTAACCTCTGGTCTTCTTGCTCCAAATTACCAAAGCAAATACCGGGTCGTGTCACAGGCTCGCCTTCCCCGGGTCGGGTCAGGATGCCGCTGGAGGCCTCACCGCCTGCATTACTCCCACCGCTGGCCGTGCCATCCTCTACTCACCCACACCCTCGTTATTCTCAAGGGCGACGGCAGCCTCACACCGCAGCCAACCAAGAACCTCAGATTCTCTCCGCTGGCTACCATCGCCGCCTTTCCCCGCTCCGTCTCCCCTTCCTAGGCCTCATTGTCAGCCCGCACTACCGCCTCGGTGCTCTCGGCGCCGGGCGTGGTCAACGTGGTCAATCTAATCGACTTCCATCTAAGAGTATCAGACGTGGAGAGGCCGATACCGGGTCCAGCGGCCGCAAGGAAGTGCCTCCTTATTACGCCAAAAATAATTATTCCTCCACCGACAAAGGGACCCACCGGACGGGCCACCTTATTTCGCGAAAAAACGCTTTCCTCGATCCGGGACCCACCGGACGGGCCAACAGATTTCGTGAAAAACGCTCCTCACAAGGTCACCGGACCCACCGGAAGTGCCTCCTTATTACGCACAAAAAATGAATACTCCCTCGCTAGCTGGGACCCACCATGGTGGGAGGCTGACTTAGGGCCTACTAAGTTGATCGACGGGGCCTTTGTCAACTTTAGTCAATATGAACGATTCTAGCTCCAAAGGATCGTGACGATGGCCATCCAACGGCCGTAGTGCTTCTTCAACCTCTCGGTGTTCTTGCTCCACTACCAAAGCAGCCGGTCGTGTCAAGATGCTCCCGCCTCCCTGCGGGTCGGTCAGGCCGCTGGAGGCCTCACCGCCTTCTACTATTCCCACCGCTGCCAAGTTCCTCAAGGGCGACGGCAGCCTCACACCGCAGCCGAACCAAAGTGAACCTCAGATTCTCTCCGCTGGCTTCCACCGCCGCTGTTTTCCCTGCTCCCGTCAGTCTCCTTCCTAGGCTCGCCATTGCCCACCGCCGTGGTGCTCTTGCCACAAGGGCGTGGTCAATGTGGTCAACTAATCGACTTCCATCGGAAGAGTATCAGACGTGGAGAGGCCGATACTGGTCCACGGCAGCCGCAAGGAAGTGCCTCCTTATTACGCGGAAAATAATTATTCCTCCACCGACAGCAGGGACTCCACCGACGGGCCACCAAGATTTCAAAAAAAACGCTTCTCGACCGCTGGGACCCACAGGACGGGCCACCGATTTCGCGAAAAAACGCTCTTCCGCTGTCACCGACTCCACCGGAAGTGCCTCCTTATTACGCACAAAAATGAATACCCTCGCTAGCCGGGACCAACCTTGGTGGAGGCTGACTTAGGGCCTACTAAGTTGATCGGGACGGAGGCCTTTGTCAACTTTAGTCAATATATGAACGATTCTAGCTCCAAAGGACTGCACGATGTCCATCCAACGGCCAGAGTGCTTCTTCAACCTCTCGGTCTTCTTGCTCCAGCCGCCTAAAGCACCGGTCGTGCCGCTCGCTCCCGCCGCCTGCGGGTCGGTCAGGATGTCATGGAGGCCTCACCGCCTCTACTACTCCCACCGCTGGCCGTGCCATCCTCTACGCACTCCACACCCTCGTTATTCTCATGGGCGACGGCAGCCTCACACCGCAGCCGAACGAGTGAACCCTCATACTCCCACGCTGGGCATCCATCGCCGCTGCCTTTCCCCGCCCGCCGCCCCTTCCTAGGCTCGCCGCCCACCGCCCGGTGCTTTGCAAGCGGCGTGGTCAACGTGGTCAAGGAATGGCTTCCATCGGACGTGGATCAGACGTGGAGAGGTCGATACCGGGTCCACGGCCGCAGCAAGGAAGTGCCTCCTTATTACGCCGCGAAAATAATTATTCCTCCACTCGACAAATGGGACCCACCGGACGGGCCACCGATGAAGCGAAAAAAAAATGTTTCCCCCGCTCGGGACCCACCAATTACATCTTCGCACGCAAGGAAGTGCGCCCGAAAAACGATTCGCTTCGACCGCTGGGACCCACCAGCTACATCTTCGCACGCAAGGAAGTGCTCGATACCGACCCACTCGGTCAAGCGCACGAAGCGTTGTCATTCTGGTCGCGAACGTGTACGTACATATATACTGGTCGATGTAGAGGCGCGCACGTGTCGTAGTAGAGGCGCGCACGTGTCGTAGTAGAGGCGCGCACGTAGCATGTACACGTACGTACAGCGGCCAGGGTGCAAGAAAGAAAATACGGCCACGTACGTACATACAGGCGGGGTCTCGAACGCCTACTCGCGCATACGTACATGGCTGGGTCGGAACAGAGAAACAACGCCGCTGCCGTGGTTCATGGGGAGCCAACCGCCGGGTCGGAACGGAATGCGTGGTCGTGTTCATCGGGAGGGCTTGGACGGAACAGCGATGGAAACGAGGCTCGCGTATCGCACAACGGAGGAAACGGCCTTTGTGTTCGACCGCCACGCTCAAACGGGTCCTGTTGATCGAGGGGCTCGCGCATCGCAAAACGGAGGAAACGGACGCCCCACGGTCGTAAACGGGGTCCCGCTGATCGGAGGAGGTGTATGCATCGCGAAAACGGAGGAAACGGACCTCCCACGGTCAAAACGGGGTCCCGTTGATCGGGAGGGTGTGGCGCATCGCAAAACGGATTTAAACGGACTTGTGTTGGAGCGCCACGGTCAAAACGGGGTCCCGTTCATCGGGAGGTGTGGCGCATCGCAAAACGGGACTCCACGGATACCGCTTCATCTCCACCGCCGACCTCCTCCAGCCTCCACGGGCTACCATCGACCTTCCTCCAGCCTCCACGGGCTCCTCGCTCATCCAGCCTCCACCGCGCTACTCCACCGGCCATCGCTCAACCACCCTCCACGGGCACCCCTCCACCGCTCATCGCTCATCCAGCCTCCACACCACGGGGTCCTGCTCAACCACCCTCCACGGCCACCCTCCACCGCCCATCGCTCATCCAGCCCTCCACACCACGGGTTCCTCGTTCATCCAGAGGCAACGCCACCGCCACCGCTCATCCAACCCCCCGCAACGCCATCGCTCATCCAATCGATCGGCTTCGCTTAGCAAAAGAAGGGCGAATCGCCCATCGGGTTCAGCTGCCATCGATCGATCGCCGGGTTCAAGAACGCCAGAGAACGCTCGTGAGTTCGCAAGGTAATCGCCGGGTTCAGTTAGAGCCCAACGCCGCCGGGTTCGTTAGAGCCAACGCCGCACACACGCACAGACGCATGAGAGAACGCCATCGCCGCCCCGACCTCCCACCGTGAATCGCAACTCCTCAAATTTTCCTCCCTCGCTTCTACCACGGTTTTTCCGTCATGGACGGCCCAAAGAATGTCATGCAGCTGCGCTCTCCGCCCGCCCAGGACGAAAAGCCCATTTTCTGTCATGATTTTTGTCATAGAAGTAGGAGCCCACCACATCTATGATGATACCGGTTTTGTCACAATTATCGCCATAGAAGTGTCATATGTATGATGTAAAAAAATTTCGCTCGCCCAAAATGTCACGGATGTGTCTTTTTTTGTAGTGCTACCTTATCTTAACAATGGGAAACAACAAAAGCAGAGAGTAGCAATTTTCAATCAAGCAGTGATTCATTCATACATTAATCGAGACATCATCTTAATAATGCCTTTGTTTCAACATGTATAAAGAACGCATAAAGCAGGTAGTAAAAGTATCATTCCTAAAACAATGCGAACATCTATTCATTTTAACAAGGTAGACATTATCTTAACAATACCTTTTTGGTTAAATATGTAGAAAGAACTACAAAAGCGTGATGGTAACCATTGCAGTAAAACATCAGTGAATCGATATATAATACCGTAGACATTTATCCTGAACAATAACATTTCTTAAAACATGTACTCCGGCCGCATCCTCTCAATGTAAATGGTACTGTGACCGCATCCCTAACAACAAGTGTTGTAGTTTTTGAACTAAGATTCAAGAGTTAATTTCTCTGAGGAAAGTCGGCACCCCATCCTTCCAAGACCAAGATTTGAAACAACTCATGAGGAAGACCTCGTAGAGATCTCAACACATATATGGAAATACGGTCTCATTTTTGTGCAAGCTTCCACTTAAATTAAGAGAAGCAAAAATGTCGCAATAGCAACAAGTTGAATAGGATATCCTGCTTTATAACAGAGGCAAAAAAGGAATCAATTATCGCCAATAAAGGAGGAGATGAAACATGCGCCACAAAATGGGTAATCCCGCCAATCCCTATGATGAAGTGTTATGCTTTGAAATAAGATTCAGAGTTAATTCCGAGAGTGGCATTGCTTAATTTTACCAATGCATTAGATTAATAAAAGCATAAATAGCTTCTCAGGGGAGAGTGGGCGCAACAACAAACATGTGTGCTTCCCCATCTACTTATATAAAGGGGGTGATGCAAGAGTTTGTTGTAACAAAGCAACAAGCTATAATGTCAAGGGTCTCCATTTTGTTCACTACTTAATGGGAAAAGACAAGCAATACAACAACTTCAATTCAAAAATTTTATTTAAAACAGTACTAATACAAGTAGCACAACATCTCAAAACACAATGCACAATCATCATGTGGATGTAGAAGGCAAGTACCAACCTGTCATGACGACACAAGATCATCGGTGACGAATCTGGCCAAGTAAATATATTTACTAGTCAGAAATCCAATCTCGCTTTGTGCAGTTATTCAAATTGGCAAGCTAAAGTCACTAGTGTG
>CM038675.1:545135342-545239318 GCA_021605145.1 Aegilops bicornis
CGATGCCAACACCCAGCCGGGTGAGGAACTCAAGGATGTTCGTGCTCAAAGTCCGTCTGCCCGTGAAGGAGAATCGGCGGCTTGCCGCTGCATTTATAGTAAGTGGTTGAGCGAACTTTGAAAAAGAGTTCGACGAGGAAGTCAATTAACAGAGTTATGTCTCAGAGGTATGCTCACGGTCGCCCCGACAGGAAATGCCCGGTTCTACGGGTGACCTTCTTCCCGAAGCTATTGCAACCGCACGAAAAGAGTTCAGCAGGTGATGAAAGGCGCCGCCTGTGCCTTGTGGCCATCTATCTCCCCGCCTCAAGGCCTTGGAGAGCTTGCAGAGAAGCTTCAGGAGCACGGCGGCGCTCCGACTATGGAAGATATCGCTCTGTCAGTCAAGGCGCCAGGAGGCTCGGGCCATGGTGAAGACGCGGTACACGAAGGCGACCCAAACCACATGGCCGAGGTCGGACTCAGGGGGCCCGACGGAAGGAGATCCCTATGAGCTTAGTGTACAGCCAAGTAGAGTTGGCCGCAAAGTATTCCCAGCCGGATCAGAACTAGACGGCCTATTAAACGGCATTGAAGAGGAATACAATCACCAATTTGACTATGTAATTTAAAATGACATGTAAAATGCCTTCTAGCCGGATTGTAGATCGCTTGTCGAGCGGACCTTTTCGCTTCAACCTCGGGACCCAATAGTCCGGAGTGTGTCCGAATACCCTCGCGTTATGTAAAAACCGGGGCATGCGTGAAGACCGCGTAGGGGTCATGAGTGCTTTATCGCATAAGTGCCCAACTAGTTATGTTATATTACATGGTTAGTAAGAAACATCTTCCAGGAGAATAGTTCCATTAGGGGTTCCTTTCTCGGGAGGCATGCCCTAAAGTGCATGTCCTGATCAAGTAAAAGCGTAAAAGCATCCGGGGCAGATAAATGAAAATAAAAAATCATCTTTTAGTTCACCGACCAATATTCCCTTGGCACGCTTAGCTGCTTCACCTACCGAGGTAACGCCGTCCGTCACCCGGCGGTAATAATCGCAGAGGTGCTCCTGCTACCACCTAGCTGAACAATCGGGAACGAGGGGTAAGCACAGGAGCCGTGCAACCCAGCTTGGCCAAAACTTAAGTCATATCGATGCATATAATGGCTAATAAAAGGTACATGCGGAAGTGTGACATATGTGTTGGGCATAAAGCTCAGATAAATAAGCTTCATAAAGAAGCCCCCAGGTATAATGAGCGCCGGATAGCTGTCAAGTGTAAAAGTAACAATGCGCAAACGAGCCTTTAATAACTTCGGAATAAAAAAGGGGGAGAAGGAGATAAATAAAAGACAACTTAAAGTATAAAATATAGACGGAGGAAGGAGACGAACTCAGAGTCCGGTGCTAGGCGTAGAATCTTCGGAGACGGGCTGCGTTCCATGGGTTCGGCTCGAGTCAGTTATCCGATGCGTTCCGCAGACGGTACGCCCGCCGTCAGACTTGGTCGATGATGAAGGGACCCTCCCATTTGGGCTTGAGTTTGTCCTTTTCTTGTCCGGGCAAAGCGAGAACTAGTTCACCAACATTGTAAGCTTTGGCCCGCATTTCCTCGCTTTGATATCTTCGAGCTTGCTGTTGATAGAATGCGGAACGAGCTTTTGCCACGCCACGCCCTCCTCCAAGGCGCCCAAGCTGTCCCGCCGATCGAGCTCGGCTTCTCTTTCTTCGCATATGCGCACGTGAGGTGAGTCATGAATTATGTCGCAGGCAAAACTGCCTCTCGCTACCAGATACCATAAAATGGTGTGAATCCAGAGCGCGGTTCGGCGTGGGTCCGTAGCCCCTGTAGTACGGAGTCGAGTCCTCTACCCAAAGGCGTGTTAGATTCCTTGAGGGACCGCACTAGTCCGGGTTTAATGCCGCCATGATTAGACCGCTTGCTCGCCGACTTGACCGTTAGTTTGGGGGTGATAGATCAAGCGTAGTCGAGCTTGATGCCCATGTTTTTGCACCAGAAGTTTGACTTTGTCGGCCGTGAAGTTCGTGGCTGCTATCGCGATGATGCTATGGGGACGCCAGAATGGTGTACTACCCCGATATGAAGTCTATCATCGTCCGGATTCGCCGCCTTTACAGTGCTTGGCTCTCTATCCATTTGGTGAATTTATCCACCATGACCAATAGGTATTTTTGCTTGTGGGTTCCTCCTTTAAGGGGTCCAACCATATCAAGCCCCTGCACTAATGGTAAGGGCCGTGATGGTATAGTTTTGAGGGCGGTGGGTGGCATGTGGCTTTGATTAGCAAAGAGCTAGCAACCGACGATCGCTGGACTAAGTCCCGAGATTCCGCCTGCCGGCCAGGCCAATAAAATCCTATACGAAAGGCCTTGCCTACAAGGGCCCTGTGCAGCAAGACGGTGCCCATCGAGTCCGCATGAATTTCAGCCAGGAGATTCCGCCTTCCTCTTTGGAGATACACCTTTGAAGGACTCCGTTGTGCTTTTCTTATAAAGCTCTCCTCATGGACCTTATAGGCTTTTAGACCACCGCACTATGCAGCGGGCCTCGCTTTTGGTCCTCTAAGTTTCTGCCTAGTTAGGTAGGCTCGAATGGTTCTGGCCCACGAGGCAATGATTGCCATTATTACGGGCCGACGGTGTTATTTCGCTGGCGGGACCACCAACTATGCCTGAATGTTTGGTGTGGGCAAGGCGTTGGGTCCGGGTTGTTATTTCCGGACTCTCCTCCCATAGTAATGGATGGCTTGAAAAGCCTCTCTAGGAAAATGTTCGGGGCGGCATCGCTTTATGGCGCCAATGCGCGCTAACACGCTCCGCTACCTGGTTGTTATCCCGGCTATATGGTGAAATTCGAGCCCCTCAAACCGAAATGACATTTTTAGGACGGCATTGCGATAAGCTGCCATTTTCGGATCCTTGGCATCAAAGTCCCCATTTATTTGGGATATCGCGAGGTTCAATCCCCAAGCACCTCTAGGCGCTGAATGCCCATGGAGACTGCCATCCCGGAGACCATGTAGAAGGGCCTCAGATTCGGCCATGTTGTTAGAGTTCGTGTACATTATTTGAAGTACGATTTGATCAGATCTCCGATTGGGGACGCTGTAACGACGCCAGCCTGTGCCGCTGCCAACATTTTGGAGCCGTCAAGTGCATGATCCACTTGGAATATGCGCTGCATTTTAGGGAGTTCGGCCACCATTCGGCGATGAAGTCAGCCAAAACTTGCGACTTAATAGCTCGCCGTGGCTTGTAGGTTATGTCGAACGGGAGGAGCTCAATGGCCCATTTAGCAATCCGCCCGCTATGTCGCGGGTTGTTTATAATGTCATTAAGAGGTACTTCGAGGCTACCGTTATCGAACACTCTTGGAAGTAGCGTCAGAAGCTTCCGGGATGCCATGAACACCGTGGTATGCTATCTTTTGATAATGAGGGTACCGTGACTTGCATGGAGTTCGGACAAGGGACACGAGTAAACTGGTTTTTGGAGAGGGAACTTGTGTCCGTCCTGCTTTCGCTCGACAACGAGCACCTCGCCATAACTTGATGGGTTACCGTGATGTATAATAGCATTGGTTCTCCCATGTTGGGCGCTGCCAGGACCGGATTTGTTGCCAATATGGCTTTGATTTCTTCGAAGTCTGGTTGCGGCAAGATCCGGCCCACTCGAAGTGTTCGGTGCACCGGAGGAGGCGATAAAGGGGTAATGCCTTTTCTCCTAAGCGGGAGATAAAGCGGCTTAGAGCCGCCACACATCCAGTCAATTTTTGTATTTGTTTGAGGTCTTTGGGGATATCCAATTGTGACAGAGCTCGGATCTTGGCTGGGTTTGCTTCAATTCCTCTACCGGATACAATGAAGCCTAAGAGCTTTCCGGCTGGTACGCCGAAAACGCATTTTTCCGGGTTGAGCTTGATGTCATATGTTCGGAGATTATCGAATGTGAGCCTCAAGTCGTCGACTAGGGGTTCGACATGCTTGGATTTGACGACCACATCGTCTACGTATGCCTCCACTGTTTTGCCAATCTGGTTTGCCAGACATGTCTGAATCATGCGCTGATAAGTTGCGCCGGCGTTTTTTAGCCCAAAGGGCATTGTGTTGAAGCAGAATGGGCCGTATGGAGTGATGAATGATGTTCGGCTTGGTCTGGCTCTGCCATCTTAATTTGGTGGTAGCCGGAGTATGCGTCGAGGAAACACAATGAATCGTGTCATGCGGTAGCGTCGATAATTGATCGATGCGGGGGAGGGGAAGGGATCCTTTGGGCAAGCCTTGTTAAGGTCCTTAAAATCGACACATAGGCGGCATGATTTTTCCTTCTTTGGTACCATTACCAAGTTTGCTAGCCAGTCCGGATGTTTAATGTCTCTGATGAATCCGGCCTCCAATAGTTTGGCTAGCTCCTCTCCCATGGCCTGTCTCTTGGGTTCGGAGAAACGCCAAGAGCTTGTTTGATCGGCTTGAATCCTTTTAGGATATTTAGGATGGGCTCGCCACCGGCGTGGGATTCCTGGCATGTCCGAAGGGTGCCGTGAAAAATGTCCCAATTTTTATGCGAGGAATTCTCGTAATGCGCGGCCCACATCGTGGTTTAATTATGCCCCGACGAGGCCGCTTTTGTAGGGTCCGCTGGATGGACTTGGAATTTGACTATATCGCCCCGCCGGTTTAAAAGAGGTGGACTTGGATCTCTTATCGAGTATCACATCGTCCCTCGTTTCACCGTGGGAGCGCAGATAGTGAGTTCCTTTGTCGCTAGGGCTTTGATAGTGCCTCAAGGGCAAGTGCGGTTGTTTTATTTTTGGCGCGAGCGCTATGTCCGGGTCACTAGCGAGAGTGATAATTCCGCTGGGTCCGCATTTTGAGCTTCATGTACCCGTAATGGGGTATAGCTTGAAAAATTGTGAATGCCTCTCGCCTCTAATAGAGCGTGATATCCGCTTTGAACGGGCCACTTGAATGTGACCTCCTCGGACCTATAATTGTCCAAATGCGTTTAACACCACATCTAGTGTGATCTTTCCTATACAACATGCTTCCCGACCGGGATTATTCCTCCAAGGTTGTGCTGCTCGCCAATGCGGCTCCAGCCTATTTCCATTTTTCAAGGGTTTCTCGTAGATGAGGTCTAACTACCGCCGACATCCATGAGTACCTTGGTAAGGCGTAAAGTCGCCCACTATTGGATTGAGGACCAATGCGGCCGGTGCTCGGGCTGTTCGAATTTAGGTTCACATCGGGCGTTAAAGGTAATAGCCGTGTCACCCATGGATTTGTTGTTGCTATCCGTAGACTTCGCAAGGTCATGGAGTGTTCGCTTCCGCATATTATTTGATGCGAAAGTCTCAAAGACTGTTAATACCGCATCGGTATTGCTGGGCTGGTGCTCGAGCTAGGAGCTCCTCGCCACTTTTGGCCACTCGCCGAGTATCCAACATGCTCTAAGGCTATGAGTTGGAGTGGCGCCCTCAGGTTATGAATTTTGCAGGTCCATTGAGCCATCCCTCCAAAGACGGTTCCATGCCCTTTGGGGGGTTTTTGATATTTGGTATGTAACCCAGGTGCCTGGTGATGATGCACCCTTTTATTTTGGACTAGGGTCGTATTCGGGGCCGGATTATCCCAAAATTTGATTTCGGTTTTCCAGGCGCTCTACATCGCGCAGCACTTTCGTACAACGGATGCCAAGTCAGCGAAGCGTGTAATTTCATGACGACTTATGGCGTTTAGGATTCCCTTGTCCGTGCAATTATTGCAGAAGAATGAGATTGCGTCCTCCTCGTGGCAGTCCTTTATCCTGTCCATAACCAGGAGGAATCGCCCAAGAATGATGTATCGCTTTCACCGGCTCTTGCCGGATTTGGGATAGATCTCTTATGTTTGGGTGGGCGGTTGGAATTAAATTCTGAACCCCGTCCGATCTAAGATTCAGGGGCCAAGAAGTTTCCGAACTTGGAAGCTTGGGTTCTTGGAGGTTGCCCAATGAATCTAGCCCGCTGCCTGACTTTAAGTTCAGGGCTTGAGTGGTGTCCTCCCCTCCGCGGGAATCTGACATGGAGGGGTCAGGAATCCGGACATAGCAAGTCTTTAAGGTAGGAAAAGAGTCGCCGTATTGTCCCTCTACCACAGCAACCTGGTGGGTAGCCTGGGGAGAGTTGATCTCTCTCAGATCGGTTTTAGGCCCAATCTGATCGTAGTCCATAGCGACTCCCAGGGCGGCGATGCGATCCAAGAGCTCGTTCAAGGAAGAGAGCTCCATCGGATCTAACTGCTCGGCAGTTCTCGAGTTAACGTGAAGATTGCTTCCGGCGACCCGAGAAGTCATCGCGCTGGCCAAGCGGCCGAACATGCGGTCATAAGAAAACCGCCTAGCTGGAGAGTTTGGCCGGTGGACAAAGCTCCTTTAGCAACAGTGTCGTCTTTAAAGACGGGATGAGGCATCCTTCCTGATAGCGACGGCACAAAGGAACTCTCAATGAAAGCACCAATGTCGGTGTCAAAACCGGCGGATCTCGGGTAGGGGGTCCCGAACTGTGCGTCTAGGCGGATGGTAACAGGAGACAAGGGACACGATGTTTTTACCCAGGTTCGCCCTCTCGATGGAGGTAATACCCTACTCCTGCTTGATTAATATTGATGATATGGGTAGTACAAGAGTGGATCTACCACGAGATCGTAGAGGCTAAACCCTAGAAGCTAGCGTGATGGTATGATTGTTGTTCGCCTACGGACTAAAAACCCTCCGGTTTATATAGACACCGGATAGGGTAGGGTTACACAGAGTCGGTTACAATGGTAGGAGATCTACATATCCAGACGCCAAGCTTGCCTTCCACGCCAAGGAAAGTCCCATCCGGACACGGGACGAAGTCTTCAATCTTGTATCTTCATAGTCCAGGAGTCTGGCCAACGGTGATAGTTCGGCTATCCGGACACCCACTAATCGAGGACTCCCTCAATGCTCGTCGTGATTGTGCGGCGCACCTGACATGGGCTCAAATCCGTCAAAGATCAAGTCTCCCCGGATGTCGGCGGTGTAGTTCAAGTTTCCGAACCTGACCTGGTGACCAGGGGCGTAGCTCTCGATCTGCTCCAGATGGCCAAGCGAGTTGGCCTGCAGTGCGAAGCCGTCGTATACAAAGATCTGTCCAGGGAGGGATACCTCACCCTGGACCGCATCGTTACCAATGATCGAAGGAGTCATCAAGCCTTACGGTGACGGCACAGTGGAACTCTCAATGAAAGCACCAATGTTGGTGTCAAAACCGGCGGATCTCGGGTAGGGGGTCCCGAACTGTGCGTCTAAGGCGGATGGTAACAGGAGGCAGGGGATATGATGTTTACCTGTGTTCGACCCTCTCGATGGAGGTAATACCCTACTTCCCCGCTTGATTGATCTTGATGATATGAGTATTACAAGAGTTGATCTACCACGAGATCAGAGAGGCTAAACCCTTAAGCTAGCCTGTGGTATGATTGTTGTTGTCCCCATTTGACTAAACCCTCCGGTTTATATAGACACCGGAGGGATCTAGGATTACATAGAGTCGGTTACAAGGAAGGAGATGGACATATCCGTATCGCCAAGCTTGCCTTCCACGCCAAGGAGAGTCCCATCCGGACACGGGACGAAGTCTTCAATCTTGTATCTTCATAGTCCAACAGTCCGGCCAAAGGATATAGTCCGGCTGTCCGGATACCCCCTAATCCAGGACTCCCTCAATAGGACTTTGCATGCTTCTAGTGAACCTATTGTTGACCCACCTGAGAATCCAAATGATGTTTCTATTTTTGATGCTGAAACACTATCTGGTGATGAACATGAACCTATTGATAATTGTTGGGGAACGTAGTAATTTCAAAAAAGATCCTACGCACACGCGAGATCAAGGTGATGCATAGCAACGAGAGGGGAGAGTGTTGTCTACGTACCCTCGTAAACCAAAAGCGGAAGCGTTAGCACAACGCGGTTGATGTAGTCATACGTCTTCACGATCCGACCGATCAAGTACCAAACGCATGGCACCTCCGAGTTCAGCACACGTTCAGCTCGATGACATCCATCGAACTCCGATCCAAATGAAAGTGTTGAGGGAGAGTTTCACAAGACGACAAAGATGGTGACGATGTTGATGTTCTACCGGCTACGTGGCTTCGCCTAAGCACCGCTACAGTATTATCAAGGTGGACTATGGTGGAAGGGGGCACCGCACACGGTTGGGAGAGATCAACTGATCAACTTGTATGTCTAGGGTGCCCCCTGCCCCCGTATATAAAGGAGCAAGGGGAAGGTGTGGCCGGCCAGGGAGGAGGCGCGCCAGGAGGAGTCCTACTCGTACCGGGAGTAGGACTCCCCCCTTTTCCATGTTGGACTAGGAGAGAGAGGGGAAGAGGTGGAGGGAGGAAGGAAAGGGGCGCCGCCCCCTCTCCTTGTCCTATTCGGACTGGGGGGGGGGGAGGGGCGCGCGGCCCTGCCATGGTCTCCTCTCCTCTCTTCCACCAAGGCCCATTAAGTTCCCGGGGGGTTCCGGTAACCTCCCGGTACTCCGGAAAAATCACAATTTCACCCGGAACACTTCCGATATCCAAACATAGGCTTCCAATATATCAATCTTCATGTTTCGACCATTTCAAGACTCCTCGTCATGTCCGTGATCACATCCGTGACTACGAACAACCTTCGGTACATCAAAACATATAAACTCATAATATAACTGCCATCATAACGTTAAGCGTGCGGACCCTACGGGTTCGAGAACTATGTAGACATGGCCGAGACACGTCTCCGGTCAATAACCAATAGCGTAACCTGGATGCTCATATTGGCTTCCACATATTCTACGAAGATCTTTATCGGTCGCATCAAGCATAACAACATATGTTGTTCCCTTTGTCATCAGTATGTTACTTGCCCGAGATTCAATCGTCGGTATCTCAATACCTAGTTCAATCTCATTACCGGCAAGTCTCTTTACTCGTTCCATAATACATCATCCCGCAGCTAACTCATTAGTTGCAATGCTTGCAAGGCTTAACTGATGTGCATTACCGAGAGGGCCCAGAGATACCTCTCCGACAATCGGAGTGACAAATCCTAATCTCGAAATAAGCCAACCCAACATGTACCTTCGGAGACACCTCGTAGAGCACCTTTATAATCACCCAAATACGTTGCCAGGACGCTTGGTAGCACACAAAGTGTTCCTCCGGTAAACAGGAGTTGCATAATCTCATAGTCATAGGAATATGTATAAGTCATGAAGAAAGCAATAGCAACATACTAACCGATCGTGTGCTAAGCTAACGGAATGGGTCATGTCAATCACATCATTCTCCTAATGATGTGATCCCGTTAATCAAATGACAACCCATTTCAATGGCTAGGAAACATAACCATCTTTGATTAACGAGCTAGTCAAGTATAGGCATACTAGTTACACTCTGTTTGTCTATGTATTCACACATGTATCATGTTTCTGGTTAATACAATTCTAGCATGAATTATAAACATTTATCATGATATAAGGAAATAAATATTAACTTTATTATTGCCTCTAGGGCATATTTCCTTCAGTCTCCCACTTGCACTAGAGTCAATAATCTAGATTGCACAGTAATGATGCTAACACCCCATGGAGCCTTGGTGTTGATCATGTTTTTTCTCGTGGAAGAGGCTTAGTCAACGGATCTGCAACATTCAGATCCGTATGTATCTTGCAAATTTCTATGTCTCCCACCTGGACTAGATCCCGGATGGAATTGAAGCGTCTCTTGATGTGCTTGGTTCTCTTGTGAAATCTGGATTCCTTCGCCAAGGCAATTGCACCAAAGATTGTCACAAAAGATTTTCATTGGACCCGATGCACTAGGTATGACACCTAGATTGGATTTGAACTCCTTCATCCAAACTCCTTCATTTGCTGCTTCCGAAGCAGCTATGTACTGTGCTTCACACGTAGATCCCACCACGACGCTTTGTTTAGAACTGCACCAACTGACAGCTCCAACGTTCAATGTAAACACGTATCCGGTTTGCGATTTAGAATCTTCCAGATCAGTGTCAAAGCTTGAATCAACGTAACCATTTACCATGAGCTCTTTGTCACCTACATAAACGAGAAACATATCCTTAGTCCTTTTCGTGTATTTCAGATGTTCTTGATCTGTCCCAAAGGATCCACTGGATTACTTTGGTACCTCCCCGCTGCATTTATAGCAAGGCACACATCAGGTCTGGTACACAGCATTGCATACATGATAGAGCCTATGGCTGAAGCATAGGGAAAATCTTTCATTTTCTCTCTATCTTCTGTAGTGGTCGGGCATTGAGTCTTACTCAATTTCACACCTTGTAACACAGGCAAGAACCCTTTCTTTGCTTGATCCATTTTGAACTTCTTCAAAACTTTCTCAAGGTATGTGCTTTGTGAAAGTCCAATTAAGCGTCTTGATCTATCTCTATAGATCTTAATGCCCAATATGTAAGCAGCTTCACCGAGGTCTTTCATCAAAAAACTCTTATTCAAGTATCCTTTTATGCTATCCAGAAATTCTATATCATTTCCAATTAGTAATATGTCATCCACATATAATATCATAAATGCTACAGAGCTCCCACTCACTTTCTTGTAAATACAGGCTTCTCCAAAAGTCTGTACAAAACCAAATGCTTTGATCACACTATCAAAGCGTTTATTCCAACCCCGACAGGCTTGCACCAGTCCATAAATGGATTGCTGGAGCTTGCACACTTTGTTAGCTCCCTTTGGATCGACAAAACCTTCCGGTTGCATCATATACAACTCTTCTTCCAGAAATCCATTCAGGAATGCAGTTTTTACATCCATCTGCCAAATTTCATAATCATAAAATGCGGCAATTGCTAACATTATTCGGACAGACTTAAGCATCGCTACGGGTGAGAAGGTCTCATCGTAGTCAACCCCTTGAACTTGTCGAAAACCTTTCGCAACAAGTCGAGCTTTGTAGATAGTAATATTACCGTCAGTGTCAGTCTTCTTCTTGAAGATCCATTTATTCTCAATTGCTTGCCGATCATCGGGCAAGTCAACCAAAGTCCACACTTTGTTCTCATACATGGATCACATCTCAGATTTCATGGCTTCAAGCCATTTTGTGGAATCTGGGCTCACCATCGCTTCTTCATAGTTCGTAGGTTCATCATGATCTAGTAGCATGACTTCCGTAACAGGATTACTGCATTCACTGCAGTGCGGATCTTACTATGGTTGATCTACAAGGTTCAAGAACAACTTGATCTGAAATTTCATGATCATCATCATTAACTTCCTCACTAATTGGTGTAGGTGTCACGTAAACCGGTTTCTGTGATGAACTACTTTCCAATAAGGGAGCAGGTACAGTTACCTCATCAAGTTCTACTTTCCTCCCACTCACTTCTTTCGAGAGAAATTCCTTCTCTAGAAAGGATCCATTTTTAGCAACAAATGTCTTGCCTTCGGATCTGTGATAGAAGGTGTACCCAATAGTCTCCTTTGGGTATCCTATGAAGACACATTTCTCCGATTTGGGTTCGAGCTTATCAGGTTGAAGATTTTTCACATAAGCATCGCAGCCCCAAAATTTAAGAAACGACAACTTTGGTTTCTTGCCAAACCACGGTTCATAAGGCGTCGTCTCAACGGATTTCGATAGTGCCCTATTTAATGTGAATGCGGTCGTATCTAAAGCATAACCCCAAAATGATAGCGGTAAATCAGTAAGAGACATCATAGATCGCACCATATCCAGTAAAGTATGATTACAACGTTCGGACACACCATTACGCTGTGGTGTTCCGGGTGGCGTGAGTTGCGAAACTATTCCACACTGTTTCAAATGTAGACCAAACTCGTAACTCAAATATTCTCCTCCATGATCAGATCATAGAAAATTTATTTTCTTGTTATGATGATTTTCATCTTCACTCTGAAATTCTTTGACCTTCTCAAATGTTTCAGACTTATGCTTCATTAAGTAGATATACCCATATCTGCTTAAATCATCCGTGAAGGTGAGAAAATAACGATATCCGCCACAAACCTCAACATTCGTCGGACCACATACATCAGTATGTATGATTTCCAACAAACCTGTTGCTCTCTCCATAGTACCGGAGAACGGCGTTTTAGTCATCTTGCCCATGAGGCACGGTTCGCAAGTACCAAGTGATTCATAATCAAGTGGCTCCAAAAGTCCATCAGTATGGAGTTTCTTCATGTGCTTTACACCGATATGACCTAAACGGCAGTGCACAAATAAGTTGCACTATCATTATCAACTCTGCATCTTTTTGTTTCAACATTATGAATATGTGTAGCACTACTATCGAGATTCATCAAAAATAGACCACTCTTCAAGGGTGCATGACCATAAAAGATATTACTCATATAAATAGAACAACCATTATTCTCTGATTTAAATGAATAACCGTCACCGTCTCGCATCAAACAAGATCCAGATATAATGTTCATGCTCAACGCTGGCACCAAATAACAATTATTTAGGTCTAAAACTAATCCCAAAGGTAGATGTAGAGGTAGCGTGCCGACCGCGATCACATCGACTATGGAACCATTTCCCACGCGCATCGTCACCTTGTCCTTGCTTAATCCATAGTCCCTGTTTCGTGTTGCAAATATTAGCAACAGAACCAGTATCAAATACCCAGGTGCTACTGCGAGCTCTAGTAAGGTACACATTAATAACATGTATATCACATATACCTTTGTTCACCTTGCCATCCTTCTTATCCGCCAAATACTTGGGGGCGTTCCGCTTCCAAAGGACTACCGCTTGGCAAGAGAAGCACTCAGTTTCGTGCTTAGGTCCGCACTTGGGTTTCTTCTCCCGAGCAGCAACTTGCTTGTCGCTTTTTCTTGAAGTTCCCCTTCTTCTTCCCTTTGCCCTTTTCTTGAAACTAGTGGTCTTTTGACCATCAACACTTGATGCTCCTTCTTGATTTCTACCTCCGCAGCCTTTAGCATTGAGAAGAGCTCGAATCGCCTTTTTCCATCCCTTGCATGTTATAGTTCACCGCGAAGCTCTTATAGCTTGGTGGCGGTGATTGGAGAATTTCGTCAATGACGCTTATCATCCGGAAGATTAACTCCCAGCTTGAATCAAGTGATTATTATAACCGGACATCTTGAGTATATGCTCACCGACGTAACTATTCTCCTCCGCCTTGCAGCTATAGAACTTATTGGAGACTTCATATCTCTCAATCTGGCATTTGCTTGAAATATCAACTTCAACTCCTGGAACATCTCATATGCTCCATGACGCTCAAAACATCGTTGAAGTCCCGGTTCTAAGCCGTAAAGCATGGCACATCGAACTATCGAGTAGTCATCGCTTTTGCTCGCCAGACGCTTATAACATCTGGTGTTGCTCCCCGCAGCAGTTCGGCACCCAGCCGGTGCTTCCATGACGTAATTCTTCCAGGCAGCAATGAGGATAATCCTCAAGTTACGGACCCAATCCGTGTAATTTCTACCATCATCTTTCAACTTTGCTTTCTCAAGGAACGATTAAAATTCAACGGAACAACAAAGACGGGCCATCTATCTACAATCAAACATAGACAAGCAAGATACTATCAGGTACTAAGTTCATGATAAATTTAAGTTCAATTAATCATATTACTTAAGAATTCCCACTTAGAAATACATCCCTCTAATCCTCTAAGTGATCACGTGATCCAAATCAACTAAACCCTAACCGATCATCACGTGAAATGGAGTAGCTTTCAATGGTGAACATCACTATGTTGATCATATCTACTATATGATTCACGCTCGACCTTTCGGTCTCAGTGTTCCGAGGCCATATCTAGATATGCTAGGCTCGTCAAGTTTAACCTGAGTATTCTGCGTGTGCAAAACTGGCTTGCACCCGTTCTAGATGGACGTAGAGCTTATCACACCCGATCATCACGTGGTGTCTGGGCACGACGAACTTTGGCAACGGTGCATACTTAGGGAGAACACTTTTATCTTGAAATTTAGTGAGAGATCATCTTATAATGCTACCGTCAATCAAAGCAAGATAAGATGCATAAAAGATAAACATCACATGCAATCAATATAAGTGATATGATATGGCCATCAACATCTTGTGCTTGTGATCTCCATCTCCGAAGCACCTCCATGATCACCATCGTCACCGGCGCGACACCTTGATCTTCATCGTAGCATCATTGTCGTCTCGCCAATCTTATGCTTCTACGACTATTGCTACCGCTTAGTGATAAAGTAAAGCATTACAGTATGCATTGCATTGCATACAATAAAGCGACAACCATATGGCTCCTGCCAGTTGTCAATAACTCGGTTACTAAACATGATCATCTCATACAATAAAATATAGCATCACATCTTGACCATATCACATCACAACATGCCCTGCAAAAACAACTTAGACGTCCTCTACTTTGTTGTTGCAAATTTTACATGGCTGCTATGGGCTTAGCAAGAACCGTTCTTACCTACGCATCAAAACCACAATGATAGTTTGTCAAGTTAGTGCTGTTTTAACCTTCGCAAGGACCGGGCGTAGCCACACTCGGTTCAAATAAAGTTGGAGAAACTGACACCCACTAGCCACCTCTGTTCAAAGAACGTCGGGAGAACCGGTCTCGCGTAAGCGTACGCGTAATGTCGGTCCGGGCCGCTTCGTCCAACAATACCGCCGAACCAAAGTATGACATGCTGGTAAGCAGTATGACTTATATCGCCCACAACTCACTTTTGTTCTACTCGTGCATATGACATCTACGCATAAAACCTGGCTCGGATGCCATCGTTGGGGAACGTAGTAATTTCAAAAATTCCTACGCACACGCAAGATCATGGTGATGCATAGCAACGAGAGGGAGAGTGTTGTCTACGCACTCGTGAGACCAAAGCGAAGCATTAGCACAACGCGGTTGATGTACTCGTACGACTTCACGGTCCGACCGATCAAGTACCAAACGCACGGCACCTCTGAGTTCAGCACACGTTCAGCCCGATGACGTCCCTCGAACTCCGATCCAGCCGAGTGTTGAGGGAGAATTTCGTCAGCACGACGGCGTGGTGACGATGTTGATGTTCTACCGACGCAGGGCTTCGCCTAAGCACCGCGACAGTATTATCAAGGTGGACTATGGTGGAAGGGGGCACCGCACACGGTTGGGAGAGATCAACTGATCAACTTGTATGTCTAGGGTGCCCCCTGCCTCGTGATATAAAGGATCAAGGGGAGGTGCGGCCGGCCAGGGAGGAGGCGCGCCAGGAGGAGTCCTACTCCTACCGGGAGTAGGACTCCCCCCTTTTCCATGTTGGACTAGGAGAAAGAGGGGGAAGAGGTGGAGGGGGGGAAGGAAAGGGGGGGGGGGCGCCGCCCCCTCTCCTTGTCCTATTCGGACTGGGAGGGGAGGGGTGCGCGGCCCTGCCATGGTCTCCTCTCCTCTCTTCCACCAAGGCCCACTAAGGCCCATTAAGTTCTTGGGTTCGGTAACCTCCTGCATCTCGAAAAATCACAATTTCACCCGGAACACTTCCGATATCCAAACATAGGCTTCCAATATATCAATCTTCATGTTTCGACCATTTCGAGACTCCTCGTCATGTCCGTGATCACATCCGTGACTCCGAACAACCTTCAGTACATCAAAACCTATAAACTCATAACATAACTGCCATCATAACGTTAAGCGTGCGGACCCTACGGGTTCGAGAACTATGTAGACATGGTCGAGACACGTCTCCGGTCAATAACCAATAGCGGAACCTGGATGCTCATATTGGCTCCCACATATTCTACGAAGATCTTTATCGGTCAGACCGCATAACAACATATGTTGTTCCCTTTGTCATTGGTATGTACCTTGCCCGAGATTCAATCGTCGGTATCTCAATACCTAGTTCAATCTCATTACCGGCAAGTCTCTTTACTCGTTCCATAATACATCATCCCGCAGCTAACTCATTAGTTGCAATGCTTGCAAGGCTTAAGTGATGTGCATTACCGAGAGGGCCCAGAGATACCTCTCCGACAATCGGAGTGACAAATCCTAATCTCGAAATAAGCCAACCCAACATGTACCTTCGGAGACACCTGTAGAGCACCTTTATAATCACCCAGTTACGTTGTGACGCTTTGGTAGCACACAAAGTGTTCCTCCCAGAACGGGAGTTGCATAATCTCATAGTCATAGGAACATGTATAAGTCATGAAGAAAGCAATAGCAACATACTAAATGATCGTGTGCTAAGCTAACGGAAAGGGTCATGTCAATCACATCATTCTCCTAATGATGTGATCCCGTTAATCAAATGACAACCCATGTCAATGGCTAGGAAACATAACCATCTTTGTTTAACGAGCTAGTCAAGTAGAGGCATACTAGTGACACTCTGTTTGTCTATGTATTCACACTTCTATCATGTTTTCGGTTAATACAATTCTAGCATGAATAATAAACATTTATCATGATATAAGGAAATAAATAATTACTTTATTATTGCCTCTAGGGCATATTGCCTTCAATAATGTTAATGATGATGTTCATGTTGATGCTCAACCTAGCGATAACAATGATGTAGAGATTGAACCTGCTGTTGATCTTGATAACCCACAATCAAAGAATCAACGTTATGATAAGAGAGACTTCATTGCTAGGAAGCACCAGAAGAAAGAGAACCATGGGTTCGAAACCCATGCCTTTTCCTCCCAAACCATCCAAGAAAAAGGATGATGAGGATTTTGAGCGCTTTGGTGAAATGATTAGACCTATCTTTTATGTATGCGTCAATCGATATGCTTAAAATAAATCCTTATGCTAAGTATATGAAAGATATTTTTACAAATAAAATAAAGATATCGTAAGCTGAAATTTCCACCATGCTTGCCAATTATACTTTTAAAGGAGGAATACCTAAGAAACTAGGAGATCGAGGAGTACCAACTATACCATGCTCCATTAAAAGAAACTATGTTAAAACTGCTTTATGTGATCTTGGAGCCAGTGTTACTATTATGCCTCTCTCCTTATATCGTAGACTTGATTTGAATAAGTTGATACCTACTGAAATATCTTTGCAAATGGCCGATAAATCAACTGCTATACCTGTCGGCATTTGTGAGGATGTGCCCGTTGTGGTTGCAAATGTTACTATTTTAACGGACTTTGTTATTCTTGATATTCCCGAGGACGATAGTATGTCGATTATACTTGGTAGACCCTTTTTCAATACTGCAGGGGCTGTTATTGACTGCAACAAAGGCAATGTCACTTTTCATGTTAATGGTAATGAGCATACGGTACACTTTCCGAGGAAACAACCTCAAGTCCACAGTATCAATTCTATTGGAAAAACTTCAACAATTACTATTGGAGGTTTTGAATTCCCTCTTCCTACTGTCAAGAAGAAATATGATATTCTTATTGTTGGGGACATACATATCCCCGTTGAGTTAACCTAGTGTTATTCGAAAATTCTCCAGCTTCATGCGATTCGGAAAGTGTTTGTTAACAAGACTTGATCAACCTTGTTAGTGGATTCCTTTTGATTAGCATGAGATGGATGAAATTAGAAAGCACAACTCTCTGTACCCTCCTTTAACTTTTTGTTATTTAGATTAAATAAATAAAAAATAGTATTTTCTATCTGTTTTCTAAATTATCCTTGTAATAAAAAAATACCCCGAAAATAAAAGTTCTCCAAATGTCCCGAAAATGAAATATGATTTTTTGTCGAATATTTAAGAATATCTGGCACTGGGAACACATCAGGGCCCCCCCACCATCTAGCCATGAGGGTGCGAGGCGTGCCCACCCCCTGGGGCGCGCCCCCTGCCTCATGGGCCCCACGTGGACCCCCTCCACTTATTCCTGCACCCACTCACTTTCTCTTCCTCCAGAAAAAATCCTCCCATAGTTCAAACCCGTGTTCTACCTCATCTTGCTACCATTTTCGATCTCCTTGCTCAAAGATCCATTCACAAAACTATTTTGGGGGATTGTTCTTCGGTAGGTGACTCCTCTAATGGTCCAATTAGTTTTTGTTCTAGTGCTTTATTTATTGCAAATTTTTGCTGCTAAGGTGACCCTGTTCTTGAGCTTGCATGTCAAATTTATATGGTCCAAAGTAGTTTCAATGCATGATATAGCCTCTAGGCACTTGTGGGAGTAGTTGCTATCAATCTTGTTGAGTTTGGTTCACTTTTATTTTGAGTCACTAAAATTTTAGAAATTTTTGAAAGAAAGAAAAATGTTCAGGAAAATGTACCAAGGTGGTTCCCAAGGAAGCAAGGACCAAGGCTCGCGATACGTGAGCCGGACGATGAGCCACCAAGGGAAGCTCAAGTGCGGCCTTGTGAATGGCCGTCAGAGGAGTTTATGGTCCAAGCAGGCATCAAGGATGAATTTGACGCGTATGTGCATAACACTGATCTTGAGGGCTTCGTGTCAGATAAATGCCCACAATACTACTACCTAACTGATTCCTTTGTGAGAAGGTTTAAATTTACATCCACGCAAAATTCTCACACTGTTATATTTGATATTTATGATAAATCATACACCATGTACCTAGAAGATTTTAATACCACTTGTAAACTCCCGCAGTGGTGCAATAATAGTGAACCTCGCAAATCAGAATTTAAAGACTTTCTTGCTAGTATCACTTTGGGGTAATCTAGAGAAATCACACAAGCTACCATAGGGAGCATTCATTTCCCTTCCATACATTACTTTGCTCTCTTTGTAGGTAGATGCATTAACAGTAAAGATGAGGCTTGTCACATGTGCGTTCCAGATCTTAGTGTCCTCAAGAGTGCGGTATTAGGGATAAACAATATAACTTGGGGGCAATTGTTGCACGAAGGCTGCATCTTAATGGTACTAGTGGAGATTTGTTTGGTGGAATTTATGCGACTCTTTTAGCTAATTATCCTGATGTACCCATACATGAAAATGATATGGAGATACCTCCTGCTTATCTAGATTATAATGCTATGGTTCGCCATCAGTTTGTTGAGAGGAATGAACAGTTCCTCCAGTACCGGCTAATCTTTGACAGACGTCGCACTATCCATGTTGCTCTCCCTGCTCCCACTTTCTTTGATTTTCGGGCAAAAAGGAGATATGTTATAACCAGGGAGGAGGCGGACGACTATGAAAGGAGGATGGAGGCAGCTCGCCTCCAAGCTACAGCTCGTCAGGCAGTAGCCGCTGCATCTCAGTACGACTCCAGTTACAACTTTGGATATCCGCCAGGCCATCCGTGGCCATAGACCAACTTAGGACAAAAGTCTAAGCTTGGGGGAGTACGTATTTCTCACCGACATTACATTCATGTTCACACACTCATTCTAGTTGTCGGTGCTCATACTTTTTCATTGTACTATCCATGCTAGTTATTTTTCTTTTCTAAGCCTTTGTGTCTGAAAAACCTTAAGAAAAAAAATAGTTGTAACTTTTAGTTAGTTTACTATTCATGCATGTAGTAGTATTAATTAAATGAAAACCCAAACAGATTTTCTCATTCTTCTTTTGCTTGTTGGGAGCTTTCCCGTGTAAATAGTTTTATTTCTTTTCCTTTGGGGGGGGGGGGAGTCGGGAGGAGAAGACCATGATGAAAATGTTGAGTGTCTCTCATATGCATTATTGTTAATTTAACCAAGAGCCCATATTACCTTGTCTTCTCCCTTGTATTAAATGCTTGCAGATTCGAGCTTAGTCCAATGCATGTGCACTATTATTATTATCCACACCGTTCGGTCGTGCAAATGAAGGGCAATAATGACGATATTGATGGACTGATTGAGATGAGAGAAGCTGGTATGAACTCGACCTATCTTAGTTTTGTAAATATGATTAGTTCATCGTTCCTGATTCAGCCTATTATGAATGAAACATGTTTGCAATGACAGCTAGAGATTATAGTTGCTCATGCCATGCTTAATTTGCTAGGAGTTTATAATGGTTTACCTTGCGTTCCAACATGCTATTAAAATAGTTGTGATGTGGTATGATAGGGTGGTATCCTCCTATGAATGATTCTAGTGGCTTGACTTGGCATATGTTCACGCTTGTAGTTGAAACAAAATCAACATAGCCTCCAGGATAACTATGTTCATGGTGATCTATATCCTACTCATGCTTGCACTCATTGTTGATTAATCTTAATGCATGTTCATGACTGTTGTCGCTCTCTAGTTGGTCGCTTCCCAGTCTCTTTCTAACCTTCACTTGTACTAAGCGGAAATACTGCTTGTGCATCCACTTCCATACACCCCAAAGTTATTCCATATGAGTCCACCATACCTTCCTATATGCGGTATCTACCTGCCGTTCCAAGTAAAATTTGTATGTGCCAAACTCTAAACCTTCAAATGAAATTCTGTTTTGTATGCTCGAATAGCTCATGTATCAACTAGGGTTGTCTATATCTTCCATGCTAGGTGGGTTATTCTCACGATGAGTGGACTCAGCTCATCACTCACGAGAAAATGGCCGGTAACCGGGATGCCCGGTCCCACGCTCAAATCAAAATAATTGCAAACAAAACTCCCCCAGGACTGTTGTTAGTTGGAGGCACCCGTTGTTTCGGGCAAGCCATGGATTGATGCTTGTTGGTGGTGGAGGAGTATAAACTTTACCATTCTGTTTGGGAACCGCCTATAATGTGTGTAGCATGGAAGATATCGACATCTCTTGGTTGTTATGTTGACAATGAAAGTATGCCACTCAAAATATTATTTATATCTATTTCAAAACTCGAGCTCTGGCACCTCTACAAATCCCTGCTTCCCTCTGCGAAGGGCCTATCTATTTACTTTTATGTTGAGTCATCATCCTCTTATTAAAAAGCAGCAGTTGGAGAGCACCGCTGTCATTTTTATCCATTACTATTAATTTACATTGAGTATGACTATGACTGGATCTCTTTTAACATGAATTACAATGTCTAGTCAGTCCTTGATCTTCAGAGGTGCTCTGTATTTATGTTTTGCGGTCTCAGAAAGGGCTAGAGAGATACCATCTTGTTATATCATATTATGATTGTTTTGAGAAAGTGTTGTCATCCGAGATTTATTATTATTGCTCGCCAGTTGATTATGCCATTGATATGAGTAAACATGAGACCTAAATGTTATTGTGAATGTGGTTAGTTCATAATCTTTACTGAGAACTTGAATGCTGGCTTTACATATTTGCAACAACAAGGTCAAATAGAGTTTGTAGAAGTTTTTCTTTATCACTTTCAGTTTGTCAACTGAATTGCTTGAGGACAAGCAAAGGTTTAAGCTTGGGGGAGTTGATACGTCTCCAACGTATCTACTTCTCCAAACACTTTTGCCCTTGTTTTTGACTCTAACTTGCATGATTTGAATGGAACTAACCCGGACTGATGTTGTTTTCAGTAGAATTGCCATGGTGTTATTTTTGTGCAGAAATAAAAGTTCTCAGAATGACCTGAAAATCCACGGAGACACGTTTTGGAAATAATAAAAAATACTGGCGAAAGAATCAGCATCAGGGGGGCCACACCTTGTCCACGATGGTGCAGGGCGCGCCCACCCCCCTGGGGCGCGCCCCCTGCCTCGTGGGCCCCCTGAGACTCCACCGACCTCAACTCTAACTCCATATATTCACGTTTGGGGAGAAAAAAATCAGAGAGAAGGATTCATCGTGTTTTAAGATACAGAGCCGCCACTAAGCGCTAATCTTCCTCGGGAGGGCTGATCTGGAGTCCGTTCGGGGCTCCGGAGAGGGGAATCCGTCACCGTCGTCGTCATCAACCTTCCTCCATCACCAATTTCATGATGCTGAACGTCGTGCGTGAGTAATTCCATCGTAGGCTTGCTGGACGATGATGGATTGGATGAGATTTATCATGTAATCGAGTTAGTTTTGTTAGGGTTCGATCCCTAGTATCCATTATGTTCTGAGATTGATGTTGCTATGACTTTGCTATGCTTAATGCTTGTCACTAGGGCCCGAGTGCCATGAGTTCAGACCTGAACGTAGTATGTTTTCATGAATATATGTGAGTTCTTGATCCTATCTTGCCAGTCAATAGTCACCTACTATGTGTTATGAACCGGCAAACCTGAAGTGACAATAATCGGGACCACTCCCGGTGATGACCGTAGTTTGAGGAGTCCATGTATTCACTAAGTGTTAATGCTTTGGTCCGGTACTCTGTTAAAAGGAGGCCTTAATATCCCTTAGTTTCCAATAGGACCCCGCTGCCACGGGAGGGTAGAACAAAAGATGTCATGCAAGTTCTTTTCCATAAGCACGTATGACTATATTCAGAATGCATGCCTACATTACATTGATGAGCTGGAGCTAGTTCTATGTCACCAAATGTTATAACTGTTGCATGAGGAATCACATCTGACATAATTATCCATCATTGATCCATGGCCTACGAGCTTTCCACATATTGATCTTTGCTTAGTTACTTTTCCGTTCCCACTGTTACGATTACTACAAAACTTATATTGTTACTTTTGCCACCATTACCGTTACTTCCATACTACTTTGCTACTAAATACTTTGCTGCAGATATTAAGTCTTTCAGGTGTGGTTGAATTGACAACTCAGCTGCTAATACTTGAGAATATTCTTTGGCTCCCCTTGTGTCGAATCAATAAATTTGGGTTGAATACTCTACCCTCGAAAACTTTTGCGATCCCCTATACTTGTGGGTTATCATGGACACAATCTCCCCCTCTTGTTGATATGCATCTCCTAGATACATCTTGCGTGATCATAGCAAACTTTTTGAAATTGCATGCTACGTTCCCCAACAGTGGTATCGGAGTCAGGTCTATGCGTAGATGATATGCACGAGTAGAACACAAAGAGTTGTGGGCGATCATAGTCATACTGCTTACCACCAACGTCTTATTTTGATTCGGCGGTATTGTTGGATGAAGTGGCCCGGACCACCTTACATGACCACGTTCATGAGACCGGTTCCACCGACAGACATGCAACTTGTTTTGCACAAAGGTGGCTGGCGGGTGTCTGTTTCTCCAACTTTAGTTGAATCGAATTTGACTACGGCCAGTCCTTGTTGAAGGTTAAAATAGCACACTTGACAAAAAATCATTGTGGTTTTGATGCGTAGGTAAGAACGGTTCTTTCTAGAAGCCCATAGCAGCCACGTAGAACTTGTAACAACAAAGTAGAGGATGTCTAACTTGTTTTTGCAGGGCATGTTGTGATGTGATATGGTCAAGACATGATGTGATATAAGTTATTGTATGAGATGATCATGAATTGTAAAAGTTATCGCCAATTGGCAAGAGCCTTATGGTTGTCGATTTATTGTATGAAATGCAATCGCCATGTAATTGCTTTACTTTATCACTATGCGGTAGCGATGGTTGAAGAAGCAATAGTTGGCGAGACGACAACGATGCTACGATGGAGATCAAGGTGTCAAGCCTGTGACGATGGAGATCATGACAATGCTTTGGAGATGGAGATCAAAGGCACAAGATGATGGTAGCCATTCATGTCACATATTTTGATTGCATGTGATGTTAATCTTTTATGCATGTTATTTTGCTTAGTACAGCGGTAGCATTATAAGATGATCCCTCACTAAGTTTCAAGGTATAAGTGTTCTCCTTGTGTATGCACTGTTGCGACAGTTCATCGTGTCGAGACACCACGTGATGATCGGGTGTGATAAGCTCTACGTTCACATACAACGAGTGCAAGACAGTTTTGCACGTGCAGAATACTTGGGTTAAACTTGACGAGCCTAGCATGTACAGACATGGCCTCAGAACACTGAGACATAAAGGTTCATATAGTAGATATGATCAACATAGAGATGTTCACCATTGAAAACTAATCCATCTCACGTGATGATCGGACATGGACTAGTTGATATGGATCACATGATCATTTAGATGACTAAAGGGATGTCTATCTAAGTGGGAATTCTTTAGTAATATGAATAATTGAACTTAATTTATCATGAACTTAGTACTGATAGTTTTTGCATATCTATGTTGTTGTAGATCAATGGCACGTGCTACCGTTCCCTTGAAATTTAATACGTTCCTAGAGAAAGCTAAGTTGAAAGATGATGGTAGCAAATCGCACGGATCGGGTCCGTAATTTGAGGATTATCCTCATTGCTGCACAGAAGAATTACGTCCTTGAAGCACCGCTAGGTGCAAGGCCTACTGCAGGAGCAACTCCGGACGTTATGAACGTCTGGCAAGCTAAATCAGATGACTACTCGATAGTTCAGTGTGCCATGTTTTACGGCTTAAAATCGGGACTTCAAAGAAATTTTGAACGTCATGGAGCATATGAGATGTTCCAGGAGTTGAAGTTAGTATTTCAAGCAAATGCCCGAGTCGAGAGATATGAAGTCTCCAACAAGTTCTATAGCTGCAAGATGGAGGAGAACAGTTCTGTTAGTGAACATATACTCAAAATGTCTGGGTATCATAACCACTTGACTCAGCCAGGAGTTAACCTTCCAGATGATAGTGTCATTGACAGAGTTCTTCAATCACTGCCACGAAGCTATAAAGGCTTTGTGATGAACTATAATATGCAAGGGATGGAAAAGACAATTCCCGAGCTCTTCGCAATGCTTAAGGCTGCGGAGGTAGAAATCAAGAAGGAGTATCAAGTTTTGATGGTTAACAAGACCACTAGTTTCAAGAAAAAAGGCAAAGGGAAGAAGGGGAACTTCAAGAAGAATAGCAAGCAATTTGCTGCTCCCAGGAAGAATCCCAAGTCTGGACCTAAGCCTGAAACTGAGTGCTTCTATTACACAGGGACTGGTCACTGGAAGCGGAACTGCCCCAAGTATTTGGCGGATAAGAAGGATGGAAAAGTGAAAGGTATATTTGATATGCATGTTATTGATGTGTACCTTACTAATGCTCGTAGTAGCCCCTGGGTATTTGATACTGGTTCTGTTGCTCATATTTGCAACTCGAAACAGGGGCTACGGATTAAATGAAGATTGGCTAAGGACGAGGTGATGATGCACGTAGGAAATAGTTCCAAGGTTGATGTGATCGCCCTCGGCACGCTTGTAACATCCCAAATTTTCAATTTGGAATGTTATACATAGATCATCATTTGCATATCATATATTTGTTGCATTTTGGCTCGATCCTAGAAATTTCACGCAACTCAAGGACCCACGGAGAGAGTTGGAGATTTCGTTATTTTCATATTTGAGTTTTCTCAAGTTTTGAAAATAGGATCAATTGATTTTATTTATTTTATCTTCAATTATTTCTATTGTCAAAATATGAGAGAGGGAATAAAATGACTTTCCCAAAATAAAGGAATAATGAAGATTTAATAAAAAAAATCAAATAAGATTTTAATTTGGAGTTTTTCGCTATTTTATTTGAATTTAGGAAAATGCGTGTTTTTCAAAATTGCATTTAGGCCCCAAATAAATGTTCATCCTGTTCGGCTTGATTTTAGAAGCCGGGGAAAATTTATTTCGGGATTTTTGGAGTCTGTTTAGTATTTCTTTCGTTAGTTTTTCTGGGCGTAATTAAATTTAAAAAAAACTGGAACCGACCTTTGGCCGCATTCGAAGCAGGACACCGCCTCGGGCTTTATAATCCGGGCCCCCTTGCAGCCCACCACCGCCTCTACCCATGGCCGAGCCGACGCCGCCGAGCCGACGCCGCCATGCCGTCAGCCGCCGCCGCCCTTCGCCACGGAGCTGCCGCCGCCCGTCCCGCCACCCGAGCTGACGAGGCTGACCCCGCCCCGCCGCCGATTTTTCCTAGAAAACCGTTCGGTTTTCACCGGTTTTCGTTCGGTTTTTTAGATCCGTTTCGTTTTTTTAGATCGGTTTTTTTCCCGGTTTAGGTTAACTAGCGAGCTTTCACTCGTTCGTTTGTTTTAAAGAACGCGTTCATCATTTAGATCCAGATAACGAACGTTCGTTCGTTAATCTGTTCGTCGTTTTTCCCTTTCTCGGATTTATTTCACGATTTTTCTGATCGCGATTTATGATCCGATTTTTGATCTAGTATAACTTTTCGCTCGTTTATCGGAATTAGGCGATTCAAGCGCCTAGAGTTTCATCTTGAAACCCTCTTTCCGAATAATCAACTAAAACAAGTTTTTGCTACTGTAAAATTTGAATTAGGTCCAGATTAGTAAAACGGAGCCTGTTTCTTTCGCAGTTTGACTTTCGTTGCTTCGTTTGATTTGGTTCTTTTTGCAAACCAGAGTTCTTAAGTTGAACTTTCTGGTTAGATCGTTTATTTGAGTTTTACCTGTGCATTAGATGAGTACTTATTGTGTTCTTGTTTGTTTGCGATAGAGTACCCGGAGTGCGCCGCTTGCTACTTTGAGTCTATAGGTTTCACGGATCATCAGCAAGGCAAGTAACACTTTGATCATATCCCTTTTCATACCCAGTTTTTATTGCATTAGATCAATCCTCAAACATTGCATGATTAGGATCTAATTAAATTGTGGGTTTGGGAAAGTAGATGAGGTAGTACCTAGTACCTGTTTTATTATCAAACCCTTGGGAGTTACTTCTACGTTTGGTTATATTGCCATGCTATGCTTGTAGACGTGGATTGGGTGAGTGTATCCATGACATGTGTGAGATTGTTAATTAATGGTTTATTTAAGGTGGCAACTTAAACACACATCTGGGTGGATTGAGGTACCTGGGTATTCCAGGATTGCCCGTTTCTTTTGGACAGCCACCTAGGCTCAAAGGGATCATGAGATTATTCATGCTAGAAACTTCCGTGTGCAGCCACAAGCTACTATGGGCTCTAGCATAGTTGACTAAGTCGTGCGAACTCTTACAGTGGTAGACTAGCTGATGTAGGGGATGTAGGTTGGTACGGTCTACCCGTTCGTAAGGTGCTAGCGCTTCTGAAAGTCTGTGTCTCGGTCATCCATTTCTCAAACATCATGTAGTGCAAGAAATCAATCGGAGGAGATCGAGTCTTGTGGGGAAAAGTGCACAAACCTCTGCAGAGTGTAACAAACTAATCATGGTTAGCCGTGTCCCCAGTTATGGACATCTTGAGTATCTAGTACTTGGATTATCATGTGAATCTCATCACGTTACTCTAATTAATATTGTTGGGTTTTTAATGTTGATGCTTATTTGGGATTGAGAATGTTGTCAACCATTCTCAATGTTTAACAACGACCATGATAGTTAAACAAAATTTATTCCTTTGCAGTAGGGAAAATTTGGTTTTACACAAAACTGTAACCATAGAGCTTTCCACCAGCCATATATGCATGTAGTATAGCATTACTCTTTCATATTGCTCTCTATGTGTTACATTGCCAGCATATTCCATGTGCTGACCCATTTTCACGCTGCAACATTCATGTTGCGTACTTTTCGCATTTACGAGTAAGGTGCCTTGGGTCGTGGTTCTATACTCGATGATGCCGTTGGAGTTGATGGACTCGCTTATCTTCCAAGCCTTCCGCTGTTATCGTTATTAGATGGCCTTAAGCCATATTTATTGTAATAAGTTCTCTTTTGAGACATTCGATGTAATAAGTGTGTGATTGCTACTGTTATAAATCCTTCAAGTATCAACGTGTCAAGATTATCGATCCAGGGATGACACTGATGCACAGAGATCAGACGGTTTGAGGTCTGGTCGCTACAATGCTACTTCTACACCTACCCTCGGGATTAGTTTTAGACCTGAGTAATTATTATTTGGTGCCAACATTGAGCATGAACATTATATCTGGATCTTGTTTGATGCAAGACGGTTATTCATTTAAATCAAAGAATAATGGTTGTTCTATTTATATGAGTAATATCTTTTATGGTCATGCACCCTTGATGAGTGGTCTATTTTTGTTGAATCTCGATCGTAGTGATACACATATTCATAATTTTGATGCCAAAAGATGCAAAGTTAATAATGATAGTGCAACTTATTTGTGGCACTATCGTTTAGGTCATATTGGTGTAAAGAGCATGAAGAAACTCCATCCAGATGAGCTTTTGGAATCACTTTATTATGAATCACTTGATGCTTGCAAACCATGCCTCATGGGCAAGATGACTAAGACTCCGTTCTCTGAAACAATGGAGCGAGCCACTGACTTATAGGAAATTACACATACTGATGTATGCGGTCTGATGAGTGTTGAGGCTCGCGGCGGGTACCATTATTTTCTGACCTTCACAGATGATTTGAGCAGATTGGGTATATCTAGTTAATGAAACATAAGTATGAAACATTTGAAAAGTTTCAAGAATTTCAGAGTGAAGTGGAAAATCATCGTAACAAGAAAATAAAGTTTCTACAATCTGATCGTGGAGGTGAATATTTGAGTTACGAGATTGGTCTTCATTTGAAACAATGTGGAATAGTTTCGTAACTCACGCCACCTGGAACACCACAACGTAATGGTGTGTCCGAACTTCGTAACCATACTTTATTAGATATGGTGCGATCTATGATGTCTCTTACTAATTTACCACTATCATTTTGGGGTTATGCTTTAGAGACAGCTGCATTCACATTAAATAGGGCGCCATCTAAGTCCATTGAGACGACACCATATGAACTGTGGTTTGGCAAGAAACCTAACCTGTCATTCTTAAAGTTTGGGGTTGCGATGCTTATGTGAAAAAACTTCAACCTGATAAGATCGAACCCAAATCAGAGAAGTGTGTCTTCATAGGATACCCAAAAGAAAATGTTGGGTACACCTTCTATCACAGATCCAAAGGCAAGATCTTTATCGCTAAGAATGGATCCTTTCTATAGAAGGAGTCTCTCTCAAAACAAGTGAGTGGGAGGAAAGTAGAACTTGATGAGGTAGTTGTACCTTCTCTCAAATTGGAAAGTAGTTCATCACAGAAATTAGTTCCAGTGATGCCCACACCAATTTGTGAGGAAGCTAATGATGATGATCATGAAACTTCAGATCAATTTACTACCAAACCTCGGAGGTCAACCAAAGTAAGTTCCGCACCAGAGTGGTACGGAAATCCTGTTCTGGAAGTCATGTTACTAGACCATGAGGAACCTACGAACTATGAGGAAGCGATGATGAGCCCAGATTCCATGAAATGGCTTGAGGCCATGAAATCTAAGATGGGATCCATGTATGAGAACAAAGTATGGACTTTGGTTGACTTGCCCGATGATCGGCAAGCCATAGAAAATAAGTGGATCTTCAAGAAGAAGACTGACGCTGACGGTAATGTTACTGTCTACAAAGATCGACTTGTTGCAAAAGGTTTTCGACAAGTTCAAGGAGTTGACTATGATAAGACTTTCTCACCCATAACGATGCTTAAGTCTGTCCGAATCATGTTAGCTTTTGCCGCATTTTATGATTATGAAATTTGCAAATGAATGTCAAAACTGCATTCCTTAATGGATTTCTAAAAGAAGAGGTGTATATGATGCAACCAGAAGGTTTTGTCGACCCTAAAGGTGCTAACAAAGTGTGCAAGCTCCAGCGATCCATTTATGGACTGGTGCAATCATCTCGGAGTTGGAATATACGCTTTGATAGTGTGATCAAAATATATGGTTTTGTACAGACTTTTGGAGAAGCGTGTATTTACAAGAAAGTGAGTGGAAGCTATGTAGCATTTCTAATATTATATGTGTATGTCATATTGTTGATTGGAAATGATATAGAATTTCTGGATAGCATAAATGGATACTTGAATAAGAATTTTTCAATGAAAGACCTCGATGAAGCTGCTAATATATTGGGGACCAAGATCTAGAGAGATAGATCAAGACGCTTAATTGGACTTTCACAAAGCACATACCTTGATAAAGTTTTGAAGAAGTTCAAAATGGATCAGTCAAAGAAAGGGTTCTTGCCTGTGTTACAAGGTGTGAAGTTGAGTCAGACTCAATGCTCGGCCACTTCAGAAGATAGAGAGAAAATGAAAGTCATTCCCTATGCCTCAGCCATAGGTTCTATCATGTATGCAATGCTGTGTACCAGACCTGATGTGTGCGTTGCTATAAGTTTAGCAGGGAGGTACCAAAGTAATCCAGGAGTGGATCACTGGACAGCGGTCAAGAACATCCTTAAATACCTGAAAAGGACTAAGGATATGTTTCTTATTTATGGAGGTGACAAAGATCTTGTCGTACATGGTTACGTCATGCTCGCTTTGACACTGATCCGGATGACTCTAAGTCGCAAACCGGATACGTATTTATATTGAATGGTGGAGCTGTCAGTTGGTGCAGTTCCAAGCAGAGCGTCGTGGCGGGATCTACGTGTGAAACGGAGTACATAGCTGCTTCGTATAAAGCAAATGAAGGAGTCTGGATGAAGGAGTTCATATCTGATCTAGGTGTAATACCTAGTGCATCGGTCCAATGAAAATCTTTTGTGACAATACTGGAGCAATTGCCTTAGCGAAGGAATCCAGATTTCACAAGAGAATCAAACACATCAAGAGATGCTTCAACTCCATCTGCGATTAAGTCAAGGAGGGAGACATAGAGATTTGCAAAATACATATGGATCTGAATGTTGCAAACCCGTTGACTAAGCCTCTTCCACGAGCAAAACATGATTAGCACCAGGACTCCATGGGTGTTAGAATCATTACAATGTAATCTAGATTATTAACTCTAGTGAAAGTGGGAGACTGAAGGAAATATGCCCTAGAGGCAATAATAAAGTTGTTATTTATATTTCCTTATATCATGATAAATGTTTATTATTCATGCTAGAATTGTATTAACCAGAAACTAGATACATGTGTGAATACATAGAAAAAAGTGTCCCTAGTACGCCTCTACTTGACTAGCTCATTAATCAAAGATGGTTAAGTTTCCTGACCATAGACATGTGTTGTCATTTGATTAACGGGATTACATCATTGTTATTGCTTTCTTCATGACTTATACATATTCCTTTGACTATGAGATTATGCAACTCCCGAATACTGGAGGAACGCCTTGTGTGCTATCAAACGTCACAACGTAACTGGGTGATTATAAAGATGCTCCACAGGTGTCTCCGAAGGTGTTTGTTGGGTTGGCATAGATCAAGATTAGGATTTGTCACTCCGAGTATCGGAGAGGTATCTCTGGGCCCTCTCGGTAATGCACATTGATGACCCACAAGTATAGGGGATCTATCGTAGTCCTTTCTATAAGTAAGAGTGTCGAACCCAACGAGGAGCAGAAGGAAATAATAAGCGGGTTTCAGCAAGGTATTCTCTGCAAGCACTGAAATTATAGGTAACAGATATTTTTGTGATAAGGTAATTTGTAACGAGCAACAAGTAACAAAAGTAAATAAAGTGCAGCAAGATGGCCCAATCCTTTTTGTAGCAAAGGACAAGCCTGGACAAACTCTTATATAGAGAAAAGCGCTCCCGAGGACACATGGGAATTATCGTCAAGCCAGTTTTCATCACGTTCATATGATTCGTGTTCGATACTTTGATAATTTGATATGTGGGTGGACCGGTGCTTGGGTGCTACCCTTACTTGGACAAGCATCCCACTTATGATTAACTCCTATTGCAAGCATCCGCAACTACAAAAGAAGTATTAAGGTAAACCTAACCATAGCATGAAACATGTGGATCCAAATCAGCCCCTTACGAAGCAACACATAAACTAGGGTTTAAGCTTCTGTCACTCTAGCAACCCATCATCTACTTATTACTTCCCAATGCCTTCCTCTAGGCCCAAACAATGGTGAAGTGTCATGTAGTCGACGTTCACATAACACCACCAGAGGAGAGACGACATACATCTCATGAAAATATCAAACGAATACCAAATTCACATGACTACTAATAGCAAGACTTCTCCCATGTCCTCAGGAACAAACGTAACTACTCACAAAGCATATTCATGTTCATGATCAGAGGGGTATTAATATGCATATAGGATCTGAACATATGATTTTCCACCAAATAAACCAACTAGCATCAACTACAAGGAGTAATCAACACTACTAGCAACCCTCTGTGTACCAATCTCAGACTTAGAGACAAGAATTGGATACAAGATATGAACTAGGATTTGAGAGGATATGGTGCTGGTGAAGATGTTGATGGAGATTGACCCCCTCCCAATGAGGGGATCGTTGGTGATGACGATGGCGATGATTTCCCCCTCCCGGAGGGAAGTGTCCCCGACAGAACAGCTCTGCCGGAGCCCTAGATTGGTCCCGCCAAGGTTCCGCCTCGTGGCGGCGGAGTCTCATCCTGAAAGCTTGCTTCTAATTTTTCTTCGGACGAAAGACTTCATATAGCATAAGATGGGCACCGCAGGGCCACCAGGGGGCCCACGAGGCAGGGGGCGCGCCTAGGGGGTAGGGCGCGCCCCCCACCCTCGTGCTCAGGGTGTGGGTCCCCTCTGGTATTTTCTTCGCTCAGTATTTTTTATTATTTCCAAAAATAACTTCCATGGAGTTTCAGGACTTTTGGAGTTGTGCAGAATAGGTCTCTAATATTTGCTCCTTCTCCACCCGAATTCCAAATTTGGCATTCTCCCTCTTCATGTAAACGTTGTAAAATAAGAGAGAATAGGCATAAGTATTGTGACATAATGTGTAATAACAGCCCATAATGCAATAAATATCGATATAAAAGAATGATGCAAAATGGACGTATCAACTCCCCCAAGCTTAGACCTTGCTTGTCCTCAAGCGGAAGCCGATAACGATAAATATGTCCACATGTTTAGAGGTAGAGGTGTCGATAGAATAAAATACGGACATGAGGGCATCATGATCATTCTTATAACAGCAACATATATGGATACTGTCATATGATTTCTTATGCTCAAGTAATAATCTATTCACAAAGTCAAGTATGAACTAGGAACTTTATTGAGAACTAACAAACTATAATCTCAGTCATTGAGGCAACTGCAATTTATCATAACATCATAAATAGTCTATGTAAGAGCTTTTCAGCAAGTCCACATACTCAACTGTCATTTAGTCTTTCACAATTGCTAACACTCACGCAATACTTGTGGTTACGGAGTTTTAATCGGACACAGAGAAAGATAGGGGCTTATAGTTTCGCCTCCCAACCTTTTACCTCAAGGGTAATGTCAACAATAATAGTTCATGCTAACTTACATCCAATTATATATATATATATATATATATATATATATATATATATATATATATATATATATATATATATCAGGATCTTTCCAACATACTGTGCTTGCCAAAGGATAAAACGTAAAAAGGAAAGGTGAAGATCACCATGACTCTTGCATGAGGTAGAAGATAAAAGTAAAAGATAGGCCCTTCGCAGAGGGAAGCAGAGGTTGTCATGCGCTTTCAAGGTTGGATGCACAAAATCTTAATGAGAAAGAACGTCACTTTATATTGCCACTTGTGATGTGGACCTTTATTATGCAAATTAGCTTTTATTTCTTCCATATCACAAGAACGTATAAAGCTTATTTTCTCCCACACTAATAAGTCATACATATTTAGAGAGCATTTTTTATTGCTTGCACCGATGACAACTTACTTGAAGGATCTTACTCAATCCATAGGTAGATATGGTGCACTCGTATGGCAAAACTAGGTTTAAGGATATTTGGAAGCACAAGTAGTATCTCTACTTGGTACAAAGAATTTGGCTAGCATGAGGGAGAAAGGCAAGCTCAACATGTTGGATGATCCATGAAAATATACTTTATTTCAGATGTAAGAAAACATAACCCATTACGCTGTCTTCCTTGTCCAACATCAACTCTTTAGCATGTCATACTTTAATGAGTGCTCACAATCATAAAAGATGTCCAAGATAGTATATTTATATGTGAAACCTCTCTTCCTTTATTACTTCCTATTAATTGCAACGATGACCAAAGCTATGTTTGTCCACTCTCAACAAATTTTAGTCATCATACTCTTTCTATGTGAAGTCATTATTCTTCATAAGATCAATCTGATCTCTTTTTATTTCTTCTTATTCTTTCTTTTTCTTTTATTCCCTCAAGATCATAGCAAGATAATCAAGCTCTTGACTCAACACTAATCTTTATTATATAGCTCTCGGACTAGATTACATAGAGGGATCATAGAGCAAAACTCAAAACTAGATCATACCAAAACTTTATTCTACTAGACAAACGGTAAAGATAGGAGTGTGATGATGATACGATACCGGGGCACCTCCCCCAAGCTTGGCAGTTACCAAGGGGAGTGCCCATACCCATGTGATTAGATCTCCTTTGCCGGTGAAGAGGGTGGTGGAGTTGTTGATGATGTGGGCTTGTCGTCCATCTTCCAAGGCATAGGCTCACCATCATAGAAGGATGATCGAGTCTCCGGGATCCTCAAATCTGCAGCCAAACTCATCCTCTTGAATCTATATTCATACTCACAGTTTTTGGTTTTGCAGGTCATAGATTTGGGCTTGAAGGTGCTCGATCTTCTCGTGAAGCTTGAAGATGGTCTCCCAATGTTCTTGGCATTCAGATTGTGGTTGTTGGTGAACTCCGCGATCATCATGTGGTTGGCGTTGAGTCCGCGTTCCACCATCCCCTGGCACTTGAAAACTTGTTGCTCCATTGCTTCAACTGAACGTGTGCTGAACTCGGAGGTGTCGTATGTTTGGTACTTGATCGGTTGGATCGCGAAGACGTTCGACTACATCAACCGCGTTAAACTAACGCTTCTGCTTTGGGTGTACGAGGGTACATGGATACATCTCCCCCTCTCGTTGCTATGCATCTCCTAGATAGATCTTGCTTGATCGTAGGATTTTTTTTTGAAATTGCATGCTACATTCCCCAAGAGTGGTATCAGAGCGAGGTCTATGCATAGATGATATGCACGAGTAGAACACAAAGAGTTGTGGGCGATCATAGTCATACTGCTTACCACCAACGTCTTATTTTGATTCGGCGGTATTGTTGGATGAAGTGGCCCAGACCAACCTTACATGACCATGTTCATGAGACCGGTTCCACCGACAGACATGCAACTTGTTTTCAATAAAGGTGGCTGGCGGGTGTCTGTTTCTCCAACTTTAGTTGAATCAAATTTGACTACGGCCGGTTCTTGTTGAAGGTTAAAACAACACACTTGACGGAAAATCATTGTGGTTTTGATGCGTAGGTAAGAACGGAAAATCATTGTGGTTTTGATGTGATATGGTCAAGACATGATGTGTGTGTGGTTGTGTGTGTGCATGGTAAATGAAAAAAATGGCTAAAATATAGCAAAGTAGATCTCAAATGCACAAGAAAATCGAACCTTACGGTACAATGGTGATTTCTTACTGTGGAAAAAAATTTGAGGCGAAACGATGAACTCATGTTTTCATTCAAACGAAAATATGTTGTTAGTTGATGTAAATGTTTTCAAACAGCACATGGTTCATTCACAAAAGCCGTGTTCCTACCAAACTGTGGCCCCCAACAATGCAAAATGCATTGTTGAAGCTGTGGGCAATGGTTGAAGATAGCAAGAGTGCTAGGGTGAATGATAATCTTGAAAGTACTTTAACTATTCACCATCAGACAGAAGAGAAGAACAAGCTGGACGCCAACTATGACAAGTTAGTCCAAGATGTGCATGAAATTATGAATTTCTAGGAGGAAAGGGTGTTGGATAACAGTTATCTGCGGTCTAATCATACATATCAGCAGCAATGCATAAGTGAACTGATGGCTAATACGAAAGCAGAGATGGCAAAGAAAGATGCAGAGACCCAAAAGCTTAATCAGAAGTATGAACTACTGGTTAACCTGACAAGAGCTCAAGTAACGGCCATCTAGAACTTGAAGTTGAAGAATATGAAAGAGAAGGAATTGCTAGTGGAGCTAGGATGAATTTGGAGTTGAAGAATGCAGAGCTCACAAAGTCTGAGGAGAAGCTCACCCAAGAGAAGCTAGAGTTGAAGCTTCAGGTTGCTAATATTCTTAAGGGGAAGGAAAAGCATAGTGAAGATAAGGGCTAGCTAGTGCTTCAGATTTCTAAGCTCATGAAGGGAGAGGAGAAGCTCAAGGAAAAGATCGAGGGGATCCAGGCCATCTTAGAGAACTGAACAAGATGAATATGAGATTAGTGGGCATTGCTGACCTTTTGGGAAGCATGGTTGTGTAATGACCTAGTAACTTAGAATTATGGTTGTGTAGTGTATGGTTGTACTAATTGTGAGCTATGGGTGTGTATGTATCTAGTTGTTATGCTATTCATCCTTTTGTGAGAAAAGGATGAACTATGCATTTGAACTCCACTATGTATTGTGAACAATGGTTGTGTATGCCTATAATCTGTTGAACTCCACTAAGTATTGTGTGCTATGATTGCTAGACTAAAAATGATGATATATCATGCATTGGAAGATGGATCAGATATAGTAGATGCTTACATGCTTATGTTATAGTGCCTCAACATTATGTGCCTTGATTGCTAGACTTAAAATTATGATTTCTCATGCACTAGGTTTTATATTAGATTCTTATGTTAGCATTGGAAGATGCCTAAATATTAGACGCTTATGTTATATCATGCATTGGAACCCTAAATGGTAGATTTAGGTGGTTCCCTCGACCCCGAGCCACCCTAAACCTAAAGACTAGGTTTAGGTGGTTTCGTCGACCCCGAGCCACCCTAAACCCTAAATGGTAGGTTTAGGTGGTTCCATCGACCCCGAGCCACCCTAAACCTAAATAGTAGGTTTAGGTGGTTTCGTCGACCCCGAGGCACCATAAACCCTAAATGGTAGGTTTAGGTGGTTCTGTCGACCCTGAGGCACCGTAAACCCTAAGGACTAGGTTTAGGTGGTTCCGTCGACCCTGAGCCAACCATAACCTAAATGGTAGGTTTAGGTGGTTCCGTCGACCCCGAGCCACCCTAAACCCTAAAGCGTAGGTCTAGGTGGTTACGTCAACCCCGAGCCAACCTTAACCTAAATGGTATGTTTAGGTGGTTCCGTCGACCCCGAGCCACCCTAAACCCTAAATGGTAGGTTTAGGTGGTTCCGTCGACCCCGAGCCAACCATACCCTAAATGGTAGGTTTAATTGGTTTCATTGACACCGAGGCACCCTAAACCCTAAGGACTAGGTTAGGTGGTTCCGTCGACCCCCAGCCAACCTTAACCTAAATGGTAGGTTTAGGTGGTTCCGTTGACGCCGAGCCACCCTTATCCTAAATGGTAGGTTTAGGTGGTTTCGTCGAACCCGAGCCAACCTTAACCTAAATGGAAGGTTTAGGTGGTTCCGTCGACCACAAGCCAACCTTAACCTAAATGGTAGGTTTAGGTGGTTCCGCCAACCCCAAGCCACTCTAAACCCTAAATGGTAGGTTTAGGTGGTCCCGTCGACCCCGAGGCACCCTTAACCTAAACATCAATATATCAACATATCCATCAACAGAATCATCAATATATGATCATCAATATATCCTTTAATGTGATCATCAATTTATCAACATATCCTTTAACACGATCATCAATATGTCAACATATCCATCAACATAATCATCAACATATGCATCCACATAAAAAAAGAAAATAGCAGTGGCATCAAATCAAGTTCACAACCATCAAAGCAGTGTCATTACTCCATGAACAACACCATCAAGTTCAGTCATTATAGCATCACTTTGTAGCATAACAGATTGTAGCATGAACCAAAATAACAACAAACTTTATCATCAGTTCAACATTACATGGCAGATCTTCTAGCACCGCTAGCAATGAAGTAGGCCATCCATCCAGTGTGTGTACCATCAGTAGGAAGAGCACCAGAACTGGAGGCGACAGATTGCCTGGGGGCAGTGAATGGCCTTGGAGCACCTCTTCTAGCACCACTTCTTCCAGCACTTCTTCTCCCAGCTCCTGCTCTGTCAGCACCTCCTCTACTAGCTCCTCCTCTTCCAGCTCTTGGTTGTGTAGGAGCAGGAGCAACAACTCTAGGCCGTGTTGGTGGTGGTGTAGGAGCAGTAGCAGCAACTCTTGCCTGTCTTGATGGTGGTGTAGGAGCAGGACCAGCAACTCTTGGTTGTAAGTTCCTTGGAGTAGCCTTGCATACATATGGAAAACAATTAATAATACTCGAAGGAAAGAAATGTAAAAGAAAGCAAAAGTATTATACTGCAAGAGGAAACATTATTACCACATGCTTGTTCTTCCTCAAATTAGCTCAGGCTTCAACTGTTTAAGACAGCTTGTGTACCTATGCCCTTGGAGACCACAATTGCCACATGTTATAGACCCCATTCTTGATGTGTCCTTTGGATTTGGTACTTCAAATTTTCCCTTGATCCTCTTTTCTTTCTTTCTGACTCTGTTCACTTTAAATGCAGGTGGTTCTATGTTTGGACCAGGGGTCCTTGACCAATCATGCTCACTAGGAACAGGAAAGATCCTTGGTTCATAAGATGCCACATAAAATTGTTTCTGGAAGAATTTGCTGACATAATCCTCTAGAAACCTTTTAGCCTTGTTTATTGCAGAGATGGCATGGTTGCATGGGATGACACTAAGGTCCCACTTCTTGCATCCACAAGTCTCAAGTTCTAGGTTCACAGCATGTGTTTGCTGCCCACTTGTAGCTTGCTTTAAGTTCACCCCAGCTTGTATGTCTTGCAATATTTAGCCCTCTCCTTCTCAACCTCTAGTTCTCACTGTAATGAGGTGTTATCTCCCATCTTGTTGTCTTTCCACTCTCTTTGTTCCTGTGCCACCTCACCAACTGCTTATCTTTTATCCCATCACACATTATCCTTATAGGTTTTGTCCTAACATCTAGAATGTACTTGTTAAACACCTCAGACAGGTTGTCAACTACCAAGTTAGTCTTGGAGTTTGTGTCAAATGCATGTCTTGCCCATGTTTTTTTGGTACTGTACTAAGCCACTTCGAAGTTTTCTCACTTTCAACTTTGAGATCATTCATTGCAATATTAAATATGTGTTCATTGTAGGCATCGCTAGCATTATCCATGCGCTTCTTAAGATCTCCCCCCTAAACCCAGCATTCTGGAAATTTGCATATAAATGTCTAAGGAAAAATGATATGTATCCAACGTATCTATAATTTTTTATTGTCCCATGCTGTTATATTATCAATCTTGGATGTTTTACAATCAAGTTATAGCAACTTTATATCATTTTTTGGACTAACCTATTGACATAGTGCCCAGTGCAAGTTTTTGTTTTTGCTTGTTTTTTACTTCGTAGGAAATCAATACCAAACGGAGTCCAAATGCAGCGAAACTTTTTGGTGATCTTTTCTGGACCAGAGGACACCTTTTGGGCCAAGAAAGTACCTAAGGGGAGCTCCAAGGGAAGCACAACTAGGGATGGCAACGGGGCCCCATACCCGCCAAACCCGTGGGGATTTCATCTATTAGGGGGTGGGGATGGGCAAAAACATCCCCATGGGGATATTTACCAAACTATTTTATTCCCCATAGGGTACAACGGGGATGGGGACGATATCTTATTCCCCAGACCCAATACCCATTGGGGACCCGGTTAGTAACTATGATACTACGGTCAACCTTAAAATATTCACAAACAAACTTGCAAAAATAAAAAAACACTGAAAAAAACCTTAAACCTATCTCACATCCTCACCTCAGCTGCCACCATGACCAAGAAGTCAATACGACCTAGATAGCTATTAGCAGGACAAGGACAACACCATGTATGTATGTTATAGGGTGTCATATTATGTATATGAATATTTGTTTATGGGGATGGGGACCCTAATGGGGCCCCGTTCCCCAGTGGGGCATGGGTATGGGGAAATTTCATCCCCAGTCATGTAAACGGGGATGGGGATGGGATGATAGGGAATATATGGGGATGGGGATGTTGTAGGTATCCCCATAGGGGATTGTCCCCATTGCCATCCCTAAGCACAACCCACCAGGGTGTGCCTGGGGGCCCAGGCGCGCCCAGGTGGGTTGTGCCCACCTCGGTGGCCTCCCGCACCGCCTCTTTGCTCTATAAATACCCCAATATTCCAGAAACCCTATGGGAGTCGACGAAAATCAATTCCAGCCACCACAAGTTCCAGAACCACCAGATCCAATATAGACACCATCATGGAGGGGTTCATCATCCTCATTGGTGCCTCTCCGATGATGCGTGAGTAGTTCATTGGATACCTACGGATCCGTAGTTAGTAGCTAGATGGCTTCCTCTCTCTCTCTCTATTGATTCTCAATACAATGGTCTCTTGGAGATCTATTTGATGTAACTCTTTTCGCGATGTGTTTGTTGGGATCCGATGAACTTTGAGTTTATGATCAGATCTATGTTTTTATCCATGAAATTTATTTGAGTCTTTTGATCTCTTATATGCATGATTACTTATAGCCTCATATTTCTTCTTCGAATCTTTGGTTTAGTTAGGCCAACTAGATCAATTTTTCTTTCCATGGGAAGAGGTGCTTTGTGATGGGTTCGATCTTACGGTGCTTGATCCCAGTGACAGAAGCGGAACCGACACGTATGTATCGTTGCTATTAAGGATAACAAGATGGGTCTATTTCTACATAAATAGATATTGTCTACATCGTGTCACCGTTTTTATTGAGTTACTCCATTTCTCCATGAACTTAATACACTAGACGCATGCTGGATAGCGGTAGATGTGTGGAGTAATTGTAGTAGATGCAGGCAGGAGTCGGTCTACTAATATTGGACGTGATGCCTATATAATGATCATTGCCTGGATATCGTCATGATTATTTGAAGTTCTATCAATATCCCAACAGTAATTTGTTCACCCACTGTATGCTATTTTTCTCGAGAGAAAGCCACTAGTGAAATCTTGGGCCCCCTGGTCTCTTCTTTATTATATTTGCCTTCGCGATCTATTTTTATTTGCTTTTATTTTCAGATATATTAGTCCAAAAAAACAAAAATACCTTGTTGCAATTTATAATTATTTATTGTATTTCGCGTTCCTGTGAGATCTATTTATCCAATCTACTACAATTTTACCTATCCTTTTACCCGCGAGGGATTGACAACCCCTCTCTTACGTCGGGTTGCAAGTATTTGTTCTTTGTGTGTAGGATCTGTTTACGTGGTGTTGCATGGTTCTCCTACTGGTTCTATAACCTTGGTCTCATCACTGAGGGAAATACCTACCATAGTTGTGCTGCATCATCACTTCCTCTTTGGGGAAATACCGACGTAGTTCAAGCCGCATCACAAAATCTTTGGTTGCAATTTGGAAATACAACATTCACTGCATTTAGTAACCCCTGGTACTGAATAGTCTAAGCTACTAGCTAGCACAAAGATAACAATTTGAAGTGTTGCAAGCCAATGTAAACACGTGTGCAAAACAAAATGAAATATGCATGCACATACCTTTTGTCTATTTGACATTATAGTATGTGGTCCAAACTGTCCCACTTCTCCCCCTAGGAAATTTTTTAGTTAGTGTAGAAACCAGCACCAACTAGGTGTCACCACTGCAGGATGCTGCTAACACGACACTACGATCAGAGACCCTTCGACGAAACTGTGTGCGATGCAACAATCACAAACGGTGGTGTAAAAAACCGTCAAAAAAGATGAAAAACGTTTGCGATGAAGGATGCATCAAACACAGTTCAGAATTTAGTTGTGTGTGGGATGAGGGGCATACGGTTCAGTTCAATGAACTGGTTGCGATGAGGCAAAAGTACAGAAACGGGCAGCCAGATGAAGGTGTGTGCGATATACAGCATACGGTTCACTTGGATGAACTATTTGTGATTAGGCAACACAAAAGAAATGGTCAGCCAGATCAAGGTGTGTGCGATATATGGCATACGGTTCACTCGCATGAACTGATTGCATTGAGCCAAGAGAATATAAACGGTTCAATTTAACAAGACGTGTGTGATACGCGGCAAACAGGCCTGTAATTAGAAACGTGTGGGAAGACCGATAACAACACAGACGATTCTTGTTAACAAGTTGTGTGCGTTGTGAGCAAACGATTGCTGATATACAGTTGTGAGTGATTGATGAAAACATCACCGATGGGTTCCATTGTTTAGTCCGTGTGTGATGTGATTTTCTTTGTCTGCACAACATCTACGCTCTGTCTACAGAGCATCAACATATATACTTAAAAAGGCAACATTGCCAAATTAAGCATACAATTACACAAGTCACTACACACATAACATTTCCACACACCAAAGTAAGCAATTACATGCATACTAGACTAGGAGAAACTAGGATATAATCATCTACTTATTGTTGCGACGACGCTTGCCATTGCTCTGCTTCCGACTGGATCCCTGGCCGTTTTGGGGAAGGAGGCACTTCCTCATGTCAACGATCCGCCTGTACATGTCGTAGCTCGTGTACGCCTCCTTGGTCGTGTACACGACGTGAGCTTTGTCGAGTATCTCCATCCAGGCCGAGTGCCAGGCACGATTGTCCTTGTTGCCGGAATCCTTCATGTCTCTGTAGTAGGGGTCGATGATGGCCTCGGTGAGGTGAACCAGTTAGTCCTTCTCATGCTCCTTGTTGCCCCAGATCTTGTATTGGCCCTGGATGTCGACAAGATTCTGGCAGGCGATGCCCGAATTCTCGAGCGCCTTTACATCGTTGGTGATGTCCATCATAGCAAACATGTAGTGGGGGCTGTTGACAAACCTGGCAAAACGCTAGCAAGGCCTTGTGGCCAGGCAGTAGTGGTAGAAGAGGACGTGGTGGCGCATGCACATCTGGGCGACGGTGACCTTGGGACGAGACCCGGCACGAGCACGAGTGTACTCGAGGTCGAACCTGACCACCTTTTACTTCTCCTCGGCAAGCAACAACTCCATGATGTGATGGAATGCTCCACCCAGACCGGGTCATTGGTGTACCCCACCGAGAGGTCCATGAATCTTCTGTGGGTGTCCACCACGGCATGCATGGTGAACTGCCGCTTGTCGTCGGGAGCCGCTCGGAGCGCCATTGGAGCTGCGCAGGATACCCTCTAAGAATTTCTCATGGTGGGTGTGCTTCTTGCAATGGTGGGGCGTGATTGAAAGGTTGAAGAGAGACAAGGGTTAAATGGCCGCTGTAATAAATGGGGGCCGGTCGGCCTGTAATCGTCACATGTCTTGTCACGGCGTTCATAGCGGAGGATTCTAGTGCACGCTTGACAACACCGCACCGCACGCATTTCATTTGACCACGCGTGGGCTCGAAGAGGCACCAAATGTATCGTCGGTGAGCCTGTTCCCGCGCTACCATGCAGTTTACCGCGCAAGCTTCCAGCCCGGCTAATTTGTCAACGCGTCGGCTAGAAGAGGGACAATCATGGGCGTTATTGGCAAAAAGCTTTGTAAAAACGAAGTGTGTGGAATGACTTCGGTCATAAGTTTACTTGTGGGTGATGAGGTCAAAGTTACACAAAAGGGTGATGATGGACACTCGAGTGCGATAATTAATTTGGCGCTCTACAGGGCAACGGTTGAAGAAACTAACGGTGTGCAATAATGTCGAAGATCGCAGTCGAGTTAGCTATACAGATCATGTGCTGTGAGGCCGACAAGGTAAATAGATTCGAGAATGGTTAATAAAATCTAAGACCATTGCATATTATGGTCAAAATAGTGCTACCAACATACGAGTCCCATATGATGCCATTTTAATGATTGTACCACAAAAGCTCGAAATATTACAAGGTTCAAATTACAGAGTTATATGGCTCAAATTCAAAGATTACAAGGTTCAAACTGATGCTAGAAATGAAATTCAGCTCATCAGCTACAAACGATCGCACTAATCCGCTGAACATGGATATCAGAGAGGTTCAAACTAATATTACCACTTCTAAGTCTGGTTTTGAAACCTCATAATTTTTGCAAAGGGGTCAACCACTGAGAAGTCATGTATGGGGCTGACACGATGACTTCTGATTACTCTGTCATCTGAAGTTCCAAAATGAAATTCAGCATTTTTGGAGCCTATTCCATTCTACTGCAGGCGCCGGCGCTATTCAACAAACCATTAATTTTCGCAAAATAAATGTAGGGCAAATCTCATTACCATCAGCACCCTTGCTCTGACAACAAAGAACCTGGCGAATATAATCTCCGGTAAGGTCCCTCAGAAGGAGTTCAAAGTAATTTCTGAGATATGCAGATCTAGGCATTCGATGTGATTATTAGTTTTTATCACATTATCCACCACTGGGCCTAATCTCATCTACAAAAGAAGAAAACGTGTTAGTGCCTACATGCAGTTTTGAACACTACTACAAGCCTATTTAGTTTGCAGGATTTGTAAAATGCACTAACATGCCATCTTCGATCGGACATGATTAACATGGGCATTTGATTACATTCTAGAAAAAATGTAGCCTTCTTCACAAGAGGTTGGAGTGGATGAAAAGTTCCCTAAGAAAACTAGTATAAATGAATCCAAAGGAGAAATGCTTATGGATTGTAACCATATGGATCAAGCAACCAATATGGGGGGGCATGTATGTACTGAAATCCTCCAAAAGACTCCTTCAGAAATCATAGTACATTGTCATTCTAAACATGGAAAAAGGTGTCACAAATTGAACTCCCTTGTGGTTAACATTTAACAAGAAAGGAACATCACCTCGATATATAGCCTCTCGAGCAACGGAAAGCATCTCAGGAAACTGACAACTTGCTCCAGGTTGGGGCCGATAGATTCTAGTGCCAAGACCTTCACTGTGCGCACTTTCGGGGTCAAGCTTGTCAGAATCATTTTGTGGATGACAGACAAACAAAAATCTTAAAAATTAGAAATAATGTTAATTTGTAGAAGGAGAGGTAGAAGGCAGCTGTTGTACCTGAACGGGTGTGGATCCAATAACAAGTTCGGAGTATTTGTTAGACAATAGCCCACCACTATCAATTTTGGTGCAGAAATGGCATTGATTCTTGTTGGACCTTCTTGATCAACTACAAGTAATCTCTCAAGGGCAGATGTGTCCTCAGTGACCATACTGTGGTACACATCTTGTGATGTCTTCCTGCCGCACCAGCAACACACATAAATAGTCCGGAGAGTCATGGAGGTGATGTGGAAGCTACTCAACCCATTGATCGCCTGAAGCGAAGGTACTCGAGTGCAGTACAACCACGGAGCAGGTGCTCCATGTCACCGTTTGGGAGGCAGACAATGACGAGCTCGAGGTGCTTCAGTCATGGTAGAATAAGAGCGGGCGCGTCATTAAGGGGGGGGGGAATAGCAGTTCCTGAACTAGGTGACGCATAGCGTGGTCACGAGGCGGAGCGTAGACGTTGGCAGCGAGCGCATATGCCCATCATAAAAAAGTGAGCTCCTCGAGCTGATCTAGGGTGGGGGATCAGAACCAGTCATCAAGCTTGGCTCGGTCCTTGCCGTTGGAAGGAACTTGCCCATTCTAAGGCCTCTGGTTGGGCCAAGGTGACTGCCGAGGATCTCGGAGAACGCATCCAAGCTTTTGTGATAGCCATGGCAAAGCTCGTGGCTGTCGATGAGGTCGAGAGGGGTGGAGTTCTATAGGGGGCGCCACCGCCGGGAAAGGATGGTTGTCCGCACCCCATATTTGATTAGGAGGAGGGTGATGATGATTGTCAACACATCATCGGGGAGGTTGCTGATGAAGTCTAGGCCTGCTGGAGTCGCTTGCAGTTCTTGCTCGCCCCGCCTCCACTTGTTGGCAGCCCCGTTCTCCACCTCCGGAGTCTCCTTGTCAGCGGCGCTTTCTAATAGAAGTGGGAGTACAGGGAATATTTAGTTAAAACAGGGCAATAGAAAAGTGTATTGGTAACTAGAAGTAATTATTAGGTAGGAATATAGTAAGAAAATGGAATAACAATTGGTTGCTTAAATACTACACAATTCATTTGATATTGTTGGGTAAGTCAACATGCAGATACTTGAAAAGAAAAGTTACTTTGAACAAAGTTTGGACGGATGATATCGTCGGTGAAGTTAGATATATCTCATGACTAGGCCCTTTTATGTGCAGTGCAATTACAGTGCTAGCTTTCAGTACAAAAAACTTAGAAATTTCTTTCCAAAGGCCAGTGCCAAAATAGGAGTCACCACATTTATCAAGTCTTATAGTAGCAACAATTGTAAATCCATGGTTTGTGTTCAGTATGACATCCCTGCAGTCTTGATTTATGTAAAGGAAAGATTGTGCACTACAGATTCTGTTGCATAGCAAGGGACGCGCTGCAGAAAATGGTAGGATTGTTAAAGAAAATATGGTAACATGCAAATATGGGCCCAAATTGAAAGAACCGTACAACAGTTGAAATCGAAGGACAAAAATCTATAATGAAACAGATAGGGTAAACATGATGTCATGGAAATATGAGATTAATTGAAAAAATAATACATCATTAATTTGCATAATATATAAAGAAGAGGGGAAAATCCCCTTTGACGTATATGGTGCACCTTTTATCCAAATGTAGCAATATTTAGAATATGTTCAGGAAAGTAGGCCATGCCAACCGATTTAGGGTGAGATTGAACATACTGCCCGCATCCTCAATTCATCTGGTACGGTGAGATGGAATGTCTGGCGGAGGCCACAAAGTCCTGATGTGTCTGCGCGTTGTACACTAACGGAACAAAACCCTCAAATCAGCTCGAATAAAAATTAATTCACGGGGATTTCGGCCGGGTGATTAAAGGCGGCAGATGAACTGGGATAAGAGATGAGATAATATCTCATTAAATTAGTTACCCTCAGTACGTCAGATTCGCCAACCGAGCGGAGCTGGGTCGACTGCGAGCAGCGTCGAGAAAGTCGATGGTCATAGGCGGTGGCAAGCGGAAGTGGCGAAATGCGATGGGCTTTGCCGGCAGCCTGGCAGCGGCGGCGGGCGTCGAGCTAAGTGGTTACCGCCATGATAGGCGGTGCCATGCAAAGATGCGGAGGAGCTTGTGCAGGTGTGAATGGGGACCGGAGAGGGTGGCGGGCAGGGTGAGGGTTTTTGTGACGTGGGGATGGTGAGGGTTTTCTTTTTTTCTTTTTGAATTGGGTGGTGAGGGTTTTCTGTCCAACAAAGAACTTCGGAGGCAACGGTTTGCTAGAGCCAACTGTGTGTGATTGAAGCAACATACAAAATGAAAGTCATTGCACACGGTTCCAATTTTGGGAACCGTGTGTGATTGATGTGCTACCTCCGTCCTGGTTTATTGGGGGGCATGCATTCATAGCATAGGATTTCCTTCGTGCCGACACGAGGGGGGCAGCTAGCTAATTCACACTTTGCTAGGTGAACCTCGGTTGGGGGGCATGCATTCATAGCTTAGGATTCCTTTCGTGCCAACACGAGGGGTGGCTGCTAGCTACTTCTCACTTTTCTAGGTATAATAAAACTTCAATCACACAAAACTTAACAAAACCCTTGTGAGATATGTTAGTATAATAAAACAAATCACCACTTTAAGTACTATTGTAAACCCATTAATATTTTGTTTTTTAATTGTGCAACTATATTATAACTTCTCCATGGCTTATACCACCGATAAAATTGATAGTTTCCTCAAAACTAGCAAAACAATGCATCAAAAACAGAATCTGTCTTAAATAGGACAGTCTGTAGTAATCTGAACATCAACCATACTTCTGTACCTCTAAAAATTATGAAAAATAAGGACAAAATAAAAAATTTGTATAGAAGTACTGTGCAAAAAGTTTCAGAAGCTTTTGACATTCCAGTAAAACATGTAAATTCACGCACTACAGCCAAAGTTTCTGTTTTTCCACTGCACAAACCAAACAAGCAATCTAATCATCCTAAAGGAAAATCTTGGCACATTATTTTTATAATACAATGGATTTATACAAGGGGATAATTATTTTTGTTGAAAAGTATCTGTAATCAAGGTTCACAAAGTTCCCATGGGCATGAACAAAGTTCAAGGCTAGCTCCCACTTCAACGGTGCTCGTCTTTCTTACTTTCACTTTTCTTTTTGAAAAAGTTTCAGGTTCCCCACTTTATTTTTTTTAACTTTATAAAATCACTCAACAGAATAAAATGACTCTCTAAAACTTCCGGGTCGTCTCCCTGGCAGCTCTTTCTTTAAAGCCATTAAGCTAGGCATATAGTGCTCAAGTAATGGATCCACCCAGATCCCAAGGTATATAAAAGCCAATTTTAATTAACAATGATTTGTAATTTAGTAGTGAGTACAAAGTAACATATATCAAGTAATGACGAAGTCTAACTCTCTTCCTATGCATCGGCATGTCATAAGAGAACAATTCATGCACATCAAGTAAAGGCCAATGCATAGTATAAACAATTTCTTGCAATTTTATCGTATTGGAAACATAGAGAGGCGGAGATGTAGCTCCTCTCTCATAATAATTGCAACTAGTATCAGCAAGCACATGAATATTATATCTATCAAAATCATCATGTGTAATAGTGAAACACAACCCACCAATATAATCCTAAATAAGCACAAACTTCTCCGATGTAGTGTAGTTGGGAGAATTCAAAAAGATAATAGGACTATCATGCGTGGTTGCAATAGCAACAATTTCATTCTTAACATAAGGAACTATAGCAAGTTCATCTCCATAAGCATAGTTCATATTAGCATATCACGGCCACAAGCATAGAAAGCATCAAGTTCATCAAAAAGGGATATTTCAAATGAATCAACGAGATCATAGCAATTATCATAGCAATCATCCTTCGGTAAGCACGAAGGGAAATTAAACAATGTATGAGTTGAAGAGTTACTCTCATTAGAAGGTGGGCACGGGTAGCTAATCCACTCTTCCTCCTTTTGTTCTTCGCTCTCCTCCTCATCTTTTTCATCTAATGAGCTCACAGTTTCAACAATTTCTTCTTCCATAGTTTCCTGCAAAATATTAGTATCTTCTTGGACAGCGGAGACTTTCTCAATAAATGCATCAATATCGGCATTGTATTCATAATTATCATAGCAATATTTCAATATAGCAAACTTTTCAGGCCTATAAACATCATCATCAAATGCTTCATACTTTTTAAACAAAGATTCAATTTCATAAGCACCCTTAAAAGCAACAAATTCTTCTATTCATTCCACATCATAGTAATCATATCTACCATTAGCATAAGAAGCTAAGGTTTCATTATCATTAAATTTGCATGAAAAGGGAAGGTGTTGACCCTTCATCCTAGAGCGACAAGTAAAATCATACCTGTGGCATAAATTCCAAGCATACCAATGCAACATATCAATTTGATCCCATAACAGTTTCCCTTTTTGTGTCAAGTGATAATACCTAAAGTATTCATGTTGATCCAACGTGTCTCCCATTATCAAGTTGAATGTGGTTTTCTCAGGATTATCAAAGTAGTGTTCAATATTTTTCACATAACGAGCATCGAGGGTTTTAGGAGGCTCCTCATCTCCATGAGTAGCAAGTACACCTAATTTTTTTGGTATTTTGTGTTCCATATCCATAACTAAAGATAGAGAACAACTTATAACAGCAAATAAAATCTACTTAGTGATAAAACAAACAAGCACACATGAGAATATTCACCCAACGCTATTCCTCCCCGGTAACGGTGCCAGAAAAAGTCTTGGTAACCCACAACTAATGGGGATCAGTTGTAGCCTGTTTTGATAAGTAAGAGTGTCGAAACCAACGAGGAGCTAAAGGTATAACAAATATTCCCTCAAGTTCTATCGACCATCGATACAACTCTACGCACGCTTAACGTTCGCTTTACCTAGAACAAGTATGGAAAGTACTTTGTAGGTGTAAAGGAATAGGTTTGCAAGATAATAAAGAGCACGTGAATAAAAAGTAGGGTATGTTTAGATAAAGAAATAACTAAGTTTTAGTAGAGAGCCTTTTGTCACAAGAAAATTATTTCTCCCTAGGCAATCGGTAACTAGACCGGTAATCATTATTGCAATTTTATATGAGGGAGAGGCATAAGCTAACATACTTTCTCTTCTTGGATCATATGCACTAATGATTGGAACTCTAGCAAACATCCGTAACTACTAATGATCATTAAGGTAAAACTCAACCATAGCTTTATAAGGTATCAAGTCCTCTTTACTCCCATACGCAAACAACCTACTTACTCGGGTTTAAGCTTCTGTCACTCTAGCAACCCACCATAAGCGAATCATGAACATATTCCAAACCCTACAGCGGGGATCCCTCACACTTGCGCGACACGGAGAGCACCATACGACAGCACCAATAATAAAACATGCAACTCAAACCAATCACGATCATCAATCAACCCATAGGACGAAACGAATCTACTCAAACATCATAGGATAGCCATACATCATTGGGAAATAATATATAGTGTAGAGCACCATGTTCATGTAGAGATTACAGCGGGGAGATGAGGTGTTACACCGCTGCATAGAGGGGGAGAGAGTTGGTGATGGCGGTTGCGAAGTTGTTGGTGTAGATTGTCGTCACGATGATGGCCCTGACGGCGTTCCGGCGCCACCGGGAGAGAGGGGTATAGAGCCCCCCTCCTTCTTCTTCTTCCTTGACCTTCCCCTAGATGGGAGAAGGGTTTCCCCTCTACTCCATGGAATCCATGGCGGCGAAGGGGCGAGAGCCCCTCTGAGGTTGGATCTCTCTCTCGGTTTCTTTCTAATTCTGCGTTCCTAGATTATGGCCTTTCACCGTTTCTTAAGTTCCCAGAGATCCGTAACTCCAATTGAGCCGAAATTTTAGCATGACTTTTATCCGGATATTAGCTTTCTTGCGGCCGAAGAAGGGCGCCAACCGCCTTACGGGGTGGCCACAAGGGCCCAGGGCGCGCCATACCCCCTGGGGCGCGCCCCCTGCCTTGCCGCCGCCTCGGGCACCATCTCGCGTTGATTCCACTTCCCAAAATTCACATATGTTCCAAAAAAATCTTTGTAAGCTTTTATCCTGTTTGGAATCCGTTTGATATGGATTTTCTGTGAAACAAAAACCATGCAACAAACAGGAATTGGCACTAGGCACTGGATCAATGAGTTCATCCCAAAAATAGTACAAAAAGTTGCCAAAAGTATATGAAAATTGTAGAATATTGGCATGAAACAATCAAAAATTATAGATACGATGGAGATGTATCACATCTGTGTCGAAAAGATGTACCGGGATGCGATAGCAGCTGAGGCAACTGATGCCCCAGCTCCCGCCAAGGAAACAAAGAAGGAAAAGAAGGCTAGCAGAGATGTCGGCAAGGACTGAGAAGCGCGCCTCTTCGGAGTGCGCTGCACGTGTTGATGACTTGCCGGAGAGTTCCACTAGCAAGAGACCCAAGGTTGCTTCACCTACTGTGAAGAGGATTATGGCGAGGCAGGATGGCGCTGACGGTATATTCACCATCAGCACCACCCTTGGCGTCAAATAGAAAATAGTGCTCATTGCCTTCCTGCGGGAGAATGTCGATGTGTTTGCTTGGCAACCATCTGACATCCACCACCTTGCTGCCTGCCCTCATGCTCGGCCCATCAAGCAGAAGGTCAGAAAGCATGCTTTGGAGCGGTAGTAGTTTATTGCTAAGGAAATCAAGAAACTTGAAGCAGCTGGGTTGGTTCGAGGGGTACTACATCCAACTTGGTTAGCGAATCCAGTGGTAGTGCGCAACGCAAACGGGAAATGGAGGCTTTGCATTGATTTCACAGATTTGAACAAAGCGTGTCCAAAAGACCCTTTCCGCCTGCCGCGCATTGACCAAATTGTTGATTCCACTTTCGGGTGTGATTTGCTATCCTTCTTTTCTTTGACTGAAAATAGTAGGAGGCGCCTACTATGCTATATTAAAATATAATAGGTAATTACATGGTTGGGAGGGAAGTCCCCTAAAAGGAAAACAAAAGCAAAGTCTAAAGTGAATTTACAAAAGAAGCGATATAATCACTGAGATCAGTGGACACTTTATATCTAAGCCAAGTATGGTCAGCCTTAGTCCTCTCAAGCCAAGCTCTATATGAAGGACTAATTTTCTTGAAGATGAAGTTATTTCTCTCCTTCCAAATATTCCATGCAGTAATGGTGAAGATCTCAAAGAAAAGTCTACCAGAATAAAATTCATTTTCCCTGATTGTGGCCTCAATCCTTGAGATGCCAGAGTTGTATGAGATACCAATCTTGGACCAGCAAGTTTGGCTAAAAGGGCAATTAAAGATCAAGTGATCAATGGTCTCTTCCTCATGAGCAGTGCATAGGACGCATGATTCAGTATCCCCAACATGAAAATGTCTTCTTTTCAGCATGTTCCTTGTGTTCAGTCTATCAGCTAAAAGAAACCACGTGAACACCTTAATTTCATTTGGAGCTTTGCTTTCCATATCCATTTGAAAGGCTCCTGACAGGTGATTTGTCTATGAGCAGTGAGTGTAGAATTTTTTTGCCGAGTAAATAGGTCCCCATGGATACAACCAATGGTCAATACTTTTTGTCTCAAGAATTTGTGGCGGTTTTAGATTGTCTATAGAGTGTAGCTCATCGAGGGCCTCGGGAGACAACGGCAAATGGACTATCTGACTCAAATCATTAGTCTCGTAGTACATCTGAACCGAGATATCTTCGCTCTTGGTATATGAATTCAAGCAGGCAAAAGTTTCAGAGAGGACTGGACCATTCCAATTATCATGCCACATGGATACATGTAAGCCATTCCGTACCTCACATTTGGCAACTCCTCTTTAGATAGGCATAAGTTTAACAATAGACCACCACCAAAATGAACCACACTTCGGAATAGCATGAGGCACAATACCAGTATAGTATGACTCCAATAGTAATTTAACCCATTGGAGATCTGCATGATTATAAAATTTATCCAAGAACTTCAGGATGAGCGCTTGATTATGAACTTTAATGTTGATCACCCCGAGACCTCCCTTATCTTTGGGACATCACACTCTTTTCCAAGCATGTAAAGAGTTACAAGACTCACCATGTTCAGACTTCCTTTCCCATAGACATCTTCTCCGTATTTTGTCAAAAGTATCAAGGAATTTGACTAGCAGATCCAAAGTGCAAGACGCAAATGTGATCATGGAGGATACCAGTGAATTTATCGGTGTGATTTTCTGACCATGACACATGCGAGCCGTGGTACTTGAGATGCGACGCTCTACTCGGTCAATTAAGGGCATCAACTCGGTCATGCTGGGTTTAGTAGTACCAAGCGGTAATCCAAGGTAAGTAAACAGAAGAGTGCCCACTGTACAACCAAAGACATTAGCTAGATCTGAAGCCTTCTTAGTAGAAATACTGATAGGAATTAGATTTGACTTTTGGAAGTTGATCCTAAGCCCAGTTGAGATGGAAAAATCATTCAGAACACATTTAAGGTTTGCAAGTTGAATCGGACACGCTGGCATAATTAAGATAGTATCATTCGTGTATTGCACAACAGGATACGTACCAGATCGAGCGATCAGATGCTGCAATCTACCTACAACGTATTCATTATTAATTATGTACTACAGCAAATCCACATCCAGTGCGAATAAAAGCGGCGACAGAGGGTCACCTTGACGCACACCACGCTTGCAATGAAAACCCTTTCCAGGGGTACCATTTAAGAGCACCGAAGAATGGACAGAAGTAAGTATAGATTTTATTTAATGCCTCAATTTCAAATCGAATCCCAGCTTTTCCAACATCAGTAGGATGACATCATGTTCAATCAAGTCAAACGCTTTTTCAAAATCTAACTTGAGAATGATCACACTACTAGGGAAAACCCTTGTAGTAGTGCTTGAAATATGCATAGCCGTAGTGCTGGGTCTAGCGCTACCACTAAGGCGCTACAGCTAACTAGTAGCAGTAGCGCTGGAAAGGGAGCGCTACTTCTATACCTAGTTAGCAGTAGCGCTTTCCTTTGGACAGCGCCATCGCTACTTGTAAGTAGTGATGGCGCTTGTTCTAAAAAGCGCTGCTGCTAAATTTTCTGTATTTTTAAAAATACAGCTTATTTTCATTGTGTGGTTTTATATATAGTACTTTCATCATATGATTTTATGACGATGATTACTTATTATATATAACAGTGGGTGAAATGAACGTGGAGTAGATTCAAGTGGAGGCAACATGTGGTGCATGTCGAAAGTACTACTCTAATCCAAACTTGATCTAGTTTGGATTAGTAGTACTTTCGATGTGCACCACATGTTGGCTTCACTTGAATCTAATCCAGGTTCATTTCACCCACTGTTATATATAATGAGTAATCATGCTCATATAACAACTTAGCATCATGCATCATCGATCATAATAATAAATAACTCATCATTGGTATCATAATAACAAGTCATACTAATCATCATCAATCATACAACTTCTACTCGATACCACATCATCATCATTGTCGGTGTCAAAACCGGCGGATCTCGGGTAGGGGGTCCCGAACTGTGCGTCTAGGCGGATGGTAACAGGAGACAAGGGACACTGTGTTTTTATCCAGGTTCGGGCCCTCTCGATGGAGGTAAAACCCTACTCCTGCTTGATTAATATTGATGATATGGGTAGTACAAGAGTGGATCTACCACGAGATCAGAGAGGCTAAACCCTAGAAGCTAGACTATGGTATGATTGTTGTTCCTTCTACGGACTAAAACCCTCCGGTTTATATAGGCACCGAATAGGGTTAGGGTTACACAGAGTCGGTTACAATGGTAGGGGATCTACATATCCTTATCGCCAAGCTTGCCTTCCACGCCAAGGAAAGTCCCATCCGGACACGGGACGAAGTCTTCGATCTTGTATCTTCATAGTCCAGGAGTCCGGCCAAAGGTCATAGTCCGGCTATCCGGACACCCCCTAATCCGGGACTCCCTCAGTAGCCCCCGAACCAGGCTTCAATGACAACGAGTCCGGCGTGTAGGTTGTCTTCGGCATTGCAAGGCGGGTTCTTCTCCAAATCCTGTGTCCCTGTTTGAATAGTTTCCGACTTCTTGTAAACATCGCGCTCCTTGGCTTCCACGCCCAATAATGGCCATCTTCCACGTGTTGAATGAATGTGAAAAGCTAGGGTATTTTTACATTTATCCCCCTAGATGCGCAAATGAGCTGCCGATATAAGAGACGAGGATCTAGATCTAAATCACACCACCTTCCCCTCGCGAGCTTTCATCGGAGCGCATCTGACAGAAACCCATTCCATCATGGACAGTCGACGCGGCTCCTCCTCTCGCCCTCCTAGTCCTCAGCCTGGAGATTGGGAGAGATGCTCCGTCCCGCACAGCGAGTTAGTGACCCTCCAAACCAAGGGGTTTCTTCCCCCAGCCTTCATGGTTCCGATTCGAGCCGGACTCGCCACCTATAAGGGCGGAAAACAAGCGGAGAGCGTCCCCAGTCCCTCCCGAGGACAGCGGGTATGCCTTGTCCCTTATTTGATAAGAGGGCTCGGATTTCCAATTCATCCGTTTCTCCGGGGGCTCCTGGAGTTCTATGGCCTCCGGTTGCACAACCTTACGCCTGCCTCCATTCTGCATATTGCGGGCTTCGTGGCCCTTTGCGAGCTGTTTTTGGGCATCGAGGCTCATTTCGCGCTGTGGAAGAGGTTGTTCTGCCTCGTACCCCATTCGCAGGAGGGGTCTATATATCAAGTGGGCGGAGCCGAACTATGGCGCATCGCCGGGACCGGATATCTATCCGGAACCCCGAAGAAGGCGTCCGAAGACTGGCCTACGAAATGGTTTTATATAGAAGACGTCCCCCTGGCGAACCCTGTTATATGGCGCATCGCCGGGACTGGATATCTATCCGGAACCCCGAAGAAGGCGTCCGAAGACTGGCCTTCGAAATGGTTTTATATAGAAGACGTCCCCCTGCCGAACCCTGTTCGGATCGGCCTCCCGGAGTTCAGTAATGCTCCTCTGAAGAAACGCCTAAGCTGGCGTCCACGGAGCCCCCAGAGGGAGAATGACAGGGACGTCCTTTACCTGATGAGCCGAATAAGGTTGTTGGCTCATTCCGGACTGACCATGATCGGAGTCATGGCCATATGCATCATGCGGGGGGTGCAGCCGCTTCAATATAGAGGCCACCCCATGTGGGATTTCAATGGGGAGGATGACGCCACCCGCTGCGGCCGTAAGGGGCCGGGATCGGTTGATGTTCTGACGGAGGCCTTGTCTGCATTATACAAGGGAGAAGAGGAGGACTTCCTCCGCGTCAATCCACAGGGCGGATTTTCTATGTACGATCCTCCAAGCTGGGTAAACGGACACTTCTTTATGCCCATCTGTTCCATATTCCCATAGTTTAAGTACCTTATCTTGTGATTTTGACGCAGGAATTGCGTCGGGCCGTAAAGGATATAAACAGCCCACCTCCACAACCTGAGGATCCGGAACGGTCCCTCGATCCGGCCTCCCAAGAGGATCCGGACATATCTGTGGAGCTGATCGATGGGGTATTTTACGAACTAAGCATCGACAATGCCTTGGTTGCCATTACGGCCGATTACCCCGGAATATTTCCAGCCTCACAGGTAATTGAGACCGAAGTCCCAATACTTTAGAAATGATCCTCCGCTTATCTTTGACCACCGTATATCAACGGTGTTTTGCGGTGGAGAGCCCTTGAGGCGGAAGGCCGAACTCGCGGTGGCTAGCCAACAAGGGGCAGCAAGGCTCAAAGCAGTCGAAAAGAAGTGCGGTCCGGATTGAGACGCCGGCGCAACGGTATGGCATGCCGCCTTATTCCCAGGTTTTATTCCCGGAAGGTATACTAACACTCGTGCTCTCTTCAGGAAAAAGAGCGCTCGCCGGATTGTATCCGGAGAGGCTGCCAATCGAGCCTCCATGAGCCAGGCTCCAAAGCCAGGTCCAGAAGCGGAGGCGAACACGAAGCGTGCGTCGGACGCTCCTCCGACAGAGGATGCCAAAGGGCTATCTGCCACCAATTCTGAGGTGGAGAGTGCCATGAATCACAGGCGTCGCCGGACTGTTCTTCGTGACACATGTTTCTCCCAAGAGGCATTGAATGCCTTCAATTCGGGAGATGCGCACCTCCGTGCTGCTCAAAATGGTCTAGCCAGAGCCACGGAGCAGTATGTGAAAGACATAAGGGTGAGAAAATTTGATGGTTATATATACCAGTAGCCCCCGAGACTTAAATAGTTAGATAACTGATTCAAGGATCATTTATTGTGCAGGATCTTATAGAAAAGAATACCCAATTGTCCCAGGAGCTTGAAGAGTGCAAAGCCCAACTTGAGGCCGCACAAGCCGCGACAGGGGAAGCCAAGGAGACCCCCTCTGGTAGCATACGCTTTTAAAAGATAAGTATGTTACAAAGTGTGGCGTGTGTATAGATCTGACAATGACATTGCAGATGGCACCGAGGTAGATCCGGACAAGCAACAGCTCTTGCGCCGGTTAAAGGCCGGCGAGAACATGCTTACGAGGGTGAGGCAGGAGAAAAATAATCTCCAAGATGCCAACACCCAGCTGGGTGAGGAGATAAAGGACGTCTGTGCCCAGCTGTCTGACTCCGTTAAGGAGAATCAGCGGCTTCGACGCGGCATTTTTAGTAAGTGCTTAAACGAACTTTGAAAAAAGAGTTCGGCGAGGAAGTCGACTAACAGAGTTATGTCTGTAGGTATGCTCACAGGCCGTCCCCGCAGAGGAAATGCCCGGTTCTATGGGTGACCTTCTTCCCGAAGCTCTTACAAACTGCACGAACGAAGTTCGGGCAGTGATGAAAGGCCTCGCCCAGGACTTGTGGCCATCTGTCTCCCTGCCCGAAGGCCTTGGGGAGCTTGCAGAGAGGCTCCTGGGAGCGCGGCGGCGCTTCCGATTATGGAAGATATCGGCCTGCCGTCAAGGCGCCGGGGAGGCCTGGGCCATGGTGAAGACGCGGTACACGAAGGCTGACCCAAACCACATGGCCGAGGTCGGACCTATGGGGCCCGATGGGAAGGAGATCCCCTTAGCTTAGTGTACAGCCAGGTAGAGTTGGCCCGCAAAGTATTGCCAGCAGGACTGTAAACTAGACAGCCTGTTAGATGGCATTGAAGAGGAATACAATCAGTCAAATTGACTATGTAATTTAAAGTGACATGTAAAATGCCTTCTAGCCGGATTGTAGATCGTTTGTCTTAGCGGACCTTTTCGCTTCAACCTCGGGACCCTCGCGGTTATATAAAAACCAGGGTATGCATGGAGACCAGGCGTAGGGGTCATTAGTGCTTTATCAGACAAGTGCCCAACTAGTTATGTTATATTACATGGTTAGTAAGAAACATCTTCCGTGAGAATAGTTCCGTTAGGGGTTCCTTTCCACAGGAGGCATGCCCTAAAGTGCATGTCCTGACCATGCGAAAAAGCGTAAAAAGATCCGGGGGCAGATAAATAAATAGGTAAGAAATCTTATTTTAGTTCACCGACCGAATATTCTCTTAAGAACGCTTAGCTTTCGGCTTCACCCAGTCTGAGGTACACATCCGCCGACCTGGCAAGAATAATCGCAGAGGTGCTCCCTTTACCACCTAGCCGAACAATCGGGAATGTAAGGGTAAGCACAGGAGCCAGGCAACCCAGCTTGGCCAAAACTTAAGTCATATCGATGCATATAATGGTGAATAAAAGGTACATGCGGAAGTATGACACATGTATTGGGCATGAAGCCCTTATAATTAAGCTTCTTTGAAAGAAGCCCCCAGGTACAATGAGCGCGGGTAGCGCGTCAAGGGTGTGCGAACAATGCGCTAACGAGCCTTCCAAGGCTTTAAAGAAAAAAGGAGGGAGAAGGAGAAAAATAGAAGACAGCTAAAATGTAAAATATGGACAGAGGAAGGAGACGAACTCGGAATCCGGCGCTAGGCGTAGAATCTTCGGAGACGTGCTGCGTTCCATGGGTTTGGCTCGAGTCGGTTATCCGATGCATCTCGCAGACGATATGCTCCACCGGTCAGGACTTGGTCGATGATAAAGGGACCTTCCCATTTGGGCTTTAGTTTGTCGTGTTTCTTGTCCGACAGGCGTAGAACTAGCTCGTTAACATTGTAAGTTTTGGCCCGTACTTCTCTGCTTTGATATCTTCGAGCCTGTTGTTGATAGAATGCAGAACGGGCTTTTGCTGTGTCACGCTCCTCCTCCAAGGCGTCCAAACTGTCCTGCCGATCGAGTTCGGCTTCTCTTTCTTCGTACATGCGCACGCGAGGTGAGTCATGAATTATGTCGCAGGCAGAACTGCCTCTGCGCCGTATACCATAAAGAATGGTGTGAATCCGTCGATGCGATTCAGAGTGGTCCGCAGCCCCAGTGTACGGAGTCGAACTCCTCTACCCAAAGGTCGTGTTAGATTCCTTGAGGGACCGCACTAATCTGGGTTTGATGCCGCTCATAATTAGACCATTTGCTCGCTCAACTTGACCGTTAGTTTGAGGGTGACAGACTGAGGCGTAGTCGAGCTTAATGCCCATGTTTTTGCACCAGAGTTTGACCTCACTGGCCGTAAAGTTCGTGCCGCTATCAGTGATGATGCTGTGGGGGACACCGTAACGGTGTACGGCCCCTGTTATGAAGTCTATCACCGGTCCGGATTCGTCCGTCTTGACAGGCTTGGCTTCTATCAATTTGGTGAATTTATCCACCATGACCAGTAGGTATTTTCTCTTGTGGGTTCCCCCTTTAAGGGGTCCGACCATGTCAAGCCCCAGACCGCGAAGGGCCAGGTCATGGGTATAGTTTTGAGGGCGGTAGGTGGCACGTGGCTCTGATTAGCAAAGAGCTGCCATCCGACGCATCGTTGGACTAAGTCCTGAGCATCTGCCCGGGCCATTGGCCAATAAAATCCTGTACGGAAGGCCTTGCCTACAAGGGCCCGGGTTGCGGCGTGGTGCCCGCCGAGTCCGGCATGTATTTCAGCCAGAAGATTCCGCCCTTCTTCTTCGGAGATACACCTTTGAAGGACTCCGGTTGTGCTTTTCTTATAAAGCTCTCCCTCATGGACTTTGTAGGCTTTAGATCGCCGCACTATGCAGCGGGCCTCGTTTTGGTCCTCGGGGAGTTCCTGCCTGGTTAGGTAGGCTAGGAATGGTTCTGTCCACGGGGCAATGACTGCCATTATTACATGGGCTGATGATGTTATTTCGTTGGTAGAACCACCAACTGTGTCAGAATGTTCAGTGTGGGGCAGTGCGGTTGGGTGCGGATTGTTATTTCCGGACTCTCCCTCCCATAATACGGATGGCTTGAACAACCTCTCTAAGAAGATGTTGGGGGGGGACAGCATCGCGCTTTGCGCCGATGCATTCCAACACGTCTGCTGCCTGGTTGTTTTCCCGGGCTATATGGTGAAATTCGAGCCCCTCAAACCGAGCTGACATTTTTAGGACGGCATTGCGATAGGCTGCCATTTTCGGATCCTTGGCATCAAAGTCTCCATTTATTTGTGTTATCGCGAGGTTCGAATCCCCGCGCACCTCTAGGCGTTGAATGCCCATGGAGACTGCCATCCGGAGACCATGTAGAAGGGCCTCGTATCCGGCTGCGTTGTTGGAGTCAGTATACATTATCTGGAGTACGTATTGAACTGTATCTCCGGTTGGGGACGTCAGAACGATGCCAGCTCCCAGGCCAGCCAACATTTTGGAGTCGTCGAACTGCATTATCCAGTTGGAATATGCGCCGTACTCTTTAGGGAGTTCGGATTCGGTCCATTCGGCGACGAAGTCGGCCAAAACTTGCGACTTAATAGCTCTCCGTGGCTTATAGGTTATGTCGAACGGGAGGAGCTCAATGGCTCATTTGGCAATCCGGCCCGTCGCGTCGTGGTTGTTTATAATGTCGTTAAGGGGTACTTCGGAGGCTACTGTTATTGAACACTCTTGAAAGTAGTGTCGCAGCTTCCGGGATGCCATAAACACCGCGTACGCTATCTTTTGATAATGTGGGTACCGTGACTTGCATGGAGTTAGGACAGTGGACACGTAGTAAATTGGTTTTTGAAGAGGGAGCTTGTGTCCGTCCGTTTCTCGTTCGACAACGAGCACCGTGCTTACAACTTGATGAGTTGTCGCGATGTATAATAGCATTGGTTCGCCCATGTTGGGTGCGGCCAGGACCGGGTTTGTTTTTTTTTTTGACCTGAAACTGTAGGGTATGGACCCCACAGCAATTTTGTTGCTTCCATAAAAAGGTTACAAATGTACACAACTTACAAGGTCTAAAAGACAAGAAGGAAAACAACAAACTCACCTCAAGGTGGCAAAAATGAAATCCATCTAAGCAGATCCTCTTTGAACTTAGGCTTAATTCTATGAACCAAGAGGGAAATATCCAGAATAAAAGAAGACCTCCATCTACGAAAAGAGGGTGAAATATTCCTAAAAACCCTATCATTTCTAACATTCCAGATGTTCCAAAGATGCCAGAAAACCACTTCGTAGAAGAAAGGCTTAGCAAAATCCCTTCTAGCATGATAGGCAATGGCAATCATATCATCTCCAGCCATCCAGTTGATTTGAAGATAATTCCAGACCCTGCAACTGAAATTACATTGAAAGAATAGGTGATCTCTATCCTCCTTGGTTTGTGTTGGACATAGCCAATATGGCTTTTATTTCTTCAAGTCCGGCCGTGGCGGCATCCATCCACTCGAATTGTTCGGTGCGCCGGAGGAGGCGATAAAGGTGTAATGCCTTTTCTCCCAAACGGGAGATAAAGCGGCTTAGAGCCGCCACGCATCCAGACAATTTGTGTATTTGTTTGAGGTCTTTTGGGATATCCAATTGTGACAGAGCTCGGATCTTGGCTGGGTTTGCTTCAATTCCTCTGCCGGATATAATGAAGCCCAAGAGCTTTCCGGTCGGTACGCCGAAAACGCATTTTTCCGGGTTGAGCTTAATGTCATATGTTCGGAGATTATCGAATGTGAGCCTCAAGTCGTCTACTAGAGTTTCGACGTGCTTGCTTTTGACGGCCACATCGTCTACGTATGCCTCCACTGTTTTGTTGATCTGGTTTGCCAGACATGTTTGAATCATGTGCTGATATGTTACGCCGGCATTTTTGAGCCCGAAGGGCATTGTGTTGAAGCAGAATGGGCCGTATGGAGTGATGAATGCCGTTGCGGCTTGGTCAGGCTCTGCCATCTTAATTTGGTGGTAGCCGGAGTATGCGTCGAGGAAACACAACGAATCGTGTCCTGCGGTAGCGTCGATGATTTGATCGATGCGGGGGAGGGGGAAGGGATCCTTTGGGCAAGCCTTGTTGAGGTCCTTGAAATCGACGCATAGGCGCCAGGATTTTTCCTTCTTTGGTACCACCACCAGGTTTGCTAGCCAGTCCAGATGTTTTATATCTCTGATGAATCCGGCCTCCAATAGTTTGGCTAGCTCCTCTCCCATGGCCTCTCTCTTGGGTTCGGAGAAACGCCGAAGAGCCTGTTTGATCGGGCTTGAATCCTTTTAGGATGTTTAGGCTGTGCTTTCGGCCACCGGCGTGGGATTCCTGGCATGTCCGAAGGGTGCCAGGCAAAAATGTCCCAATTTTCGCGTAGGAATTCTCTTAGTGCGACATCTACATCAGGATTTAATTGTGCCCTGATGGAGGCCGTTTTTGTAGGGTCTGTTGGATGGACTTGGAATTTGACTATTTCGTCCGCTGGTTTGAAGGAAGTGGACTTGGATCTCTTATCGAGTATCACATCGTCCCTATTCACCGTGGATCGCAGCGCAGTGAGTTCCTCAGCCGCTAGGCTTTGGATAGTGCCTCAAGGGCCAGTGCGGCTGTCTTATTTTCAGCACAGAGTGCTATGTCTGGGTCACTAGCAAGAGTAATGATTCCATTGGGCCCGAGCATTTTGAGCTTCATGTACCCATAATGGGGTATAGCTTGGAAAATTGTGAATGCCTCTCGACCTAATAGAGCGTGGTATCCGCTGCTGAACGGGACCATTTGGAACGTGACTTCCTCGGACCTGTAATTATCCAGCATGCCGAACACCACATCCAATGTGATTTTTCCTGTACAGCGTGCTTCCCGACTGGGGATCATTCCTCTAAAGGTTGTGCTGCTTCGCTCAATGCGGCTCCAGTCTATCTCCATTTTTCGGAGGGTTTCCTCGTAAATGAGGTTCAATCCGCTGCCACCGTCCATGAGTACCTTGGTCAGGCAAAAGCCGTCCACTATCGGACTGAGGACCAATGCGGCCGGTGCTCGGGCTGTTCGAATTTAGGTTAAATCACTGGCATTAAAGGTAATAGCCGTGTCACTCCATGGGTTTATTGTTGCTACTTGGTAGACTTTGGCGAGGCTACGGAGTGTTCGTTTCCGCATATTATTTGATGCGAGAGTCTCGAAGACTGTTAATACCGTATTGGTATCCTTGGGTTGGTGCTCTAGAGCTAGAAGCTCTTCGCCACTTTTGGCCACCTATCGTAGTATCCAACATGCTCTAAGGCTATGAGTTGGAGTGGCGCCCTCTGTATTATGAATTTTACAGGGTCGATTGACCCATCCCTCCAGTACGGTTCCATGCCCTATAGAGGGTTTTTGCTTTTTGGTATTTAACCCAGTGCTGGCGATGATGCACCCTTTTATTTCGGATCGGGTTGTATTCAAGGCGGATTGTCCCAAAATCTTGATTCGGTTTTCCAGGCGCTTTCCATCGCACAGTACTTTCGCACTATGGACGCCAAGTCGGCAAAGCGTGTGATGTCACGGCGACTTATAGCGTTTAGGATCCCGTTGTCCGTGCAATTGTTGCAGAATAATGAGATTGCGTCCTCTTCGCGGCAGTCCTTTATCCTGTCCATAACCAGGAGGAATCGCCCAAGAATGGTGTCTTGTTTCAAGGGCTCTTGCCGAATTTTAGATAGGTCGCTTATGTTTGGGTGGGCGGGTGGAATTAAATCCGGAACCGCGCCCAATCTCATACTTAAGGGCCAAGGAGCTCCCGAACTTGGAAGCTTGGATTCTTGGATGTTGTCCAATGAATCTAGCCCGCTGCCTGACTTTAGGTTCAGGGCTTGAATGACATCCTCTCCTCCGCGGGAATCCGACATGGAGGGATTGGGAATCCGGACGTAGCTAGTCCTTAAGATAGAAGGAGGGTCGCCGTATTGTTCCTCCACCACAGCAACGTGGTGGGTAACCTGGGGAGAGTTAATCTCTCTCGGATCGGGTTTAGGCCCAATCTGATCATAGTCCGTAGCGACTCCCAGGGCAGAGATGCGATCCAAGAGCTCGTTTAAGGAAGAGAGCTCCATCGGATCTAACTGCTTGGCGAGCTCCGAGTTAACGTGAAGATTGCTTTTGATGACCCGAGAAGTCATCGTCGGTGCGGCGGCCGAACAGGCGGTCATAAGAAAACCGCCTAGCCGGAGAGTTTGGCCGACAGCCAAAGCTTCTTTAACAACAGTCCCCTCTTTAAAGACGGGATGAGGCATCCTTCCTGACGGCAACGACACAGAGGAACTCTCAATGAAAGCACCAATGTCGGTGTCAAAACCGGCGGATCTCGGGTAGGGGGTCCCGAATCGCGTAAGGCCTAGGCGGATGGTAACAGGAGACAAGGGACACGATGTTTTTACCCAGGTTCGGGCCCTCTCGATGGAGGTAAAACCCTACTCCTGCTTGATTAATATTGATGATATGGGTAGTACAAGAGTGGATCTACCACGAGATCAGAGAGGCTAAACCCTAGAAGCTAGCCTATGGTATGATTGTTGTTCCTTCTACGGACTAAAACCCTCCGGTTTATATAGGCACCGAATAGGGTTAGGGTTACACAGAGTCGGTTACAATGGTAGGAGATCTACATATCCGTATCGCCAAGCTTGCCTTCCACGCCAAGGAAAGTCCATCCGGACACGGGACAAAGTCTTTGATCTTGTATCTTCATAGTCCAGGAGTCCGGCCAAAGGTCATAGTCCGACTATCCGGACACCCCCTAATCCGGGACTCCCTCAATCATAGTCATCTAACTGTCGGTGGGAACGACACCTATGGGTCCACAAGGATCCCTACTACGGTTGCGGGGCGCGGGGTTGAGAGAAGAGCGGATCTGACAGCGAGTACGCGGTTCGTTTATCCAGGTTCGGGCCGCGAGGATGCGTAAAACCCTAGTCCTGCTTTGGTGGATGTATTCTGAGTTCTTGAGCTAGCTACGGGGTGTAACGAGCTCCAAAAAGCTGAATCCTTCTCCTGGTCGCCTCGGGTCTCCTTTTATAGGAAAAGGGTCGCCACAAAGGCAAGCAGGAGGTGGAAAGGGCACTGCCGCGAGGTTATCCTCGTATTACATGTGACAAGATGCATTTAATGCATCGCTTAGGTGTCCTCTTGCTTTATTGGGGACGGAGCGAGGCCCATCCCATCCGCCGCCTCCTCCTTGCTTCGACACGCTACAGCCAGCGACGCATGCGGTGCCACGTAGGCAGGCAGGCAGCTGAGGTGGCGCGGTGGTGGAGCCTCCAGGAAGGTTTGCATGCTGCCACGCAGGTGCCTGCCCAGCTGGTTGGGTCGGCAGCTGCATGCGAACGGCGGTGGAAACTTGGTTGGTGCGGGCCTGGCAGCGGCCCTGCTGGCGCGCCTGGCGAGGGCCTTGCCGGGTGGCCCGGCAAGGGTCTTGCCGCGGCGCGTAGGCGTCCCCGGCAAGGATCTTGCCGGGGGTCTTGTGGGTTTCTTCGGTGAGGATGATTGCCTTCCTATCCTCACTTGATCTTGATTATTCTTTGTCTTCACAAAGATCTGCATGCCACCACGGAGGTGCCTCCCGAGCCCTGTCCCAATGCGTCCGTTTGAGCATTGGTGGGCTCAAGGGTGGCTCGCTCGGCTGGCGTGGACAGGCTGCCCCGGCAAGGGTCTTGCCGGGGCCGCTAAGGCTGCCCCGGCAAGGGTCCTTGCCGGGAAAACCTGCTTCGCCCATCCGATCCTTGTGGCATTGGTCCTTGTCGTTGCTTTATTTGTCTTGTGCCCTCGGCTTCTCTCTGGCCTCCCTTCCCTGCCGTGTGATGTGTGGCCGTGGCGAGCGGCTCTGACTGCCCGTGCACAAGTAAAGGGGTCAAAAGGAGAGCCCCTACTTTTGTACACCGACAGGAGCCCCCGGGCCTGGACCATACATAAGCGCGACACATTTGTTGGGACAGGCCCAAAACGGTGCGAGGGCAGGAGGGGCGGATTTTACTGCGGTAACTGGTTTGTCCGCTATGCTTCTCCACGACTTGGTTGAATGCGCGATGTGGGGGTTATGCGTGCGCGCGTGACAGAAGCATGCTGGCGTCACCTAGCGGTGGATAGTAAAGAGGCGGCTTGCGTGTCTATTTGGGACTGCAGGGCCGCCTCCCATTTACTGCCCCCTCTTGGGAACCGTCGCTCCACGCGTCCCACTACGCCTGCCCCTTGCGCCATGTTTGCTGCATGCATAATGCAGAGCAAATGATATGCGCGCAGGACGTGGGAAGTCGTGCACGCGCGTGGGTCGATTCCCACGCGCCTTCAATGGAGCGGGGAGGGCGGTCGACGGCCCTGCTTGCTGTCACTTTAGCGGGTCGGATTGGCCAAGAGGGGGCGGTCGAGTCTCGCCCCCACTCCTTTATAAAGAGGGGAGCGGGAGGAACAGTGCCTCTCAACTCTCGGCCATCTGCCTCTCCCCATTCTTGTTTCTTCCTTCCTTTTGCCATGGCGAGGGGGTGTGGCGACGTTTCATCGGTGGCGGCGAGGGTTTCGGCCAGACAACGCGTCGCTCCTCCCCAAGAGCTCGAGGGCGAGCCGGCCGCTAGAGGAAGGGGGAGGGGGCGAGGTCGAGGCCGTCGTGGTGCTCGAGGGAGAGGAGGACGGGGCGGCAGATCTGCCTCACCTCCGCCAGCGGCCCCTCCTCCAATGGATGGCCACGCCGGGGACAACCCTTGTGGATTCTTCGTCAGGCTGCGCCGGTCACCGCGCCGTCGCCTTCGCCTCCCGACCCCATTCGCGCGGGAGATGGAGCTGGATCCGCCGTAGGTGCTGCGGCTGCATATGAGGGGCTACGGGAATAGCGGCACATGGGCCGACGTCGAGTTCCCCGCCCCTCACGTCATGTATCTTCATCGAGGGTGGAAGACCTTCGCTCGCCTCCATAGCTTGACGGATGGGCTCACTCTCCATTTCAAGCTAATGGAGGGTGGCCTCCTCTCCATCAAGATCTTCAGGCACTTCGGGACTCGCGTAAGGTGCTGCATGGAGAGCTCTCTTGATGATGAAGATTCCTCCTCGAGCGAGAGTGACGAGGAGGACAACGACAGTGACGGCGAGGCCAGCGGGCGGCAGGATGACGGGTCCGACTAGGCGTAGGGTGCCGCTCCGAGCGGCACCGGTGACCCCATCATCCGTGTCGCCAGCTCCTTGAACTTCTCGGGGTCGTCTCCTTGGGCGGCTGGCGTTGGGAGGCTGCAGAAGAGGAAGAGGGCGGGCGGCAAGGCCGTCAAGTCGGAGTACGCGGGCGCCGACACCTTCGTCGGGTACTAACGTCCTGCCGCCTCGTCTTCGAGCTCTGCCTCCGGCGCCGCCATCACCATCCAGCCCTTGGATAGCCACCGAGATGTTCTCTTGGTGTCTTCTGCCACCCGCAGCTCGCCTAGGCGCCTTTGCCTCCTCTGCTTTTCTTGTTCCATTTCCTGAGGAGAGGGACAAGAAAGGGATTATGGGCACCTTATCTCTTTTAGTTTGTAAGCCTTCGGGCCTTAGTAGAATTTAAAGCTTGTAATCCCATTGCTCATGTTTTTCATTTCGTATGAACTGCACTGCAGGATGTTTTTAATGAAAAAGGGATGTTTGCCGGGATTTTCGTTCATGGGTGGAACCCACGACAAGGAATGAATCCTCGTTATCCTTAAGATAAACGTTTTTTTCGCCCGGCAACAGACCTTGTCGTCCCCCCACATCGCTCGACCTTTCTCACGCCCTTGGCGGAGGCAGGGATGAGGTGGGCCTAGGCTCCTTATTTTATTTCCTTGCTGCCGCAACTACGACCAAATTCAGTACCAGGAAATGAGTCCTAGGGTCCGGAATGAGGATAGCACGGTAGCCTAAGGATAAAACAAGGTTTCACATCCCGCAGTCCATGACGAAACGCATGATAAAGGATAGAGAACTTATCTGAATATGTAGCCCCCAGCAACTTTGGCTTGCCGTGGGTGGATCTTTGCCCCTGTAGCCCCCCGACAGTATTGGCTTGCCGGGATCTGTATGCCGGTTCGTCCCCTTTCTTCCAAAGCAGCTCGGCAAGGATACTCATGTGTCCTACGAACCAAAGAAGATAAAGAAGAACAGAGAGACGCGCACTCGACCTCTAGGCTAGGGGTTAGCCGCCGCTAAGCACTATCGACCCTAACCAAGGACGAGACTCAACCTAGCATGCATGCTATAACTTAGGGCGCCAGCGCTTCGTTTATTTATGCTCAGGGTCTGTGCCTGGCTTTGTACAAAGGGTTACATGCCTTGTCGGCAAGGCTTGTACAAAAGGGTAGCTTGCCGGAAGGCCTGGCAAGCCGCGCCTTATGGGTAAAACTTGTGGAGATGCTCGATGTTCCAGGAGTTGGTCACTGGAATGGCATCTTCGGTCTCTAGCCGGACTGCGCCTGGCCTGGTGATTCGTGTTACCTGATAAGGGCCTTCCCACTTTGGCGTCAACTTGTTGGAATTCTTGGCCGATTGAACGTGCTGAAGAACAAGGTCGCCTTCCTCAAAGCTCCGGGCATGAATCTTGCGACTATGGTAGCGGCGTAATGCTTGCTGGTAGCATGCTGCTCTCACAGCCGCCCAGAGACGATCTTCCTCAAGGAGTGTCGCGTCATCTTGCCGCAATCGCTCTTGCTCAAGCTCATCATAAGCGAGCACTCGAGGTGACCCGTATATGAGTTCCGTGGGGAGAACTGCTTCTGCCCCGTAAACTAGGGCAAAGGGTGTCTGGCCGGTGGCTCGATTTGGTGTCGTTCTGATCGACCAAAGAACCGCCGGCGACTCGTCAATCCAGCGCCTTCCACTCTTGCGCAGACTATCGAAAGTCTTCGTTCTTAAGCCTCGCAGGACTTCTGCATTTGCTCTCTCCGCTTGGTCTTTGCTCCGTGGATGTGCCACGAAAGCAAAACAGACCTTGCTGCCGAGATCCTCAATGTATTGCATGAAGGCATGGCTTGTGAACTGCGTGCCATTGTCGGTGATGATCCTGTTGGGCACCCCAAAACGGCACACTAGTCCCTTGAAGAACTTGATGGCTGATCGCTGTCACCTTCCTCATCGCTTCCACTTCCGCCACTTTGTGAACTTGTCGATTGCGACGCATAAGTACTCAAAGCCCCGACAAAGACGGGGAAAGGGCCCAATATGTCGAGCCCCTGCACCGAGAAGGGCCAGGAGAGAGGGATGGTTTGAAGGGCTTGAGCTGGTTGATGGAGCTTTTTCGAATGGAACTGCATGCTTCACACTTGGTTACTAGTGACGTCAGCATCTCGGAGGGTGGTGGGCCAGAAGAAACCTTGCCGGAAAGCCTTGCCGGCAAGGGCCCTCGACCCTATGTGGGAGCCACATATGCCTCCATGTATCTCTGCCAACAGCTTTAGTCCTTCCTCCCGGGAGATGCACTTCCATTTCACCCCATTCGGTTTTCTTCTCTATAGCTCGTTATCAATGAAATGGTACAGGGCAGACTGGCGGGCTACTCTTTCCGCCTCTTCCTGCTCCTCAGGAAGCTCTCCTTTCTGAAGGAATCGGACGCTGTGCTGTGCCCATGCCGGAGCCTGTGGCTCGACGACAAGGACCAACGGCATTTCTTCTGCTACGGGGGCGGCCGCCTCCACGGCCATGACATGAGGTCCTGCCGGGGTCGGTCGCCCCACGGCAGGATCGGCATCCACGGCAACATCTTCGCCAGCGGCTCCGGGAAGCTCGGTGGGGAAGTACTTGCCAGGGCCTAGCTTCCTCCGCTTGTTCTGCCCGGTCGACAGCTCAATGGATGGCTGAGTTAACTGAAGCACAAAAGTACCTGGTTCCACAGGTAGCTTGAGGGCAGCGCGCTTTGACAGGTAGTCGGCGATGTCGTTCTCCCGAGGGACATGCTCCGCTTGTATACCGTCAAAGCATTCCTCCAGTTTCCTCACCTCATCTACGTAAGCTTCCATCGACGGGCTTTGATAATCTTTGTTGATCTGCCTGACGACGAGCTGTGAGTCGCCCCTGACGATGAGCTTTTTAATCCCGAGGTCCGCTGCAATCCTGAGACCGGCAAGCAAACCCTCGTACTCGGCGGTGTTGTTGGTTAACATCTCCTGGGGGAAGTGCATCTGGACGACGTACTTGAGGTGCTCTTCGGTGGGTGCGACAAGCAGCACAACAGCGCCGGTGCCTTGCAGCGAGAAGGCACCATCAAAGTACATGATCCAGTTGTGACTCGTTTCCTTGCCGGGGAGAGTGCTCTCTCGTGCCTCTTCATCGGGCGTCGAGGTCCATTCTGCAACAAACTCCGCCAAGACTCTACTCTGAATCGTCGAGGTACTTTCGAACTTTAAACCGAAGCTTGACAGCTCCAGGGCCCATTCCACGATCCTCCCCGTTGCATCTGGGTTATGCAGTATCCATTGCAATGGGAGGCGGGTGACCACTGTGATCTCATGCGCTTGGAAGTAATGGTGCAGCTTCCTCGAAGCCATAAGGAGGCCGAAGAGCAGCTTTTGCACACTTGAGTACCTAAACCTAGCCCCCTGCAAAAGGGAGCTGATGAAGTAAACTGGGTGCTGCACCATTTTGTTCTTCTGCGCTTCTTCACCTGGTCACGTGGGTCCCGTCGCACGGGCGCCAGTCTTGCCGGTGCCGAACCCTGCCGGGGGTTCAGCCTTGCCGGGGCTGAGCCCTGCCGGGGAGGGTTCCGGTCCGCCAACCATCGACTCTGCCGCTGTTGCTGTCTCCTCATCAACCTCTCTCTGCGCCAATAGTGCGGTGCTAACCACCTGATTCGTTGCCGCTAGATAAAGCAGCAACGGTTCTTGTGGTTTGGGCGCAACTAGCACTGGGGTAGAGGAGAGGTACTTCTTCAAATCTTGCAGCGCTGCCTTGGCCTCTAGGGTCCACTCCATCGGCCCCGCTTTCTTTAAGATCTTGAAAGAAGGAAGGGCACGCTCCGCGGACTTGGAGATGAACCGGCCCATGGCAGTAACACAGCCAGTGAGCCGACGCACGTCCTTGATCCGTTTGGGTGCCCCAATCTGCTCGATAGCCTTGATCTTATCTGGGTTTGCTTCAATCCCGCGCTGGGACACAAAGAACCCGAGAAGCTTGCCGGACGGGACGCCGAAGACACACTTCTCAGGGTTCAATTTGAGGTTGATCTTGCGCAGGTTCCCAAATGTTTCCTCCAGATCTTGCACGAGCATTGCTTTGTCCTTGGTTTTGACCACTATGTCATCCATATAAGCTTCCATATTTCTATGTAGCTGGGGCTCAAAACCAATTTGGACTACTCTTGCAAAGGTCGAGCCAACACTCTTCAACCCGAAAGGCATCCGTAAAAAGCAATACGTACCACATGGGGTGATGAATGTTGTCTTTTCCTCGTCTTCCTTTTTCATGAAGATCTGGTGGTATCCTGAGTAGGCGTCCAGGAACGATAAGAGGTCACACCCAGCCGCGGAGTCAACAATCTGGTCAATGCGTGGCAACAGGAAAGGATCCTTTGGGTAGGCCTTATTGATATCTGTGTAATCAATACACAGCCTCCATTTCCCATTTGCCTTGCGCACCACTACCGGATTGGCCAACCACGTTGGATGGATTACTCCTCTCACCAAGCCTGCCACCTCTAGCTTTCTGATTTCCTCCGTGATGAACTCCTGCCTCTCCAGAGCTTGCTTCCTAACCTTCTTCTTGACGGCCGCGCATGAGGACAGACAGCAAGGTGGTTCTCAATCACCTCCCTGGGAACGCCTGGGATGTCGGAAGCTTGCCATGCAAACACATCGACATTCGCCCGCAGGAAGGCGACGAGCTCGCTTTCCTATTTGCCGCCGAGGGTGGAGCTTATGGTAAAAACTCCCCCCGTACCGTCCTCCTTGACGGGCACCTTCTTGGTCCCTGGTGGCGTGGCTCTGGACTTCTTGCTCTTGCCGACAGAGCTCTCTGGCACGTCATCAACGGGAGCGCAACACCCAGAAGAGGTGCCCTTGCCAGAGTGTGTGCTAGGAGTCTCGCCGGTCTTCTTCCCCCCTCCCCCCGGGGCTCCGTCGGCAGGAGCAGGTACCTTAGCGGCAGCTGCTGCAACTGCTTCCCGATAGAGTTGGTCAGCGCAAATCAACGCATCTTTCTTGTCGGAGGGGACGGTGATGATGTTCATCGGCCCGGGCATCTTCAGCATGTTGTAGGCGTAGTGTGAAGCCGCCATGAACTTGGCCAGTGCCGGGCGGTCGAGGATCCCGTTGTAAGGTAAGGGGATCTCGGTTACATCAAAAACAATCCTCTCCATCCCGTGGTTCAGCTCGCCACTGAATGTCATGGCAGCATAATCTTTCCCTTTGGCTGGCTCCTCCCCGGGTTAACCCCTTGGAACGTACCCGTCTCCTCGAGGTCCCCATTGGGGATCTGTAGCCTTTTGACCATGACAGGTGAGATCAAGTTCAGGTCGGCCCCGCCGTCGACCAACATCTTTGTCACCTTGAGGTTGCGGATTGTTGGTGAAACCAACAACGGCAAGCACCCGACCACAGTGGTGCGGTTAGGGTGTTCCTCGGTGTCGAAGATGATGGGCGTGCTGGACAATTTCAGCAGCTTCCGTGCGTCAAACGATGGCTCGATCGCTGTAATCTCTCGTGCCCACTGCTTGAGTTGGTGGTGGGATGAATGCAGCGAGGCGCCACCATCGACGCACATGGCTATGTGGCTTTCTGAAACTCGTGGTCGCGGGACTCGTCGTCCTCGTCATGATCATCGTCTTCCTGCTTCTTGTCGCGGCCCCGAGCGGGCCTCTCTTATTGTTTATCTTTACCGCGGTGGCTTGCTTGGCCGTCATGCTTCTTGCCGGATCCCTCGGCAACATCCTGGCCCTTCTCCTTGTCCCTCCTTTCATATTCACCCTTTTGCTTCTCGGCGAGCAGCTCAACTTGTCGGCAGTTCTGGAGGTCATGGCCCTTGGTGCGATGGATCTTGCAGTATTGCTTGTCAGAGTTTCCTGGCTTCCCGGCAGCCGCCAAGGCCCGGCAGGTGACGCACTCGGTAATCTCCTTGCCGGGGTCGTCTCCCTTGGTTTTCTTGGCGGTGCTGGCGTCATCAGATCCCTCGACGGCAAGCACAGCTTTACCCTTACGCTTCCTGTTACGGCGCCGGCTTTTCCTCACCGGGGCGGCAGCATCCTCGTCTGAAGAGTCGGTTTCCACGCCGGCATCTTCGCCGGGGTACTTCCTTCCCTCTTCAGCCCGGGCACATCTGTCGGCAAGAACGTAGAGTTCCGCCACATCTTTCAACTTGTTCATCGCCAGCTCCTCGCGCATTTTGCGGTTGCGCACGTTCTGATGGAACGCGCTGATGATGGCAGCAGGATGAACATCTGGGATATTGTATTGTACCCGGCTGAATCTCTGTATGTACTTGCGCAGACTCTCACCTTCCTTCTGGGGAATGACATGCAAGTCGCTTGCTTGGCCATGAGCTTGGTGACCTCCCGTAAAGGCGCCAACAAACTCATGGCACAAATCCGACCAAGAAGAAATAGAATCTACTGGCAAGTGCATCAACCATGACAAGGCGTTGGGCTTAAGGGCCAATGGGAAGTAATTCGCAAGAACCTTATCGTCGCGGGCTCCGGCAGCTTGCATCGCGATGGTGTAGATGCTGAGGAACTCCGACGGGTGGGTCTTGCCGTTGTACTTCTCGCCAACGTCAGGCATGAAGGTACGGTGAGTGGGCCACTGGAACTGCCGCAGCTCACGGGTAAAAGCCGGGCAGCCTACCTCGTAAGGTAAACCTCCAGGGCTTACCGGAGCCGGGTGGTTCACAGCAGGCCCCCCTCGCCTCTCTGACTAGTGACGTGTTTCGCGGCGGCGCTCAATGGTGGTTCGAGCGCCTTCATTGGCTCGCTCCCGAAGAACTTCGCGTTGGTCGCAGCGGGTCCGTGGGTCGGATGACGCTACGGAGATGTCGTCACATGCGTCGTCGCGACGGGTCAACGTCCGTTGCAATTGGCGGGGAGGAGAGTGTACCGTGGCCGCAGCGCCACCAGTCCTCCCCCACCAGCGTGTGGTGTTCCTCCGGAGCGTTGGCCGAAGAACTGTCGGCCTTGGTTCGCCTTTGTTGGCGACGGCAACGAGGCTCTGGATGGTGGCTCTCCATTCGTCGAGCTTCCCCGCAGTGGGAGGGAAGTCGAGGAGCAACTGCACGCGCTAGGGCCTCTGCCGACGTTGGCGGTGGCGAAACCTGCGCGGACCGCGATGCGCTTCAACTCTAACCACGTTAGAAGGAGCTCTATCATGGTCCCGCGGTCGCATGCTGTTTTCGCCAGTGCCTCGGCGAGCGGGTGGGTCTCCTGCGTCCCGTGAGTGACGTTCGGGACTCTTCCCGCGGCGGCGCCCAGGATCTTCGGCGTGATGACGCGCCCGTTAAATCCTGTAGCTGCCTGAGAAGAGCGCGATGTGGGCGCCGGCGTGGGTGTCTTCGAGGCCACCGCATCGCCTTCGGGCGGTGCGACGGCACCTTTGGAGGGCCCCGCGCCGCCTGCGGAGGGCCTGGCTCCATCTTTGGAGTTGGCGACGTGCGGCCCGTTGCCAGGCACACGAACGTCGCCGCCTTCCAAGCTGCGGCTACTGGGGTGGTGTTGGTGCTCGCGAGCCGCGCCCCTGGTCCTCTCTGCGACCGGTCCGCTGCTCGCCCGCGTCGAGACAGGCCGTTCGGTTCCCGACGAACCGACCGCCACCATCATCTTCTTCTTGGGCGCCATGGCGATGAAGAAAACGCCGGACTAACTGTTAAAGCCGTTTCTCACAACTGCGCCCCCTACCTGGCGCGCCAAAGATGTCGGTGGGCACGACACCTATGGGACCACAAGGATCCCTACTATGGTTGCGGGGCGCGGGGTTGAAAGAAGAGCGGATCTGACAGCGAGTACGCGGTTCGTTTATCCAGGTTCGGGCCGTGAGGATGCGTAAAACCCTAGTCCTGCTTTGGTGGATGTATTCTGAGTTCTTGAGCTAGCTACGGGGTGTAACGAGCTCCAAAAAGACGAATCCTTCTCCTGGTCGCCTCGGGCCTCCTTTTATAGGAAAAGGGGTCGCCAAAGGGTAGCGTGAGGTGGAAAGGGTACAGTGTCGCAAGGTTATCCCTCGTATTATAGGACAATATGCATTTAATGCATCTCTTAGGTGTCCACTCGCTTTATTGGGGACGGGAGCGAGGCCCATCCCATCCGTCGCCGCTCCTCCTTGCTTCAACACGCGCCCTGGCCAGCGACGCATGCGATGCCACGTAGGCAGGCAGGCAGTTGATGTCGCGCGGTGGTGGAGCCTCTAGGAAGGTTTGCATGCTGCCACGCAGGTGCCTGCCTAGCTGGTTGGGTCGGCAGCTGCATGCGAACGGCGGTGGAAACTTGGTTGGTGCGGGCCTGGCAGCGGCCCTGCTGGCGCACCTGGCGAGGGCCTTGCCGGGTGGCCCAGCAAGGGTCTTGCCATGGCGCGTAGGCGTCCCTGGCAAGGATCTTGCCGGGGGTCTTGTGGGTTTCTTCGGTGAGGATGATTACCTTCCTATCCTCACTTGATCTTGATTATTCTTTGTCTTCACAAAGATCTGCATGCCACCACGGAGGTGCCTCTCGAGCCCTGTCCCAATGCGTCTGTCTGAGCATTGGTGGGCTCAAGGGTGGCTCGCTCGGCTGGCGTGGGCGGGCTGCCCCGGCAAGGGTCTTGCCGGGGCCACTGAGGCTGCCCCGGCAAGGGTCCTTGCCGGGAAAACCTGCTTCGCCCATCCGATCCTTGTGGCCTTGGTCCTTGTCGTTGCTTTATTTGTCTTGTGCCTTCGGCTTCTCTCCGGCCTCCCTTCCCTGCCGTGTGATGTGTGGACGTGGCGAGCGGCTCTGACTGCCCGTGCACAAGTAAAGGGGTCAAAAGGAGAGCCCCTACTTTTGTACACCGACACTAACCAATCCTACTTAGTTGTTCTTAGCACATGATCATGAGTATTATTAACTAGGACCTACTACCTTCTCTTAGGTAAAATAGCATAAAACAAGATAGGCCCTGACTCTCCATTATGGAGAATGGAGATTATCCTCTTTTCAGTTCTTGCCTGTTGCACAATGTTGCTTCCAAGTACCTCCTTACGACTGTCCATACATTTTTTCCCACTCTTTGATTTCCATGTCTCCACTTCTTTTAGAAATCCGATATGGACAGGTGAGATTCGTAGGATCACCTAGCCGTATGTTCAAATCATCAAGGCGACCATTCTAATACATCAGATGAGGCACACAATCATTCGGGATTTCTGTTGAAAAACATAGTAATAACTTTGTAGTTAGCAATGTAGTTAAGTTTTAAAAGAATTTATGCAAAAGATGGACGGATGTCGTAATACTAAAAAATCTTACCATGGCATCTCCATGGATGTTACCGTAGTTCAATACGTGCACTAGTGGCATGTATTGACCATAATGTGGAGGAGTTTTAAAATAGATATTGTAATTCTCAAGATCAGTACAAAATGCGACCAGATGATTTTTATCCTGATAAGTTAACTCAGAGCCATCAGTGTAGTAGGTTCTGTCTACCATGTTCCGCACATTGTTTGAACAATGAAAATAAGCTATCAATGGGTTACGCTCTAAGAATTATATAGATTTACTTCAAAATCCATATCATGATGGGTCCTTAGGTGAATTTTCTTTGTTTCGAAACTTTCATGGTGTTCAAAACCCATCCTCTCCAAGACATAGCCTCTTGCATGGCATGGGATAAGCTAGTCAAATTGTAAAATATGAAAATTACACGTTGAAATGGTTGAAGTCCTGCTAAATTAATTACGAAAAAAACACTTGTCGTCGTTGCGTACCGTTTCAACATCGAAGGTCTCCTGGAGCTTAATGCTGAAGCGCCGATCTTCGTCCAGGTAAGGCCTGTCGCACAGACCTCGGTCGTCGTTGCACCAGCTACACTCCCCCGGGAGACTTTCGTCGACCGGTGATGACATTTCCTATGTTCATAATTCAAAGATTAAACTTGTACAATTCAATATATGTAATATAAAAATTAAATTATATCATTATTATTCATCACGGGTTGACTATCGGTCTGCCGAGTCTACATGGTGGAGACTCTCCCTCACTGATTCCTCTCTGACATTTGCGACCGTTGATGATGGTCGTTACTCCTCTTCCCCTAGTGCATAACAAAGGTCTAGCACAAGGAGAAGAAGGAGAAACGACCCCCACGAAAATAGTTGGGATTCTTTGTCCTCTCTCATATATGGGGATACACTCCCTCATAGATTTTTTGACCCTCGGTGATGGTCGTTATTCCTCCTTCCACTAGTGCATAACAAAGGTCTAGCACAAGGAGAAGAAGGAAAAACGACCCCCACAACAATAGTCGGGCTTCTTCGACCTCTCTCATATATGGTGGATACACTCCCTCACTGATTTTTTGACCTTCGGTGATGGAGCCTCGACAGACTTAAAGTCAACCCGAAATGTCGTTTAATTATTATTCGAGAAAATCTAGGCCACTCGATATTTCCTACATATTCTAGCACAAGTCATGCCAGAATTCACGGAAAAATCCGGCGTGACCTTTGCTAAAAAAGGACATATTGAGCGCCTGAAATTTGCCGGAACGGAAATTAATCAACACTCCAGCAAAATATAGGCCACTATATGAGGTGTAACCTGCAAACATGGCCGACCACTTAGGCAAGCACATATCCTATTTGAGCAACACAAGATATACATGTTTATATCTACATCATATGAGCATTCAAACTTGATGGAGTATTTTTCCAATTTGAGCATTCAATAAGCAAAACCAAATCACAAAATAAAGTAGTATTCAAATTAGCATTCATTCAATAAGCAAAACTAAATCATCTCTTTCGTCCATACATCGTCGAATATTATCACTAATAGATCTCGAATAGTATCATACATATAACATCACTAATACAGCTAAAACCGTAGCGAACGACGGGTATCGGCGAAGGCGGTGGACACCCAAGGAGAAGGAACCATCAGAGAATCGTAGCTCCAGTGAGATCCCCGAAGAACCTCCCAGGTATTGGAGAATCCAACGCAACCATGTAGCGACGGACGTGCTCGTCCTCCTCGCTGGCACGGTGACGTACCACCTTCGTAGGGTCCTCAAGCCTCCGCACCATCACTGACCCACCCAACCGCCACCAAAGAAGGTTTCGGTTCAACGACAGGCTAGCTCCTCACCAAGCTACGCCCCCCGGAAGGTAGCACCTCCCAGTACCAGCCCGATGGAGCCCAGTCCCGGACATGGCTCCTCACCAAGCCCAGGCCTCCTCCGCCGAGTCGACGACGAGGATGCGGGATAGGCATCGTCGACGTCGATGCGGGAATAATTGGTTTAACTAAAAAATAAACTAGTTCTATAGTAACACTTTAATTAGATCATCAAATCTCATATACCTAAATTTTCTTACTAAAAATAAACTAGTTTTATTAATTCAACTAGTTCAACTAAGAACTTACTATAAATAAAATAAACTATTACTTACTAAAAATAAACTAGTTTAACTAGTTCTATTAATTTTCTAACTAATTCTATTAAACACTTACTAAAAAACAGTAAAAAATCTGTATTGAATTTTTTCTATAAACTAAACACCACTGCCCTAAATTAGCATCTACTTAATTAGTTACCTAACCTACTTCCCTAACTAAAAAACATATAAGTTAATTAACTAAATTCACCAAAGTTAATTAACTAAATTCACCTAAGTTACCTAACCTAATGAACTAAATGGAGGGAGGAGTACCTCACGGTGGTGGAGGAGGCCGGCGGGGGAGGAGGCCGGCGCAGGGAGGAGGCCGCGGGGGAGTAGAGCCGGTGCGGGCGAGGTGGCTTGGCGGGGAGGAGGCCAAGCGGGAAGGGTGGCCATGGGGAGCAGAGCCAGCTGGCGAGGACGGCGGCACGCGGAGAGAGAGGCGAGTGAGTGTGTGAGGGCGGAGGAGTTAGAGAGAGAGAGGTCGAGCGCGGGCCGTTGGGCTAGATAAAGAGCCCGTAGTAGTAGCGCTTATATGTAGAAAGTGCTATTGTTACGTCCGGTAGCAGTAGCGCTTCATATATAAAAGCGTTACTAATATGACTGGCCTGCCGGCAACGGCCTGGCAATTGTAGTAGTAGTGTTATTTTACTAAAACAGTGCTACTGGTAAGTGCATAGTAGTAGCGCTTTTTATAAAAAGCGCTACTGATAAGTAGTAGTAGCGCTTTATTATAAAAAGCACTACTACTATGCTACTGTCTATAAGCATTTTCCTAGTAGTGTCACTTCATTACCAGATTTCGCACACTGAAAAATGTACTCAAAGGCCCATGCAAGACAGTCGTTAATTGTTCGCCCTTTAATAAACCCTTATTAGTTTGTATGTAACAAAGACATGATAACTTTTTGCAGACGGTCAGGAAGAAGTTTTGTAATAAGTTTCAGGCAACAGTTCAACAGGGAAGATGAAGAGAAGACCGCGTTCATAACTCCATGTGGCATGTACTGCTTTGTATGAATGCCCTTCAGGTTAAAGAGCGTCGGGTCCACTTTTGTAAGAGCAGTGCAGACTGGCTTCGAACCCCAACTGCACAAGAATGTAGAAGCTTATATGTATGATTTAGTGGTCAAGACCAGGGATAGATCAACGCTCGTCCAAGACTTGGAAGAGACCTTTGCAAATCTGCTCAAGATCAATTTAAGCTAGACCTTGAAAACTGTGTGTTTGGTGTCCCATCTGGCAAGCTCCTTGGTTTTTTTGGGTCCCAGCGGGGCATAGAGGCAAACCCCGACAAGATCAGGGCAATGGAGCAAATTCAAGCACCCAAGAATGTTAAAGATGTAAGGCGTTTTACTGGATGCGTTGTCGCACCGAGTAGATTCATCTCCAAGTCTATCGAGCATGCCTTGCCCTTCTTCAAAATCTTGAAGAAGGCCGGACCGGTGAAGTGGACCCCGAAAGCAGAAGCAGCGCTGCAAGACTTGAAACCCTACATTTCCTCTGCTCCCACCTTAGTTGCGCCTAAACCACAAGAACCGTTGTTGCTATACTTAGCGGCAAAGAATCCAGTGGTTAGTGCAGCATCGTAGCGAGAAGTGGATGAGGAAGCAGCCACAGCAACGGTCTCCTCCGGAGATGGAACTGAACCAGTCGCGGCAGGACTGGACACAGACAGAGGGAGGCAGAGCTAGCCAGCGAAGGTAATACCAAAACCGCGGCAAGGAAGAAAGTGGTGCAGCGGCTAGTGTACTTTTTCATCTCCCTGTTATAGGGGGATAGGTCAAGCGCATATTGAGGAATCCCGAAGCCACATGCAGAATAGTCGAGTGGGCACTAGAATTGTCAAGATTTGGCTTAAAATATGAGAGCACTTCAACTATTCAGAGAAGAGCATTGGCAGAGTTCATTGCAGAATGGACTCCCACCAAGACGAAGAAGTACCAGAGCCAGTTCTCCCCAGCAAGGAGGCGTCTTGGGAGTGGATCGTGTATTTTGATGGTGCTTTCTCATTGCAGGGCGCCGAAACAGGTGTGCTTCTTGTCGCCCACCGGAGAACATCTCAAATATGTGATACAAATGCACTTTCCCCGGGAGAAGGCCACCAACAACACTACTGAATATGAGGGGCTCCTTGTTGTACTCAGAATTGCAGTGGAATTGGGAATCAAGAAACTAATAATTCGTGGATATTCTCAACTAGTAGTAAGGCAAGTTAACAAAAATTATCAAAGCTCATTGATGGAGGCATATGTGGAGGAAGTGAGGAAGTTGGAAGAACACTTTGATGGGTTGCAAGCGGAGCACATGCCGCGAGCGGAAAATGACATCACCGATCACTTGTCAAAGTACGCTACGCAAAGCTCCCTTTGGAAACAGCGACTTTTGTCCTCCATCTAACTCAACCATAAGTGTCCCTTCAACGATGCCAAAAAAAGGAGAAAGTTGAACTCCGACATGCATTTTCCGGGAGAACTTCCGGAAGCTGTCGATAGGGAGGCTGGCAGAGGTAACCCAGCTTTATTTGGTGAGCCGGACGCTCCTATAGAACCACAAATATTTACGGTTGGGAGCGCTCCGACGAATGAAGAGGTGCCTTTAGTCCTTGTTGTCGAGCCCCGTGCTCCAACTTGGGCGCAGCACATAGTCCGTTTCCTTCAAACAAGAGAACTTTCTGAAGGGCAAGAAGAAGCTGAACGAATAGCCAGATGATCCAGTATGTACCAGTTTGTCGATGACACACTGTATAGAAAGATGCCAAACAAGGTGAAATTTAAGTGCATCTACCGGGAAGACGGGCTGAAGTTGTTGGCGGAGATATATGGGGGTATGTGTGGCTCTAACATTGGATCAAGAGCCCTGGTGAGAAAACCTTCTGGCAGGGTTTCTACTGGCCCTGCAGGATGCAACTGAGCTAGTCACCAAATGTGAAGCCTGCCAGTTCCACTCCAAGAACATCCATCAACCAGCTCAAGCTCTCTAGACGATCCCTTTATCCTGGCCATTTTTGGTCTAGGGGATCGATATCTTGGGCCCCTTCCCCCGTGCTACCGGGGGCTCTGAATTCTTGTACGTCGCAACCGACAAGTTTACAAAGTGGACAGAAGTGGAACCAGTGAGGAAGGTGACCGCACAATCAACTGTCAAGTTCTTGAAAGGATTGGTGTGTTGTTTTGGAGTACCCGCCAGAGTGATCACTAATAATGACACCCAATTGACGAGTCGCACCTTCATGCAGTACGCCCGAAACCTTGGGAGCAAGGTCTCCTTCGCCTTTGTTGCTCATCCCTGGAGCAATGGGCAAGCAGAGAGGATGAATGCTGAAGTATTGTGTGGGCTCAAGACGAGAAACTTTTGATAAGTTGCAGAAATGCGGTAGACGTTGGATTGATGAGCTGCCGGTGGTTCTTTGGTCCCTCCGTACGACACCAAATCGAGCCACCGGCCAGACTCCCTTCTCCCTAGTGTATGGGGCAGAAGCAGTGCTCCCCAGGGAAGTCATATACGGGTCACCTCAAGTACTTGCATATGATGAAGTAGAGCAAGAGTAGCTTCGGCATGAAAATGTCGTGCTCCTCGAGGAAGATCGTCTTCAGGCCGCTGTGCATGCTGCACGCTACCAGCAAGCCCTGCGCCGCTATCATAGCCGCAGGATTCATGCCCGAAGCCTTGATGAAGGCGAACTTGTCCTTAGGCGTGTTAAATCCGCCAAGGGTTCAAATAGGTTGACACCGAAGTGGGAAGGCCCTTACCGGGTAGCACAAGTCACCGGACCTGGCGCAGTCCGTCCGGGGACCGAAGGTGACATTAAATTGCAAAACTCATGGAATATTGAGCATCTTCTCAACTTCTACCCGTAAGGCACGGCTGCCGGGCTCAGCCCCGACAACCACCTTTTGTACAAGCCTTGCCGATGTGCATGTAACCCTTTGTACAAAGCCAGGCGCAGACCCTGTGCAAAGATAATAAAACGAAGCGTTGGCGCCTAGAACTTGCATGCATGTTTAATTTAGTATGCCTTTGCTATGATCATTTAGAGAGGGTCGTATGCTGCTATTTTCCCCCTGTACTAACTACAGGGCCCTTGCCGCGGATAAACTCCCAAGGAGAAAAAATGAGAACAAGCTTGCATATCGACCCCCGGCAATGTAAAGCAGATAAGTTCCCCTAGCCATCCATAGTGTACCTCTATGTGAAAAACTTGTGCGTAGAAAATCCTTATCACCCTCAACATTTGTGCTTCCACCCTTTTTTGATTCAAAGTATTACTTCAGTTAGGGTGGTTGCAGTAGCATTTGGAGAAGGGTTAACAAGGGTCCGGTTCCCTTCCACGCTCCCAACCCATCAGGTCGATTCCTGCGACTGTGTGGGAAGGGACCGGTGACAAGATATCTTGCCGGAAAGATTTGTTTATTGGGAAATAGTGAGGAGTCATTTCTCAGCATGGACATGATACATGCCCAAACACCCGACAAGCATATATTTTTTCATTAATACGAAGATGAACAAGTACAGACCATAAAGGGTACAAATATGGGTGGGGGATTACATAATTTAAACTAAATTTTGGCAGATGCCTACATCTTTTGAATTGAAAAAAGATAAGTGCCCCGTAGTGCCTTTCTTGTCCCTCTCCTCCTAGGAGCTATAGTGGGAGGTGAAGAGGGCAAAAGAAGTGCCTGGGCAGAAGCCCAGCCTGACCCTGTCAGGGCCCGCGGACGTAGCCTCACAAGATCGGAAGGGCGAGGACGAAGACGACGGACGGAAGGAGCGGCTAGGAGATTCCCTGGTCACCACTGCCAAGACCAGCGAAACACGGCAGGAGGGACACCAGTAGGGAAGACGAAGCCGGAGTCCACGAGGGAGCCTGCCGGATTCCAGCCGGAGAAAGCGGAGGCATCCACACCCAACACCCCCGCAAATCTCTCTACCGGGGAGAAGGCCAGGTGCAGATGATGGTGCTGCTGGTGTCCAGCTGATGGTGACGGTGCGACTGGCGCTCAGCTGGAGTTCGAGCCACCATGTCCAGCTTGGCGCCGTCGTCATCGTCGTCACTGTCCTCCTTGTTGCTGTCGCTCGAGGAAGAGCTTTCTTCTTCGGTCGAGCTCTCCACGCAGCACCCTAAGCGAGCACCCGAATGCCCGAAGACCTTGATGGAGAGCAGGTCTACCTCTATTAACTTAAAATGGAGGACATGCCCCTCCACCAAGCTATGGGCACAAGCGAAGCTTTTCCAGCCACGGTGGAGAAGCATGACATGAGGCGCTGGGAACTCCACGTCTGCCCGCATGTTGCCATTACAACAACCCCTCATGTGCAGCTTCAACACGTACGGCTGTTCAACCTCCATTACCCTTGCAAAAGGACTAGGAAGCCGAAGATGGCTGCGCGGAGGCTAGCGCAGCCTGACAATGAACTCTAGGAGCGTGTCCCCGACATGGCCTTCCATTGGAGCAGGAACAACTAGATGGGGAGTAACATGGCCGCCACCGCATCCTCCTCGGCCCCGAGCGCCATGCCGGATGCGCCCACGTCCTACGGCACTACCTTGTGCGCTGGATCTGCCACTTCATCTCCGGCTAAGGCAGGGAGACGCTGCCGAGAAGAGACCCTTGTCGCCACTACTGGAGCTCGACCGCGTCCTCTTCCCCTCGCCATAGTGGGAGAAGAACGCAAGAAGAAGAAGGAGAAGATGTGTGTGGGTGAGCTCTTCCCCCACGCCTCCTTTTATGGCGGAGCATGGCCGGGGGCTGGCTCCTCACCGCCCAACAGGCAACCGCCCCACTCCACCAATCCGGTCCCTCTATGTTGCTAATGACGTCAGAATCGACGACCGCCCTCCTGCGCCTATCCACGGTGCTGGGCTTTCAGCCATGTCAATCATTCTCGCGCTCTACACGTCCGCCACCAACCCTACGCAATGCATGCGGCGTACGTGGCGGAAATGGCAGGAGTAGTGGGATGAGAAAAATGGCAGTTACCTCCCCGTGAACGTGGATGGCCCACGGGCCACTACGTGGATAACCCCACATCGTTTAGCACGACTCGTGGGAAAACCGAAAACTGATTCAATCACAGGTTAATGAAGAAGCAAGGAAGATATCCAGGAAGACATGGATCCCATTGCGGTATGGCCAAAGTGTTCGCTAGTGTATTTGTTGGGGCCTACCCCAACGATGCCCGGCAGCACGTATGGGCCAGGCCCGGGGGCTCCTGTCGGTGCAACAAACATGTGCATTTGTTGACCAGACCTATACATAGGCGTGCTGGCAGTTATATATTCAACACCAAAGCATAACACAAGGCCAAGCTAAAAAGAACCGTTCTTCGTGAGATCAAGGAGCGGATCAAGAAGATTAAGCCAAGCATATAAATCATGGTTCCAAGAGGAGTGTCCCTTGCCGGCCAAGCGAGGCTGGCAAGGTCGATACTGCAAGCCAAGAACAAAGCCAAACCCCCACCAGCCGCGCCTCCTGGGCAACCAGAGACCGAGGCGCACATCCCTTCCAAGAAGGCCCGGCAAGCCCTGCCCCCGGCAGGCATAGGATAATCACCACCGCTCCATCACATTGCAACGCCAATCACTTGTCCATGCGGTGTCGAGCCCCCAGGTGATTAAGTGGCCCTCCCTAAACACGTGGGAGCACGATGGAAAGCGGATCATATCCATCTGACACCCGTTCAAAGGCGTGTCAAGATGATGAGAAGAAGGTGGTTAAGCGGCGACATAAGCTTGCCGGGGATGCACCCCCGCATGCCACCTAAGGCAGCATTTATGGCTTTTTGTTCTAAGTGCCAGAGTTAGGTTGATAGCACTATTAGCCATCTAATCAAAAGATATCGACTGTTTTGCCACTGTGGTTACCCCTTAAGCTATAAAAGGAGGTCCAAGGCAACCTAGTGTGGGATTCGGTCCCCTCCACACTAGTTGTACGCACGTAGTTGCTCCCCCGAGGCCACCTTGCCGGGCTTGGGCGCTGCGCGTGGTTGCATTGCATACATCCATTCCACCAAAAGCAGAAGTAGGGTTTTATGCTTCCCAGTGGCCCGAACCTGGGTAAAAACCACCAGTGTCACCATCGTCGTGCTGCTTCATGGCCTCCGCTCTTTTTGCAGCGTGATCTCCCCCTTGCCGAACCACAAAAGGGGCTCATGTCCCCATAGGTGATCTTGTTCACCCACGACACATGGATACTACAAAAGAAAGGAATTCAAATAAGTTTACTATTACAATTAACAGAACATGAATCAATATAGTTTCCTCTTTCAGTTAATAGTAAGATAAATCAATTAAAGTAACACAAGAAAATTTTGAACCTGCCAAATTAAAGTAACACTAGGGAATTTTAGTACACAGTAAGATAAAACAGTTAAGAGGCAGTGCAGTACCCTGGCCAAAGATTAACCTGTTAAATAAACATCTGAACTTATTTGAGAGGAAGTAGTGAACTACCCTAGCAAATTTGAGAGTACACTAGTGAATTAAAGTAAAACAAGGAAAAAAAATCTACTGCTAGGGTTATAAAGCAGAGGATAAGCAAAGGATGAACAAACAGAGCATGAAAATGATCTGTTACTGCTAGGGGAGTGCTAGGGTTATAAGGCAGAGGATGAACTACCCTAGCATATTTGAGGCCCAGATACTTTAATTGGACTAAAAATTGTTAAAAATAAGAGGATGAACAAACCCTAATTCCCAATTGCAGAAATTACAGGAGGAAGAGGGTAGCCTAGGATACTTACAGCACGCCGCCGATTCAATGCGTCCGTTGATGGCTACCGCTAGGGTTCGCCACCCAAAGTTGCATCATCCGCAACCGCTGCTCCATGGACAGCAACGCCTCCGAAAGATCGTCGTAGTTGGTGGAGTACGCAGAGCTGGAGTCGTCACCATGCTGATGCCGCCGCCGTCGACGTAGATTCCGCCATCCGGGCCTCTACGTAAGCACGGGAGGTCTCCACCGCCGTCTACGCCCTCGCCGCCGCCTGCCGGAGTCGCCGATGTCATACCCGCTCGAGCGACCTAGGGTTCGAGGGGAGAGATGGGGGTCGGGGAGGACGAACCGGTTCGACCAGAACGGGCTAAGAGCGACCGAGCCGGCTTCGTCCTCATCAGCACGCGGGCACGCACCGTTTGGCCACCATGGCACCTGATAGGTGGGCCCAACCGCTCAGTTCGGGCGTCAAGACGTGTAAACACGACTTTTAGCGTTATTTGCAACGGCCCGTCCCATAGTTGATACTGACATGCAAAAATTAGCAATCTTGGTACCAGTCTACATGTTCTTCCCCAGTTGTGGTACTTCCATGCAATTAACTCCATTTATACCGGCCGCTGGCACTCTAGCCAGCATGGACTATAGTCATTGGCATGACTATGGCGGCGGGCCCTAATTTTAGATTTTATTTTTTCTTGCAAATAATTCTGGTGCCTTGGCCGGTTGGGCGCACTAGCCAGATTTGGTCAGGCGCGGCCGGACAATGCCCCTTTGGTCGACCCAAATGAATGAAAAGGAAAAAGACGGACGTTAATTTGAGGTCCTGCGTTGGAGTTGGCCTCACAGGGGTAGGGGAGAGTTGATGACCAAGAAGGGAAGGTAGAGGAGAGAGGATATAAGGAAAAGAGAAGGAGGCCCCCTAGGGATGTGTGAAAGCCTGAGGCGTTCACGAGGGGTGGCACGGCTCTACATCACTCTTGCGTATGCATGAGTTCTACTGCTCCTCTTTCTTCTTCCTCCTGCTATCTATCTATAGCTACCTCATCATCATTATTCTAGTGCTCCCGTGGATCACCATTGCCAGATTTAGTAACCCTTGTATTATCCATCATGAGGTTGACCCCACCTCCCTAGTTACTCCTACAAGTTACTCCACCTAGTACCATGATCCCATCAGCCATAAATTCTTCTCCCCTTCCTTCGGACAAGCCGTACAGGGCAGAGTCATCATCTTTTTTTTACCTCGGCAGCCAGCTGCTTACCTCACACCACCATCATCTTCTTCTACCAGCCTCTAGCTACATTTAATCGGTCGAGGTAGGCTAGCCTTCTCCTCCATTCTCCTATAAAGCCATCCCTTATGTGACCACTCATGGGCTCTCTCTCCCTCTCTCTCTCTCTCGTGTAGCTAGCTCATAGGGACACACTTTGGAGATTGGAGGCCGGAGGGGAGAGCTCAGGTCAGCTCGTCCCATCGTCGATCTCCGTCTAGCTACCTCTACTTACTCCATCTAGCTCGCTTGCTTCTTGGTTGCTGGGCATGGACAATATGACCCACAACTCGAGCAGCAGCAGCTCCTGGGACTTGGACATGAGCCTCGGTAGCCACCACCACCCTCTGCTCTTCGACCACCCGACCCCAACTCCGCCGGCGCCACCGCCACCGCCATTATCCTTCCACCTCCACCCTCCTCCTCCTCCACCCTCTCATCAACACCATCAGCAGCACCAGCAGCACCAGCTAGCCATAGATCCCTCCCCTTCTTCCTCCCTCTTCCCTCCTCCACCTCACCACCACCCCCATCATCTCCACCACCTCGACTTGGCCGTTGACCCCCACCGACATCACCATGACTACCAACGTGACCAGCACCCGGACGAGATGCAGCAGCGGCCGCCGCCCGCGATGGAGGAGGGCTCGCAGCAGCTTCATCACCAGGACGCGGTTGACGAGGCGGAGGAGGAGCTGGGTGCGATGAAGGAGATGATGTACCGGATCGCCGCCATGCAACCGGTGGACATCGACCCGGCCACCATCAAAAAGCCGCGCCGCCGCAACGTCCGCATTAGCGAGGACCCGCAGAGCGTCGCTGCCCGTCACCGCCGCGAGCGGATCAGCGAGCGCATCCGCATCCTCCAGCGCCTCGTGCCTGGGGGCACAAAGATGGACACGGCATCGATGCTCGACGAGGCCATCAGATACATCAAGTTCCTCAAGCGCCAGGTCCAAGACCTCCAGCACCAGCCTGCGCCGCCGCAACAGCAGCACTATCCCGGCGGAGGCGGCAGCGGCGGCGCTGGTCCGAGCAGTACCGCCGCCGTGGCCGGGCGACCGGCTTTCTTGCCGCTGGGCGCCGGATCCCTGATCGACTGGGCAGGGTTGACGAGGCAGGTGGATATCCACGGGCCAACGTCGTCGTCTTCCTCGTCGTCGATGGGCGGCGCGCTAGGTTTCGGATTCAGCACGGGCGGTCAAAGCAGCCACGGAATGCACTGAGAAGCTAAAGAAGAGCGAGCGAGCTGTCCCCATATAGGCGATGGATGGATTAACTAGGGATGGATGCATCGATAAGATTACTAGAGAGAGGTAATTTTGATTTAAATTCCTCCTAACGCTTTTTTTTTCTTCTTCTTCTTCCTCTTCTTCTTCCTCTCCTTGCGAGTTTGTGTACTGGATGTTTTCTATGATGACATTTTTATCAATAAGATTAGCTAGGGTTTGTTCCAATTAGCTGGTTTGCCATGTGATCTATCTAGCTTTATGGTTAATTTTGTACTGCTTCAACTTGTCTCATTTGCCAAGAATTTCTTGGGAGCCTGGTACAGAATTTGGTTTTGTTTTGCTTTGAAGCTCAGACTGCTACACATACAAAGTACTAGTCCTGTGCATTTATTTAAAAATATAAATTTCTGCATGATGCTCAGTAGCTTGGTGGAAGCAAAGCTTGCATGTTGACCACTACTCCAGTAGCTAGGCACTGGTTCATGAGAGAGAGAGGAGAGAGATGCTACTACAACTCACATGCATTTATTGGTTTGTTACAAGCCTGCAGTTTGTCATGCTGAGATCATAGTACCAGTTAACAAAGACACACACGCCCTCTCTCTGTCCGTTATTTGTAAGCTCAAGGAGTGAATAAAAGAGAGAGACAGAGAGAGAAAATTTTGGTTTGTCCTTTTTCTCCCCTGGCTGGCTTTGATGAGATAATACGTAATCCATAGGGGTGTAGATGGAATTATTGGTGCAAGGTATTCAGTGCCATTGTCAGTCATGAGTGAGTGGTGAGGTGCTGAATTCTATGCACCAGGAAAACCAGTAAAGAAAGGAGGCTGGCTTTCGTTGGAGAGTTCCCAGAGATGCAAACCAACAACCATTGAAAAGCTAGCGGTACCTTCTTTCTCTGACGACGACGACGATCACCTCTATCCATCTACCAATACATACATCTTAGCTAGTCTATGCTATCTTACGTCCTCTCCAGTATACTCATTCTTTAGCTTCACAAAATAAATGTGAAAAGCTACTAGCGCGCGCACACACACACACATCGAGTTCATGCATGTGTACGTTTTATCTTACGGTCAGCAGCTTGTTTTTTTTTTCAGAATTGAGATGAACTTCAGCTTGTGTTGTATACTTGCACAACTGGTATTTTATGTTAACTGACACTTATTAGTGTTAATTAATGGCTCTCAACCAGCACACGTGAGCAATTATTTATGAAAAAGCATAATCTGATACTATATTTACAAAGAAGAATGTTGTACCGACTACTTCTATATTCGGAAGACTTGGCTACCGGAGAACACAAATTTGTGTAGATAGCTCTTATTCTTCATCAATTCAGTTCATAATAAATTTATGTGGCCATGCATACAGTATATTGCACTCTGCGACAGTGTAATATTTGGCATTCTCGCGGATGATTCAATTAAACATCAGCAAAGTCTAGGTTCATTAGTTCCTTCTTTAGTTATTACCCTACCCTTTTATTTATTTCAAAGTTTATATGTGTCCATTCTTCATTATACATATGCAGATCTCTGTTAATCAATTGTTTGGAGTAGCAACTGACGATGTAATTACATAAACTATTCAGGTTATGCTTGCTTAATCTGGTAAAAAATCATGTTTGGTTAATTTGTGAATCTGAGTTATACGATGTACTCCAGGCTCTTATTATTTCTCCGAATGAGGATGTGTATACCATATGTCTGTTGGAATATTCTGTTGAGTACGGTAAAACTCACTGCGGTTGGACTTAATGTTCACTAACTAAGATATCGCAGATACCTTGATGCTCATACTTACAGGTTTTCGTACGTACAGCTAGCCTATAAAGCAATCACATCATTTATAACAAAATAAAATTGTTTTTGTGGAGGCTGATTCTGAGATAAGCAACTTCAGTTCCAAAGAGAGTGGCTGGTGCTGACCAAAAAGGTTAGATTTAGATAAACTTTCTAGATATGGTCATTTTAGCTGAAGTTTCTCACGAGGATCAAGGGTCTGATTTGTCAATTTTCATGAGCTTTTGTATAGCTAGATATCGAGCTAGCACATCAATTACAACAAAATCAATCTGTCACGGTAATGATGTAACAATAATGCTCACCAAGAGATGTACAGGAATGACATAATTTGATATTCATACTTAAGTGACATCTTCATCATCAAATAAAACAAAAACATATGAATAATATGTCTAACATCATGACATGAATTGTATCTCTAATATGTTAATTTTACTATGTGCGACTATAAGTTTGCTTTTAATATTAAGCACATGGACGTTACACCATGGAGGAAAACATGCCCAAAAATGTATGGTTCCTATGAAGAATATCACACTGTCAGTTGTAATCCCGTTCCGGCAGAAAGTTTTTTGTGAGGACAATCTTTCCAGTAGAAAGTTTTCCTGTGTTAGGACAATATAGCACAAAAAAGGTTTCCCAATTTGGTTTCATCAAGAAGGGATAAAACCACACACTTATGGTATCGGTTGTCTGCTCTAGATTATACAATATCAAATGATCAATGTAATCAATCTGACATCCCTGCTAATGTAAAAATACATAATTCATGGAGACTATACATAATCTTTCATACTTTGAGCAAGTTCTATAATAAACTATAATAAGCACATACATACATGTCGACTAAGGTCCAGAAATAAATGCAAATTTTCGTTTATTTGGCTCTGCTATCACTTCCTCGCCATCTTACCTTGCAACACCGGCGTTCTCCCCTGATGCTTTTAATGGAAATGTGTTCAAGACGTCAAAGTGCCCTACATACACTAAGTTGTCGCAAATAATTTTCACCCCAAAAAGTCTAGCAATGATGTAACAAAATTCGTGGACGATAGGCATGACTTACTCAATCTCAATATAGCAAAGTTCCAACTTCCAACTCGATGGAAGAGAACCACTGTTTGAATGTCCTAGACGGGTTGCTTGTTCATTTCCTTCCTCGTAAATTAGTGTTCTAGGTCCAAAATGTAAGTTTGAAGGGCTCCAAACTAACTCACCACATGGCGAGCTTACAATCACTATATGCATATTAATTTATATATGAATAAGTAAGGTATTTTGTCCTAAGTGTGTTTACTTGAGTATCTAGATATACCACTTTAGACCAGAGCCTTCATGTTACCGTCTCTTGAGAAAAGCACTTTAAATACAGATGTACTTTTTATAAGGTGTTGATGGAAGGAAATATCACCATTAATTTCCAATCAAGTAGACATTTTTAGTTGCAAGCTTTCCAAGTACTACACTTGAAATGTGTTTAGTTTATACATTACAGGTCAATTACTGGGTGGGGCTTGAGAATTCAGATTAAGATGCATGTTTGGCAAAAGAAATGAAAGAAAGTTATCACAGTTGTCATTGGAGGGGGGATACTTAGGTTGATACGAAACACTCAAAAATTGAGATGTTTCTACAGGAAACGAACAAATGGTACTGGTGTTGCTCTATTGCTAATCTTGTAACGACTGTGTTCTTGGGTTTTATTGTGAGGTAAAAGAGGCATGCTAAGGAATGTCATGTTAGGGTTGGGAGGGAAAAGGATAGGGAGGCAGAGGGCTAATATTCGAGCGTGTGCCAAAGAAGGTCTTCATACAATAAGAGTACATATGGAGGCGAATAATTTGGTGAAGCTCTTTGGATGATGATTATGATGCTATATCATACTGCCGTACTATAATTTTGAGACGACTAAGACTGTGCTTTATAATGTTATATATGCTTTGTTGTTTGTTAGCGTCAATGATCACCTTAATTTAATTCGGAATCATGTCATTGAACATATTTGATGCTCTCATTTGAGTTCATATAGAAACCTAATTGTGATTCTGATAAGGGAAATCAGAGACTTCGCCACTTGCTAACAAAATGTTTTGGCCATGTAGAGTAGAGCATAAAATAACACATGCATGCATATGCTTCTAGCAATCTGGGTCCGTAATGTTGAGAAATGGGTACATATCGTCCATTTTTTAAAGTTAATAAAAATCAGAGGTACAAGTTGCAGAAAAATATGTAAAAAAAATCATAGTACAAGGTAGCCTGCAATACACGGTCATTTTTTTCGTCCGTAATGTTCTACTAACACGGTCGTTTTTTTTTTGTGAGCTGTGCAATAAAACCACAAAATGAATTACTACAAGGTAGCCTGCAATACAAGTTACATAATTGTCTACACGTTCATCTTGTGATTTTGGCACAAATCACAAATCGATGCTCATATATTTTTACCAAATTTCACATGCATGAACATGGTATATTATTCTCTACATGTATGAACATTTCTCTACGTTTGCGTACATTATTCTTGATGAGCTTTAAGAGATAGGATAATATGTATAGTAGTCCAGATCAGCACTTCTCCAAGGAGATCCATCTGAAAAGATACCACCGTGCAGACGGCATTTTTTAATATAGTATACATATCTCCAACGGTTCAGTTAAAATTTATGTTTCTGATGCCTGCAGTAGCAGTACACCAGTAGACACTGTTCCAGTCTCCACATCCACATACCCATACGGAAATAAAAATACGAGACTGTCTGGCATGCCTGCTTCCGCATCGTGGCATGCATGGCCTGTATAAGGTTGTAAAGTCAGCTATTTGGAGAATTTGTTCTGACGTTTGTGTTGTACATCTCAAGCAGATCGATCTACAATGTATTCTCATAGCGGAGGAAGTTTCGTTTTTTGAAACATATAGTGAAGGAAGTAATTAACCGATCTCAAATTCACATTCTTTTTTTGTAGAAAAGAGGCATCTGCCCAGCTTTAGCGAACTGGAGCCCTAAGGTTTACATGAACAAGGTTCAACAAAATAGAAAACGAAGATCAGGCTCAACAGCCACACACCCAGATACAAACCCACACAAGGATCCTAAGTATTGCAGGTTATATGATCATGCACATAAGTAGTGCAGGTTATATGATCAAGTGCACTTGTAAGTATAACTAAATAAGGGCAGAGAAAAATGCATGCACATGCATTCTCTGTAGATATCATAGTTTTAAATAGCGAGTTATGCCATTCAGTGGAGGCTTGGCTAGAAGCTATGAAAAGCTATAGCGAAGCTAAGCCTCCTCTAGCATTTTTTTTTACTAAAATCACAAAAAAATGAAAATATAAGCATAAAATTAGGAATCATATATGATATCACATATAATTGACATAGACATGTTCAGGCATAAAAAAATAACCAAGGTTTGCATCAGTGCATCATATATTTATATAAAACAAGAAGGAATAATATATATGGCAGAAATTTGGACCATTGCTATGTTATTTTGGAAATCCTATAAAATATTGCCTTAGTGAAGCTTAGTAGCGCTAAATGACTCTAAATTTAGCGCTATAGCCCGAAATATCAAGTTGTTAACGTTATTTTTAATTTAGCATTAAAAATGCATAGCTTAGCGGAAAGGCACGTTTAAGTCATTAAGTGCATTTATAAGCATTTAGTGAACATAATTCTAATTTAAACTGCATTTACCTGAAATTATGGCCAGAGGTGGGTTAAAAATATCTTATTGGTCATCTTTATTACATGTTTAAGTATTGTATAATGAAGAAAAGGTGTGCCAAACAACAGGGCGAGAGCCTGGTACCAACAATGAGGTTAGTGGTTATTTAACAATAAAAATCCAAACGAAGCCCAAAAAACCATGAAACTTGGCATGGTGTAATTATATGACCCATAGAGGCTGTGCTAAAAATATGAGAATGTTTAATCAAAACTAGTCGCATGGACTCTTTACAAATCAGACCAATCTCTCAGGAAGAAACTAGGTTTTGAGAGGCAAAGCTTCAGGTTTGTAGTCGAAGAGGCCGCTGATTTATCCATTTGCCCTGAACCTTTTCGCTCAATATACACCATTAGAAGTAGCATGTCAAAAATTTGCATTTTCCGGGTCTTTTTGATATATTGAAGTCATTAAATGCTCTTTTAGGCATTTAATGGACACAATTCAAATTTGAATTGCAAGTAGGTGTAATTATGGTTAGAGGCGTGCCTCAAAATCTTATTGGTGATCTTTAGTCTATTTTATGTGTTACATAAGGAAATAAAAGGTGTGCCAAGCACCAGGTAGGGGCGATACTCGGCACCAATGCGGAGCTTAGTGGTTATTTAATTCTAAAAAGTTCAAACAAAACTAGAAAAAACACAAAACTTGGCATGGTTTCATGATATGAGCCCTTGAGGTTGTGTTAATCAAATTATAACTTTTTTGCAGAAGTTGTCACATAGACTGCTTAGAAATCGAACTACTAGACTATCTCCAAGGAAGAATCTAGGTTTCGAGAGGGGAATGAGTAAGATTTGCATGTAGAGTGACCGCTGCTTCGGCAGTTGGCCTAGAAATTTTTCTACACTCAACATACACCCACCATCGACCTCTCTCTCTTCTCCCCTTCTACTCTCCTCCAACTGCCCCCATTGCTGCCGGCCTCTACCTTCTCCTCTTTGCCATCACATTAGCGTCCCGCCATCGACACCATCCTTTTCTCCCTTCGCTGTTGGCTCGGTCAAAATCAAGCCGGAGGGCGGCGAGCAAGATCTTGCCTGATGCCCGGCAAGCTTGATCAACGAGCAGTGACGAAGAGCCAAGGAGGAGTGGACCTCCCCACCCTAGCTCGTGCTCCCTCTCGTTCGGGCACGTGTGCGCTCCCAAGGTTCTTGCCAAGGTGGATGCCCCCTCGAAGATCGTGCTTCATGGTGGACGCCGCCACCCAACGGTGCGGGATGTCGCGACCGCGAACCAAGCAAGAAGAGCATCACGACACCGCCATGAGCGAGCATGACTAGACGCCACACCACCACGGCCATGGTGCCCGTCACCAAGAGGGAGGTGAGAGGCGGAGGGCTCGGCCCCAACGACGAGCTCCTGAGTCGTGTCAGTGTGGCCTTGGATGCCATGATGCCGCTGGGAAGCCGAGATTGGCTGGTAGTGCGTCAGGAGGTGCTCAACGAGCAAGGTCCCGGCGTGGTAACTACCACAATTGGCGCTCCGGGCATATTTTTTAAATGCTAAAATACTTTGCCGAGTACCTCATCCACGGCACGCGGTAAAACCCATGGACATGTGGCGAGCTCCATTTCGTCTACTGGCTATCAGACACTATATTTTACCAAATACCCGAGTGTCCGACAGAAGGAACTTGGCAACGACCGGTTTTCCACAAGGGTGTATGCCGAGTAGGCTATGTCGAGTGTAACACTCGATCGGTAACTCGGCAAAGCCTTTGCCGAAGAGATATGGCCTCATTGTTGAGGAAATCGTTAACTGGTAGCTGCTTGGTTGGCTGGCGAGTAGGGGATTAGTAGCCTAATCAGCAAGTTAGTCGGCCATGTAATCAATTAATCGGATGGTTTATCGGTTTATTGGCTACTCGGTGATCCTACGAGTAGGGATTAATTGGCAAGTTAACTGGTTAATTGGATGAATTCTTGAACAGGGTATGGCCCTTCACCTAGTGTTCCTGGTAACGGGTTTCCAGTAGTGTGAGTACTACATGTTCTAGTACATGTCCATCACGAACTTGGTCAAACTTTCCAAAGATCAACTTAGGACAAAATTAACATGCCTTACATTTGGGAAACGGGGGAGTAGCCGGCAGCATTCCCTGATCCTGTTATAGTTATCCAAATATGCAAAAAAAAAACAAATAATGCATGTGTTGCACATGTGTGCATGCATGTTAAATAATTTAGAGATTATTTTCTTGTTGCACAGGGACACCGAAATGATGCATTACATGACCTGCAAAAAGATTTGATTTGTAGGCCCTTGTTCCAGTTAGCAAGCGTAGGGCATCGATACACTTGCAAAAGCAAATATTGGTTCTCATTTCCGAAAGGGACTTCGAATTGAGCAGGCAATACACAAACATGAGTGTGGCCCAATCATTACAACCTTGTTCTTCGGTTGGAACATTCCTGTAATAAATGGAAAACTGTGTCTCCACAGAATACATGCATGTGTTGAGATCAGCAGTGCACATATGCAAGAGATGTATGTACATATATGGACATATTTGGTGAGAGAGAGAAAGAGATGCCAGTTAGCTTCATGGATCTCCCTTTTTCTTTTTGGTACTTGGAATGGTGAGCTAGCCTCTGCATGCAATCTGCGATGATCATATGATGCGTGATAGACCAAAGTAGAAGCAGGAAGGCATCTATTAATAAATGTACATGTATGTAAAGGTGGCTCCCGGCTGGGCCCTTTCTTCTTTTGTCATTCAACTTCTTTTGACGATATAAAAAGAAACAAGGCAAAGGAGAAGCAGGAAGAGGCATCTATCTATCTAGCTTCTCTCTTCAGACTACATCTGCACATATAAAAGGTTATCTATCGATGGTGGCCGGAGGGGGGGCACCGATTTCAGAGCTGACACGAGCCAATCATCCAAAAGAGACGGATCATCTATGAATATGTGAATGCATTCATTCTTACGCATGCATATGTCCTGAGGTAGCTAGCTACCTGTGCACTTCATTTCATGACAAATTCACTACTGCATGCTTCTGCTGCAGCTCCTTGGATCTGACGTAGCTCGATCGATCCATGCATCCATCTCCAATGCCAAACCGGAACGATACAAACAAGAGTTACATGAAATCTAGCTATTTAGATACCTTTTCCTATACATCAACAATCCATCTATCGATCCTTATTTTATATACGAAAAATTGTGAATACATAAACGATGACAAACTAAGCACGGACAGTACATGCATGCATCTACTGCTAGTCACATGTCAACGTACGTACCTAGCTTTATAATCGATCCAACTGACGGCGATCTGGGAACAGTGTAATGTACGGCGGTGCCTAGCTGCTCGATCCATGGCATCAATAATTCTCTGTGTGTTCCAAAATGCAAATGCAGCAACCTTTACGCCCAGATCGATAACGATCATTATTGTGGAGGCATGTCACATATGAATAATATATACATTTTCATATATATATATATATGTATGTGAGCGGCGTTGAGCAGTCGCCATCAGTGCCAATGCCGGCCGGGTGTACGTATGCGCAACAGGAGATAAGCTAGATTGATTGTTCTAGGTAGCTAGGTAGATAGGACACCATGCATACAGCTAGCTGCTTTTGCATGTCATACACATAGATCTTGCTCAACCACACACACAATGGTATGAACAACAAAAAGAGGCACGATATGCATACTTCTTGATTTTGTAATCTCTCAATCTTTGGTTATTTGTAAGTACAAGAGACGTGAGGCCTTGTAAAATCTGGATCATACATGTCTTCACCTGCAACGAAATGATGGCAAAATTTAATGAAGACACGTATGGCATGTGTTTCAAGCGGAACTGTGGCCTAGTTCTTTTGGTCAATTCTCCCAAAATTCTAAGAATCGGACCTCCCTCTAGAATCTTGAACTCTTTTTTTTGTTGTTGATAATCCTTGATATTTAGAAGAATCTAGGGGTGCGGGGTGAGATATGATTCTCAAGATTGCCAGCAATAGGTGGCCGAAGGGCCACAAGCGGTTAAAACCCTGCAACGCTCCCATGGTATTATTGGCTCCCAAGTCTCGAGCTAGCATCTCGGCAATTGTTCAATGTGTAGAGTTCACTCTGATTTGCGCTTTCCAGTACTGGTAGATACATTGCAGCAGGACTTCTTCTCTTGCAAGTTGGTGGCGACAACATATGGTGGTGCTCTTCGAGTACCAGCGTGAAACCCCTAGATTTGACCTTCTCTGGTCGCACCTGGAAGTGCTGGTTTACGCTTCCTTGTTGAAGGTATTGTCTGAATCATAATCTGATTTTCTCTTCTGGGTGAAAACCCATGCTAGTTGGATCTGGTGGCGACGGCATTCATGTAACGCCTCCTTGATAAATGTGTCATTGAACCTTCTCGTTGTCTTCGTGTTGTCAATGGTGATGGTAGTAGTTGATGTTTTGTTGCGGTGTGTAGTTCGGCTCGCCTAGAACCCTATGGGTTCATTTTTTCCCTTGTTGGTTATGTGTTAGTTTCCTAGTCATGCAAAGGCAGGTTGTGTACTCATTGTGTTTTATATCCTCTTGCTGCTACATCACAAGTTAACAAAGTGTGTCTTTTGCAAACCAAACTATGGCTGGATGGTTAAGATGACAGTAGTATCCCCAACCCATCATGATTGCAAGTTCTAGACTTGACATTGGTGCTCGCATTTTCCTAGATTTATTTGAGGCCTTCCGGCGATGTGTGTTCAGTAGGAGGACATTCTCGTCGGCTACGAAGGCGTCTATGGTGACTTTGTCGATCTCAAGAGATGTGTGGGCTCAGTCTCTCGAAGGTGCTCATATGAGTAGGGTGTACGTGCATGCATTCGTAGGGATGAGTATATGTGTGTATGTATGAGCATCTGCATCTGCCTTACCAGGGTGGGAACGTCTGCCTTACTATGGTCGCTTTGGCTATGTAGAAATGATTGTGTTTTAATGGAAAAATATATTCTTCTATGCAGGTTATTTACCGTTGTACGCACTGGCTTCGTACGTGGTCTATTATGCATCGAACGGAGTACCAATCGCTGTTCAAGACGGTGTGTATGCAGTTGGAGCGGGTGACCAGGGAGGTCTTTACCCAACATGAGTGGCAGCATAATCTCCGAATCGGACCTCCTTCTCCGTCGACATAGGCATAGTTTCGGTCTCATATGACTTACTGTTGCCTTTGTCGTTTTTATATTCTTTGCCAACTGTTCAGATGGCTGTGTGCATCTTAACTGTGCAGAGGTCGGGTGTCGCTCTTTATACTTTGCATCCACTTGATGCTACATTTTGAGTTAATAAAGACACACTTTATTGAAAAAATGAGCATCTGCCTATGTACTATGTTAAAAGAATAAAGGGTGCCGTTCATTAGAAAAGAAAACCACTTCGAATCATCCCTTTTGATAACTGACGAAGATGTTCGCCGGCATGGTGTGGATACTTTGAAAGACCTTGGCGTCTTGCTATTTCGAATTTCCTACGCAAACATGACTAACAAGGTAAGGGCTTCCCTGTGATTATTGATAGATTGAGATATTGGAGAAGTAATTGTTGTATTGATTGGGGCCTCAAGGGCTGTTTATATAGATTACAAAGCTTGGGCTCCAAGACTAGACTAATAGAGATAGATTACAATCTGAATAGACTTTATACTCTAAGATCCCGCAGATCTCAACGTCGGGTGAAACAATGTTGAGGCGGAGCGTATCGATGAACGATGCGATGGGAGTCCTTTGGTAAAATGTCGACCAAATTGGGCACTTGTAGGAACATGAAGAGCATAAACCTGCCAAGAGCCACCTTTTCACGAACAAAGTGAATGTCAATCTCAATGTGCTTTGTGCGACGATGTTGAACTGGATTGGAAGCCATGTATATCTGCAGAGATGTTATCACGATGAAACAATGGTAGCACGTGGGAGCGACGATGAAGTTCAACGAGAAGCCGTAAGCCACACCGCCTCGGCCCGGCGTGAGCAACCGCCCTATACTCAGCCTCGTGAGAAGACACAGAAGCTGTTACACCTTTTAGAACACCAAGAAACAAGATTATCACCCAAATAAGCGCAAAATCCGGATGTAGATCGTCGAGTATCTGGACAACCTGCATACCGTGCATCGAATAAAGCTGTCAAGCTTGTAGGTGAAGAAGAATTAATAAGGATACCGTGATCAAGAGTGCCTTTTAAATAGCGGAGAATGCGTCGACATGAGCCGGATGAGGAGCACGAGGATCATGCATAAAGAGACATGCTTGCTGAACTGAATAGGAGATTTCGGGGCCGAGTAAGAGTGGCATATTGAAGAGCGCCGATGATGCTACGATATAAAGTAGGATCGAAGAGGACCACCATCGGTAAGCGGTTTAGCACCAACGTCGGCTGAGTACGAAGGTTGACAATCAGACATACCGAGCAGAAAGCAAGTCCAAAATGTATGACCGTTGAGAAAGAAAGAGGGAAGATTTTGTGCGAGAAACATGAATACCTAGAAAATGATGAAGAGGACCAAGATCAGTCATGGAAAACTCCCGATTGAGAGAAGAGATGGTATGTTGAAGAAAAGAATCGAGAACTAGCCGTGAGAATGATATCATCAACATAAATCAAGAGGTAGGCGGTGTGAGTAGAAGGCGATAAACAAAGAGACAAGAATCGGATTTGGAGGAATAAAGCCTATGGTTTGAATAAAAGTAGCAAAGCATTGAAACCATGCACGAGGAGCTTGTTTAAGGCCATAAAGAGATTTGTTGAGGAGACAAACAAAATTTGGAGATGAGGATTCTCAAAACCAGAGGGTTCTTGACAATAAACAGTTTCATTGAGAGTGCCATGAAGAAAAGCATTTTTAACATCAAGTTGATGAATAGGCCAAGAAGAGGAAACAGCAAGACTAAGAACAACACGAATAGTGCTTGGTTTAACAACGGAGAAAAAGTCTCATCAAAGTCAATACCAGGCTCTTTGGGAGAAACCACGACACACCCAACGAGCTTTGTAACGGCGAGAGTGCCATCGGAATGAAATTTATGACGAAAAAACCCATTTGCCGTAAACAATGTTAACACCGGGAGGTTTGGGAACAAGAGTCCATGTATTATTTTGCTGAAGAGCTTCAAATTCATCGCGCATAGCGAGAAAGCGAGAGGGTCAAGAAGAGCTCGCTTATAACTGGTTGGAATAGGAGAGATGGTTGGGGTGGCGGTAAGATTGAGAGCGTTTGGTGGGGGAGAAGAAATCCTCGTTTTCCACGGGTGCACATGACATGATCATTGGTGGCGGTGGTATAAGAACGGCATTGGGTGGCGATGGGTTTTCGGTTGAAGAGGACGGTGAGGAAGAAGAATCGGAGGTGGTGGGTGTCGAGGGGTTGCCATTGTAGGATGTGGTGGGGAAAGGCACTGGGGTAGAGGATGCGATTCTTGGGAGAGGTGGGGGACAGGGTAGGAGGGTGGCTAACGTTGGGCGATTTCGGTGAGAGGCGGAACAAGATTCCATGGCAGCAGAGATGACCGAAGGCGAACTAGGGAAGGGGTTTTGGTGGTGGCGGATTGTGGTGAAATTGGTGTTGTGGTTGTAGTAATGAGAAAAAGGAAAAGTATTTTCATCGAATGTGACATGACGAGAGAGAATGATACGACCGGAAGATGGTTGAAACAACGATATCCTTTGTGATCATCGGAAAGACCAAGGTGAATGCAAGGTAGTGGCGTGGTTCTAGTTTGTTGGAGGCGGTAGGCGATGTTGGGAAAGCATAGACAGCCAAAAACACGAGAAAAGAATAGTCGAGTGGGAGAGAAAAGAGATAGGAAAGGCGAATAAAGAGGGCAAGTTTTAGTTGGTGAATATTAAGAAGAAGTGTAGCGGTGCGAAGGGCTTCAACCCAAAAGCGGGAAGGAAGAGAGGCTTGTAAAAGCAATGTGCGAAGAACATCATTAATAGAGCGAAGACAGCGTTCAGCTTTACCATTTTAAGAAGATGTATAAGGGCATGAAAAGCGAAGAAGAATGCCTTGGGAGAGAAAGAAGGTGCGGTTTTGGGTGTTATCAAATTCACGACCGTTATCACATTGAATAAATCGAATTGGCAAGCCAAAGTGTGTGATTACATATTGTCAAAAGTTGAGAAAGATTGCAGGTACTTCAGATTTAAGCGCGGAGAGGAAAGGTCCAAGTATAGTGAGAATAATCATCCAAGATCATAAGATAATATTTATAACCCGAAACACTAGGGAATTTGGGGAGGTCCATAAATCACGGTGAAGTAACTCAAAAGGAAAAGTACTAATGGTAGTAGAGGTTCCAAAAGGTAATCTAACATGTTTGCCGCATTGACATGCATTACGAGAGAGAGGGATTATGGGGACTGCTAGAACTAGGGATACAAAATTCTTGGAGTAAAGGCGTCAAAGTGTTTTTCTTTGGGATGACCGAGGCGACGATGCCATAGATCAACGGATGCGAGCATGGCACGAGGAGTGGATGTGGGCGCCATGAAGAGGATAAAGATCGCCCGTGCTATTGTAATCGAAAGCGAGGACCGCCTTCGCTGTCGATTCTTCACAAGATGGACCAAAAGGGTCAAAGGCCAGGATAACTTTGTTGTCAATGCAAAATTGTCTAACAGAAATAAGATTTTTGATGATGGAAGGAACCACAAGAATATTGCGGAGAAGAAAATTGGCATGAGAGGAAGGGATGTAAGAGTGACCGGTGCATGAAACAGGAATAATGGAGCCTTCGCCAATGGTGATAGTGGAAAAAGCAGAAGGAAAACAAGCTGACAATAAATTCATATTTGAAGACATGTGCATTGATGCACCAGAATCGAAAATTCAATCCGTACCTGCGTCGTTGAAGACAAAATTGTTCATGGCGTTGAAAGGCGGCTTGGTCCCAAGCCGGCTGTTGGGGAGGAGCAGAGGGGCCTGGAGCTTGCATGTTGACGTAGGGGATAGCGGATGGGTAGTATGCGATTGGGGCCTGCATGTTGCCGTAGAAGACCGGCATGGTGTTGAAGAAGCGGCAATGATCTGGCGTCTTTGGTAAGCGAAGTGGGAGTAAGTGGCCCAGAAGCGTCTTGGCCGGCACAGGTCAAAAGAGTCCCGGAGGCCGGTGGGCGGGCGAAGACCCGGGGCTCCACGTGCCGATGTCTGTGGGAGGGGCACCACTCTGGCGAGGGCCGACCAAAGGCATCGACAAGCTCAGGCGAGGCCAGTCCAAGGATCATCTTTGAGGAGGCCATGACGACGGAGCTGGTGACTTCGGGAGCAGTGGATGGCCAGGTTTGGGGAGGTGTTTGGGTAGTTGTAGAGGAAGAGGTAGGGGATGGGGCGCCGTGGCGGCGGAACTTCGACCATGGAGAAGAGGGGCCGAATCGGCGGTAGGAGCAATGTGTGATGGCGGAGCCATACAGTCTGGAAAACCTAGGCGTCGAGATACCATGATAGATTAAGGTATTGGAGAAGTAATTGTTGTATTGATTGGGGCCTCAGAGAATTTGTTTATATAAATTCTGAAGGCTTGGGCTCCAAAACTAGAGTAATAGAGATAGATTCTGATCTGAATAGGCTTTT